>CAXHUL010000604.1:0-103481 GCA_964019695.1 Loripinus fragilis
AACCTTCCATGCAGTTTGTAGAAAATACAGGGTTACAGGTAGCTAAAGTCTTAATTGATCCGAAAAGTGGAAAATTCCCTAAAGTTTTATTAATCTTCGTAAAGAGCCGATTTCCGTTTATAAAGATACAGTTACAGCTGATCTCCAACCTGTAGAATATGTTGATTCAGAAAAAGTAAATCTCACAAAGGTGGAGGGCAATGATTATAACGCTGTTCTACCAGAATATTTGCATCCTCTATACAAGCGTTCCTCCGAAAATTTGAATGGGGTTCTAAGAGAACGCTTAGAGCAATTTTTAATAAAACACCAGAATGCAAATTCTATGTCCTCCAGTGATATTGGTCATACAACATTACTACAGCATCATATTGATGTACAAAATCAGGGTTGCCACTCAATATCCATTTCAAAATTCCCTGACTTTTCACTGACTTTTCCCTGACTTTCAACCGTTTTCCAGACCCTTTTGGAAGGCAAATTTTAGCCATTTTCATCTATCGACTATTCGAAGATTTTGCACAAATATTTGAACTTGCTGATTTAATCTTTAAAGAAAAATCTTAAACCATAAATATTAGAAAAGGAATGTTTCTGAACATAAATTGCTTGCAAATTATGGAAACTAAAATTTCCAGAAGCCTGTTAACTAGCATCTTTTTAGGAAAATTTTGAAATTCCCTGACTTTTCCATGACTTTTTTCATTTTTTTAAAATTTCCCTGACTGAAAATATACTTCCCCTGACTTTCCCTGACCTGGATTTTTTTTTCATTTTCCAGAACTTTTTTCCTGACTGTGGCAACCCTGAAAATGCCATACCTGTTAAAAAGGCCCCATACCGATTTCCCCTTAGCTAAGTGGCAAGTTGCTGAAAGAGAAATTCAGAAAATGGCTGAGAATGTCATAATTGAGAAGTGTCCACAAAGTGGATGGAATGCTCCCGTGGTAATGGTCACCAAACCAGATAAGTCCATTAGATTTTGCTGTGACTTCAGAGGTCTGAATGAAGTCAATGTTAAAGACTGTCAGCCACTTCCCAGAAATGACTATAGTTTAGAAGCCCTCTCCAGATCAAAATGGTGGTCTTGTCTCGATATGAAATCTGGATAATTGGCAAGTGGATATCTGGGAAGAGGATATACACAAGACTGCATTTGCTATACCTGGTGGTGAACTATGGCAATGGCGGAAACTAGCTTTTGGTTTGTGTAATGCTCCCAGTATGTTCACAAGACTGCAAATGGTGTTCTCGGGTCTTCTGTGTACGATAGTGATTTTATATTTAGATGATATAATATGTCACTCTAAGACCTTTGAGGAACAACTTGTAAATTTGGAGTTAGTATTTGAAAGACTGAGAAAAGCAAACTTGAAGTTAAACCCAAAGAAATGTCATCTATTTCAAACTCAGGTTACTTTTCTTGGCCATTCAATAAGTCAGAATGGAATTGGCACTTTGTCAAGTAAGATTTGGAGTATTAAAAACTGACCTACCCCAAGAAATGCAAAAGAAGCACAAAGTTTCATATCCTTAGCTAGCTACTACAGTCTTATGTATACCAGTTTGCAACTATTGCTAAGCTGATTCACCAATTGGCTGAGAAAGAAAGGAACTTTCAATGGACGAAAGAATGTTAAAAATCCTTTCTTACCATTAAGGAAGCCTTGTGTAGTGCACCAATACTTGCTTTCCCCACTGAAAATGCCCATTTGTGGTAGATACTGATGCCTCTGGGGAAGGGCAAGGGGCCCTATTATCTCAGATTCAGAATGGAGAGGAAAAGGTCATAAGCTATTTCAGTCGTTGTTTTAGCAGATCTGAGAGGAATTAATGTGTAACCCGTAGAGAGCTAGTGGCTGTAGTGAGTGCCGTAAAACACTTTTACCATTATTTGTATGGTACTAGGTTCACGATAAAAACTGATCACGGTAGTTTTAGATGGTTACTAAACTTTAAAATCTTGGATGGACAACTGGCCAGAATGCTTTCTCAATTGTACATACAAGGGTTGTCCCAGTAAATCGTGGACTTTTGTTATGAAACGAGATTGTCTATAGAAAATTCTATGAAATGTGTATGATGTTAGTATACATCATCAACACATTTCCTACAAATATGGGTGAAATCACAGTTTAGATAACAAAGTTATGAACCTTTACTTGAGGGTATCTCTGCATATGCGAAGCACAATTCAAATTATTTTGCTGTATTTTCAGAGAGAGGTGGTCAAATGTTTTGACTTCTCTTTTTAAATAAGCTGAAATGGTAACAAATATTGCCATATATTTGTTGAGTAAGTCTCCCTGGTTCCTGTGTTTCGCCTGCACCCGTCTTTCAGACCCAGGAACTTATAGTTCCTTACAAGTCTTTAGAAGAACTTCCATAGGGTCTGAGAGATGAGTTATTGAAATATTTGAAACCAAATCAGAGTTCTGCAAGCGCTGACAAATGGTCAGACTTGCAGAGGCAATACTTTGTATACTATATGAGATCAAAGGATTCAAAAAGTGATACTCTAGCTGTGGCAGCCAGGAAATTGTATGATGTTGGACTTAAAGATAGAATGTGGAACGTAAATTTCTCACCTCCTGGCTGTCCAGACGTTGTAAAGTACCTTAGTCAGAAGGTGAAGAATTATAGGTTCCAAAGACGACTTAAGGATGAAGCAGATAAACAGATGGAAAGATTGAATGAAGGTTTGGAAAGCAGCAAAAACAGACAAAAGTTAATGTAGGGTGTTATAACGAATAGTGCATATAAATATAAAATATAAATCTGTGATAGCCTATATTTACAGAGAGAAGACTGTGGCATGAAAAAAAAGCAAACTGTGATAATCATTTTTTGTGTGTGATTAACGATGATTTTTTATAATATATGAATCTTTGTAACAATCATTTTCAAGTATAAATTTGTTTGTTTTGTTGCTTTACATCCCAATTCAACAGCTATGGTCACGGCGGGACAGTCAGTTCACCGAACCATACTTTTTTTGCTGGGCAAGCTTGAACAAGCAATTAACCAGTACTTCGTGCACATACTTTCGCTTGTAACTGACAACAACCCTTCTTGAATGATTCAGCGGAAGGGAGGAGAATGACCATAGAAATTATTTCATGATCAATCTCCATGAAAGTATGGGACCGGGCGGGGATCGAACTCGCGACCCCTGGATCTGCAGTCAGGCTCGCATCTGTTGCCAGACACTTTACCGACTGCGCTACGCGGCCCGGTAAATTATGTATGTTTTTGTGTATAAGCAAACTGTGATAGCCATGTTTACAGAGAAGAGACTGTGGCCTGTATATATTTAAAGAATCTGTGATATTGAAATTTACTTTGTGATTAACAATAATTTAGAAGCTTTGGAATCCTTGTAACAACCATTTTTAATCATTTTTTCCTCGGTCTGTCTCAAAAGCTTGAAAGGTAATGGTATAAGATAAAGATTAATAATGCTTAAATGAAAGCTGATTATCTCACTTCTCCCTGATGTGAATAATGATTATTTCTGTTTAATGGAAGTTTATTGTCAGCTCATGAGGTTTGTGATATCTGGAAGCAAAAGAATTAGGCTGGGGCCCAGGGTGAAAAAATTCAAAAATGGTTACCCCGAAAGTAGCAAGGATTGTTATAGTATAAATTTGTAGAAGTATATATGGTGCATACGAAACCGCTGTATAGCAAGCTTCTCGGAATTGCATAACGCCACTAGAGCTGATAAAGTATGGTAGCCCATGTGCGTCATATGTATGCATGCGTTTAATACAAACGCTATTATCTCAGCAACACGTTATCAAATTGAAATCAAACTGCCTTCCAGGAATGACAATGTCTTTGTTTTAAAAGTTTTGAGTATTAGTTTCAATTTTAAAGAACTATTGCTTTAGCATT
Source organism: Loripinus fragilis (assembly GCA_964019695.1). Taxonomy (NCBI): domain Eukaryota; kingdom Metazoa; phylum Mollusca; class Bivalvia; order Lucinida; family Lucinidae; genus Loripinus; species Loripinus fragilis. Next base: position 3,898 of record CAXHUL010000604.1, read on the forward strand.
ACGCATGCAATTGTGTGTACCATATGTAACCAGATAAAACGTAATGTTTCGTTTTCTCCCATCTGTATATGCCACGACTCAATTTGATCATTTTCACACAAACACATCATAACTGTCCATAAATTACATGGCTACCTGTTTGGGTAAGATTTGATATCCAATATGGCTGCCGTCGCACTAAGGTATGAAAACGTATTTTTGGGGATTATTCCTTATCCTACTAACAGGTCACGTTTGAAATGCTTGCGTAAGTAGTGGGACGTCCGTGTGCCTTTTTCACAGCACAAAATGTATTGTCACGTAAGAATGGACACTTTCAGATGGCCTTGAATATGAGCACATAGGCTGTCAAATAAATTCGCTTTATTCAATGCATTGTTTTGGCGGACCAGAAGGGGAGATATTCAAAAAACACATCACAATGTTAAGTACATACCAAACGATTACTTACTTTTTTTCTAAGTATGCGATAAAAGCCTACATATAAATAAAGTTGATATAGGTTGGCACCGTTGTGTTTCATTACATAGCTATTGGGCGAAAAGCGCGAGAATCTTTTGACATTTATAATCGGTTGACCGATTTCAAAAATCAACACACGTGGAGGGCAGTGTTGGTGGCTTATCTGTTGGTCTTCTGTTTGCCCTGTCACACTATACATCAATTAAATGTTTTATACATGTAGTCTTTAATTCATTTTAATGATATATTAAATGATATAATGTAGAATGCCAATGTATTTGGTGTATTATAATGTTTAACAATCACAATAAATCGTTCAAATGACCCAATGTTATTATGTACAATAGCACATTTCTATAAAAATAGAGGTTTGTGGCCAATTTATTTATGAATTTTGTTATTTCCATTCTCTTGAAATTAGCATTAACTGTGGTTAAGGATGTATTTTGTGATGTCAATTATGTGAAATGTAAAAAGTGTATGGTAGTATGCTTCATTTCAGTCACGTGACACAACGAAGTCTTCAAAGCGAATCTAAAGACAAAAAAAAATGAATGCTTATTTTCAACACCTTCTATATTATAAATCTGAAAGAAAAGACTTAAAACATTAACAACGATGATTATTAGACACCTTCCTAAAAACTGGTCAGAAATTTTTATTCGTAATTACAGACGGTTGCCTAGCAACAATACATCATGGACTAAATTGTCATACCTGGTTTAATTAAACAATCACCATGGCAATTAGACATTCCATACTTGCATACTGTTATGGCATTACCTGAACGACATACTGATGTATCCATATATGGATTTATTGAAAATTCTTCCAATACCAAAGTGTATTTAAATCATCATTTTATACTTTAAAAATCAAAACAAGGGAAAAAACAATTAGAAGTTGCAGAACTTCTACAGCAGCACTTGGATGCACAATATTAACTTTTCATACATATTTTACTTTAATAGTATGCATACCTGAATGTCTATTAGTCTGCCGCCTTTAATTTCTACGAGGACTCCTGATGGCATTTTTTGTTAATGCTCGGCATCCAGGCTAGAATTATTCCTTGGACTATTACAAACAATATAGGGGTGGATGCCAAGCGTGATTTTTCGATTTAAGGTCACGGTGAGGTCAAAGGTCAAATGAGTGCAATTATTTAGAAAAAATGGCATTTAAATACAGTATATATTTTTTTTCAATCACAAAATGCTAACAATATGAACAAAAACACTTGCACATGAGAATAGAATGGCACAGAGGCTTGCCACAGCCTCCAAATTGACATTTGCAAAAAAAATACCGTATTTATGATAATAAACAGTCAGGCTCAATACAAATTAAAGAACAATATCCTTTCATGCATTGTCGCTTATGCAAATTATCTAATTTATCTAATTTGCCTAACTATTTATGAAAATATTAAAATGTGATTCAAGAATGAGGGTGTACCTACAATATCAATAATATCTCAGTTGTTTCTTATCACAACCTACTAAAATTGGTACCAAATTAAAGCTTAGACATTGACCTTTTATCAGTTTGAGGCACATGCAAATTATCTAATCTACATAATTTGCGTTTTCTTGAATATTAATAAACAAGTTAAAAATAAGGAAAATCATTGAAAACATAAATAAGCAGATTGCATCTGCATATCATCATTGCTATGTCACCAGTGATACAATTGGACAATTTCATTCATCCAATGGTCCTATTAGTAAATTGTCTCAATTGCACATCCATAAATTTATATGTGTAAACTTATAAAATGAAGGAAAGCTATAAAAACTATAAACCTTGGAAGAGGGGAAGGGGAGTTGGTAATAAGACCTTCCTTGAACCCCTAGGACATTTTCTCATGTATGTCAACTTGTTTAGTTGGGTCACCTTAATGACAAAAATATTGTCATAAAAATAAACCCATTTGGAATATATGAAATAACAATGGTTTCCATGGCTACCTATTATGCATTTCAGAAGAATGGGGGTGTTTTGGGATACTAATGACCACTTTGGCACCCATTAAAAATTGTCCCCGACTAGTACTATATATGTAAATTGTATGAAGCATGACCCTATAGAGTTGATATATAATTTTACGTTATCCAAGGCACTTCTTATTCACATATACATTTTATCAATTTGGTGTATGACTTCATTTACCATACACCTAGCTTCGAATATGTGCCTATATATAAATTTAGACTCATATTCGCAGGTAACCGAAGTATCTACAGACAGGATTGTGATTCAGCATATTCAGCACCCATACAGCATGATACAGGCAAAAATCAAACTCTTAACTTCCCAAAGTTGCAAGCCTCCAGGGCAGCTTGTAGTCCTATAAGATAGGCACTGCATCGTATGCACATTCTATCATGTAGATCTGATTAGCCTTCAATATTTACATCTGACGGTTCTGCACATTTATGCAGCCACAAGTGGTGATGAGCTCCATGCAAGGCGGACACACAGCTGGCAATCTGTCAGTCTGAACCTGAATTATGTCCGGAGCAAATCTGTTATATAATATAAGACAGTAATCCCAAAATTAGTGTGTGGATACACCTTGGGGTCGCAGAGTGTCACATACTGTTTCTGGGGTTGCTGTGATTTTGACCTTGTCCTCTGACTCTAGTTCTAGGAAAATCGTGTCTAGAGCATATATCTTCTATTGTTTTAAGGTAGGAATCCCAAATTTAGATTGTGGATACATGTAAGGGTGCCAGAGTGTCCCGTACTGGTTGGGGTCACTTTGAACTTGACCTCTGGCACATCTCCTATATTATTGGCGGTAGGAATCCCAAATGTAGTGTGTGGGTACATCTTAGGGTTGTAGAGTGTCACACACTGTTTATAGATCACTGTGTCTCATTTATGAAAATCTATTGTCTTTGTGGATATTTATCAATTTGGGACACAATTCATGATTTTGCCTAATAATCTACTCTCAAACAGTGCAATTCAAAGGTATTTTTATAGGTGGTACAACCCTTTTCTCACATAGAAGAAAAGATTGAATTATACCAAATTAATATCTACATTTTCTGTTTCAACGTAGCACCCATACAGCATGACACAGGGAAAAACAAACTCTTTAACTTCCGAAAATTGCAAGCCTAGATACCTTATGACTGTACAAGTGTTTGAGCTTCCAGGTACTACTTCCAACATGTATTTTGTACGTGTGAATTTAATGAACAGCGTTGAAAACAGCAAAATACAAAAATGTATACAGGACCGTCTCGATCTATTGTAAGAATTCCCCAGAGCTTCTTTATTTATTATACCTCAGATTGGAGCATTCTGGTCACCTGAACAAAATTGTTAAATACACCAATGCCAAGTCAGTATAAGCGAACAAACATATATGTATTTTCTTACGTACATTTGTAACTATCTTTTTCTATTTCATACTCTGTTATATTATAAAACGGTAATTGAGTCTTCCATTTGATGGAAGTTTTGCTTTATCAAGCTTGTGAAAACGGGTTAACACTTGGTCAAGCTTTGCAGGTATGTTGTTCTGTTGTACAAAGCTTTCTGTCAAACTGTTGTCAGAACTGCGCTACCAAGACATGATCTCTGTACATTGTAAAGTGGATAATTTGCTACCCAATGTTGCTTTTAGCAAAGCAATATTATCGCATGAAAATTGTATGAGCCATTCTATGTCAATATTATCAGGAAAAATACATATCCATTTTATTCGACACATTTGTCAAAAACGAATTTTGCAATCGCATCATCAATTCAATGGACTGGCTTTATTCCAATAGCGTGACTTTCTGCATTGAACAGCTGCACCAGGTTTTCCAATCTGTTTGCCTGGTGTAAAGCTTGACCAAAAGCAACAAAAGTAAGTGGGTATGACCAGGAAATACCACTCTGACACATTGCAGGCCAACAAAGGCACCGCGAGGAACACAGAGATAACACTTACAGTCACAATGCATCAGTAAGGCAATTTAAGTAAATCAACCAGCTCTCTCCTCACATATATGCTTTGGTGTCAAACGTTTTATGGTTTTACTCACCATATATTACGTCTTTATAGCTATTATGGCATCACGGTTCCAACAGGTTCTCCATCGAAAATAGTAAATGAGTATGATCAGGAAATACCACAATCACAAACTGCAGACAACCCCGTGGCACCGTAAGGAAGAGCCGCTCAACCATCACGAGACACCAGGAAGACAAATTAAGCAAAGCAATCAGCTCTCTCTTCCCCATCAAGATGATTGCAATACTAAAATGGACATAAAGTAACGTACACAAAACATAGAACAATTACAGACTCCCACAATGGGAGTAACAATAAACAGAAAGTCAATAACAACAGAACCCGCCAAAATATCCATGCCCTCAAAGAAGAGACTAAGAAACAAGAGCACTCTCTCAGGAATGATCTTTCAACGTGCTCTTGGTTTTTGCCTTGCAATAGATCAGCGTGACCAGGTGTCTTCTCAGATCAGCCATAAGTTTGAAATTTTGTGACAGCATATTGCGCTTAAAATGAGTGTTCTGTCATCATGTCGTCTTCAGAGGAAGAATAACCTTATTGGGGCCTTTGTCAAAATTTGGAAATGGCATGGTCAGATTAATCAACTGGATACATGAACAGTGGGGCCTTTATATCTAAAGAGCACACAAAATTAGCGATCAAGATGCCTCGTTACATCATAAATGAATGATTGACATCTTGATAAATATATCTGTGGTATTTCATAATTTCAAATTGGGGTCTTCTTCTGTAATTTGCTGGCACAGTGGCTGAGCGGTAGAGTGCTTGACTCGAGACGGAGGGCCAGCGGGTTCGAGGCTCACTGGCGTCACTGCGTTGTGTCCTTGAGCAAGACACATTAATCCTAGCTTAGCACTGGTTCAACCCAGGTAGACCCGTCCCTTTATATCTGAAAGATTGTTGATGGGATGTAAAGAATCAAATCAAACAAAAAAGCATGTACTTTTTCCAGACACCTCATATCATTCACATGACCAAGAGCCAATCTGTGTCCAGAATTGTGAAACGCCACCCCCCCCCCCCCCCCAACTATTGTGTTTTTGGCAAAATAAAACAGCATTCTAATATATTGCAGACCCTATTACCAATCAAATAATACAATGAACAAGCATGGCTTGTGAGTGGTCTATAAGTAAGGCATGACTGAAAATGTCGTTAAAAAAAGACTATAAAATTTAATATGAAAACTCTACTCCAAAATCACTGCTTTTTGTACGGAAAGTATATTTTTCTATCACATAATAGCTATTATATTCCACAAACTATTCTTTTCAACATTTCTATATCTGACTTTTAGTTTTCAGCTTATTAAACATAATTAGAATGATTTAGATACCATCTATAGCAATGTAAAAAGGCCTAATGACGATTCTAATAAGAAAATGCACCTATTTGACCTTTGACCTTGCTGTGACCTTAATTCGAAGTTTCAGACGTGGCATCCACCCTGGGGCACTTTTTCATACCCCAAAGAGTATTTCTAGCATGGATGCCGAGCATTAACAAAAAATGCCATCAAAGGCATTTTCTAGGGGTCTTAGAAATTACAGGCTGCAGACTATATAGTATAGTTTGAAGTACATATATTACTTGTTCACATCTAAAACGTCAAATCTGGCTCTCAAACACATTTAATTAATTTTATTTTATGAAGTATGCAGTTTTGTAAGCTTGAGGTCTTTAATTTGGTATACTTGTATGTTTTACATGTATTATCAAAACATTTTGAAAGGTAGAAAATTGTTTAAAGATGCCAAATCATAGAAACAAGTCCATTAAAGTCAAATACAAAACTAAAAATGAATAAAATAGTCAAAAACGGACAAAACAACTGAAAATGAAATTTAAAAGTAGTAAAAAAGAAAAGAAAAACAAATAGGAAAAGAAAAGGACAAAGACAAAAAAAAATAGATAAAACACAATTTAAACTATGGTGGGGATATATACTGCAGCTGAAACTGGCGCCATGAAACTGGTTTAAGCCCTCCATTAAAATATTTTACGGACCGTTCGAAGGCGGTACTTCTTTTGTGGATCATTTGTGTTATTTATGTCTTGTGCTTGTCATGCTTTTGCGTCTGTTCATTGCTGCCTTGTGATCACCTGCTGGGAAAGGACTGACCTCTTGGCTCCTGTTTGTGACGTTTAATTGTGTTTTTGTCACTTTCCCATGTGGTATCCTAGGTCAGGTGTAGTACTTTATTGTATCGATTCCTGATATTTGCCGCCTTTCTCACTTTCATTGTTGCAGATTACGACATCAGTAGTCCAAAAATACGTATACCAATTATACCTTTAATTTCTGTTTTCTGTTCATGAAATCTTCCATCACCGCCCGGTTATGACTCGTGGACGACTGGAAAGAGTTAGTTTTTTTTTTGTAAAAATAGACTTCAATCAATTTATACGAGTATAGTTAGCTGTGTTTATAACCTGAAAACAACACATTCTTTTCAGTGATTTGTAATTTGGCGTGTGCATTGTTTACGTCTGTTCAGTGCTAACTTGCAGCATAATTACCTCGTTAGAAAATGTTAGTTATATTGTTTCTTAACCATGTTTATTATACAATTGGATATAGTTTCTTATCCTCTTGTAGCCTTGTGTAGGATGATTGTCACGCTGTTGTACTCCTCTGTTTCTTTTTTCATTTTTTTGTTGATGGGGTACCTATGTTTGTTTTTGCCACATGGGTTAACAAATGAGTATATTATTTCAATTTTTATTTTTTAGTGTTACAAGCCTATTTGCCTCTCGGCTGATAAAAAAATAATTGATATATACCTTTTGGTAATGAAGATCATTTAAAAAATCGAAACGAACAAACACAAACTTTGAATAGCATAGACAGTCTGTGTTTTCAAGCTAGATTTTAAACGTAAGGCAAATCAAAATATGTTCCCCCCTCCTCATAACATACAATGGTATATATGGGGCAGAATAGATACCTTTTACAATCCCATTTGCTATGACAACATGTTTAACAACGCGTTTAAATCATTATTACAATTTTTAAAGGAAAACGGCTTCCCATACAAATGTCGCTTATACGGCAATTCGCAACGAATTGCTATACAGTGGTTTTGTATTACCGAATGTTCAAATATTCTTTGTGCAAAAAATCAGCTTTGCTACTTTCGGGGTAAGCATCGATGACTTTTTTACGAGATACGCTGGTCTGGGCTACAGCCTAGATATATATGGATAATTTCTTTGCAACCCAATGTAATTCTAAACTGATCAATATTGCATGCCTCAAGGATTTCAGAAAATCGAAGAGAATGAAACTTGTGAAGAAGGACCTCTATAGACTCACACCGGCTTGAGCTGATAGGCCATGTGAAATAGGTAAAGTATCTTGCCTGCGGTGCAAATAGGCTTTATCCCGTAAATGCTTTCAGCAGCAGTATCAGGTATCAGAACAGCTGTGCTAGGTACAAATACTACACTTTTTCTCCACCTAGTGTGTGTAAAGCTATGGGATAAATCTTGAAGTGTGTAGTAAATTCTAATTAATACCATAATCGGATGGAACTAATTTTACCAGTAGATCATTAAAAGAGTAACATAAGTATCTGAAAGGCAGGTGTTACATTATTTTAACACAAGAAAGCCAGAGAGGCTTAGTATTGAAGTAGAACCAGATGGTCTCCTTGAGGATACAGAAGAAATGCTGAAAGAAAAGTTAACTACACAAAATAAGAAATTATAACCAAATCCGCAGACTGTCCAAGGATCAAAGGAAATAAATGTGTTACTCCCAATATCCATTTTCGACATCTACAATTACCTTGTGACATTTGAACAATACGACCATGCAGCTCTTAGACATTTATCATAAAATGGAGGATTTGGTTTATATGAGGATGGTTATGTCTTGGACGTAGAATGCTGCAATTTAAACATATGGTTCTGTTTCAGATAATTGGAAATAATGACGGGCATCACTTTTTTCTGGATTTTAGGACAGAATTGAATAAATTAATTAATCATGGCATACTTATAAAATACTTGCTGCAAATACATACAGGAAATAAAATAAAGTATTTTGTTGGTGTCATGTGGAAACATTCGTAGTTTTTGTCAAAAATGTCATAATTTTTAAGCTTCCTTATAAGAGTGTTCCGTACATTGCATGTCATAACTGTCAGCAGAATCTCATTTCTGCAACAATCCCTCATGCTGTTGTCATAAAATGGAAATACTAGAGGTCCTGAAGCGCTCACCTGATCTCCTTAATAATGTTAAAATAGTTTTTATATTTTAAAGGGTTTTTACCATATATGGGCAGAGGCCATTTTGATCAAGTGACCTAAATATCATATTTATATTGTTTTATCTACTGAATACTCCATATGAAATGAGTTCAAACAACCCCGTGAATTCTGAGAAAAGATGCTAAGATACATATAAGGCAGTCCAATATGGGTGGCCTTGGATTGAAGGTCAAAGGTCAGCTTGACCTTTGGTGCTTATATAAAACCAGTGTCTCAGTAGGTTTAACATTTGTTGCAAGTATTTCCGCTTAAATAGTTATAGAAAAATGAACATTTCAAGCCTTTTTCCAATATAAATGCATTAGAAACCAAAATTGGCCTTGTCGTATAAAAAGGTCAGGGTCAACCCTGATGCATCATTTGTGCAAACCTGGTAGGACCTACATCCCCGATGCTATATACCAAGTCCCAAGGCCATTTGGTTCCAGAGTAGAAGATATTTAAAGAGTTTTTACCTTATATGGGCATGGCCGCCATCTTGGTCTTGTGACCATTAGAATTTTGTACAAATTTACTCCCCTCAACTTAAGGCGTTTCCATATGAAATTTGAGCTCAACTGGCTAAGTGGTTTCTGAGAAAACTATGTTTTAATATATTGGTGGGTCTCCAATATGAACAACTTTGGCTGAAATGTCAAAAGTCAACCTTGACCCTTGGTACTTCTCTATAGCCATTGCCTCTTAACATATCAAGTGAAAACAATGACTTTGGCTTCAAAAGTATTCAAGAATTCAACTTTTCAAAAAATCTAATTTAAATGCATCAGGAAGCAAATTTGACCTTGATGTTAAGTAGATCAAGGTCAACCTAGCATCATAATTTGAACAAACTTGGTAGGCCCCACATTCCAGATGCTACATACCAAGTCCCAAGGTCATCAGCCTTCTGGTTCTCAAAAATTTTAAAGGGTTTTTACCATATATGGGCGTGGCGGTCATCTTGGTCATGTGACCAAAGTATTTTGCATAAATTGTTGCTAACTTATCATAAGAAGTCTTCACATGAAATTTGAGTTCGGTTTGTGAGAAAACTATGTTTTAATATATTGATGGGACCCCCAATATGAGCGACCTTAGCTGAAAGATCAAAACCTTGACCTTTGGAACTTATATATAGCCATTGTCTTATTAGGTTAAACACATCAAGTGAGAATAATGCATAAAGCTGCCACAGTTTTAAAAAAAATCAACTTTTCAGAAATTTTCCCATTTAAATGCATTAGGAAGCAACCTAGGATTATCATTTGAACAAACTTGGTAGGCCCGACATCACCGATACTACATACCGGGTCCCAAGATCATCGGCCTTTTGGTTCTGGAGAAGAAGATTTTTAAATGTTTTTACCACATATGGGCATGGCGACCATCTTGGTCATGTGACCAGCACCATTTGAACAAACTTTGGTTCCCCCATCCTAAGGAGTTTCCATATGAAATGTTGAGTTTAATTGGCCCAGTGATTTCAGAGGAGAAGATGTTTGAAAATGTTGACGGAAGGACGGACAGACGAGGGACGGACGCTGGAGTCAATGGTATACTAATAGCTCACCTCGGAGCCTTCGGCTCAGGTGAGCTTAAAATGAATATTTCAAGATATTTCCCATATAATTGCATTAGGAATCATATTTGACCTTGCCATAAAATAGGTCAAGATAGATTCATTATTTGTGCAAACCTGTTAGAGCCCACATCCCGAAAGCTATATACAAAGTCCCAAGGCCGTTCCAGAGAATAAGATATTTAAAGGGTTTTTACCATATATGGGTGTGGTGGCCATCTTGGTCAGGTGACCAGATCAATTTGTACCAATTTTGACTAACCTATCATAAGGAGTCTTCATAGGAAATTTTAGTTCAATTGGCTAAGTAAATCCTGAGAAAACTATGTTTTAATATGTTGATGGGTCTTCAATATGAGCAACCTTGGCTGAAAAGTCAATCTTGACCTTTGAAACTTATTTATAGCCATTGTCTCATTAGGTTAAACATATCATGTGAGAATGATGACTGGCGGCTTCAACAGTATTAAAAAATCTTTTTAAAAAAAATCCAATTTAAATGCATTAGGAAGCACATTTGACCTTGACATTAGGTCATTTGAACAAACTTGGTAGTCCCCACATCCCCAATGCTACACACCAAGTCCCAATATCACAGGCCTTCTGGTTCTGGAGAAGATTTTAAATGTTTTTACCATATATGGGCGTGGCAGCCATCTTAGTCATGTGACCAAAATATTTAGCATAAATTTTGGCTAACTTATCATAAGGAGTCCTCACATGAAATTTGAGTTCGATTGGGGCAATGGATTCTGAGAAAACTATGTTTTAAAATATTGATGAGACTCCAATATGAGTGACCTAAGCTGAAAGGTCAACCTTGACCATTGGAACTTATATATAGCCATTGTCTCATTAGGTTAAAAATATCAAGTGAGAATATTCACTAAGGCTTCCACAGTTTTCAAAAAATCAACTTTTCAGAAATTTTCCTATTTAAATGCATTAGGAAGCAAATTCGACCTTGGCGACCTAGGATCATCATTTGAACAAACTTGGTAGGCCCCACAACCCCAATGCTACATACCAAGTTCCAAGGTCATCGGCCTTCTGGTTCTGGAGAAGATTTTTAAAGGGTTTTTACCATATATGGGCGTGGCGGCCATCTTGGTCATGTGACCAGGACCATTTGAACAAACTTTAATTCCCCCATCTTAATGAGTCTCCATATGAAATTTGAGTTTAATTGGCACTGTGGATTGAGAGGAGAAGATGTTTGAAAATGTTGACGGACGACGGATGGACGGACGACATAGTGACTGGTATACTATTAGCTCACCCATGAGCCATTGGCTCAGGTGAGCTAAAAATTGACGTGCGCCGCTCACGCAGACATACCGTCAAGTAAATGTTCATAAATTTGTTATCTTAACTACGATTCCACCCATATTTGTACAAAATGCTTCCCATGAGTATATTAACTCATCCTGAAAATATCATAGAATTACTTGCATACAGTCTCATGTTATAACAAAAGTCCACAATTTACTGGGGCAACCCTCGTAGATCTGGTAGATTACACAGTACTTGTGATGCTGTATCTAGAAGACCATGTCTTGCTTTCAACTATAGGTACTGTGAAAATGTAGAAAATAAATTTTACCCTGATACAGTTACGTTAGAAATTAGCAAAAAAGTGGGTGGCAGACAAGAAAAATATTCAGAGTAATGTAGAGATGAAACAATATGGCTTAGTTGATATTGTAGGAATCAGATCGCAAAGTGAAGAAGAGTGTGTTAATTGGAAAGGGTTTACTTCAGATAACCTTCAGAGTAATGAAAAAATAGACAACTATGAATTAGATAGTAATGTAGAAAGAGAAGTTGGAGTTTAAAAAAATATTGTAGACAAAAAGGTGTCACTAAACAAATTAAACAAACTCCTTAACCTGGTACTTCCCGGGAAGATAATAACAGGATAGATAGTGACAAGAAGTTTGACAGTAACCAGGCAAGTAGTAGTAGTGAAGAGGAAAATATTGATTGGGAAAATTTTGACAATGACAAAATAAGAGAACTTCAGTTAGCCGATAGTGTTTTAAAGAAGCTACATGAATGGAAAGAGAGTCAATAAACCAGAGTGGAGTGAGGTAGTTGCTCTGGACCTAGAAATAAAGTATTTCTAGCATAGATGGCAACTTTTATGTGTCAGAGGAGGTGTTATGTATAGAAGATGAGAGAGTGAGAATGGAAATGATATTAAGTTCTTGATGATTGTACCCAGAACATTGAGACAATTTATCTTGTCCCAGTTATATGAAAGGTTCTTTTGGTATGCATTAAAAAGAGATGTAGACGAATTGTGTCTAAGATGTGAGATTTGTTGTTCAAGCAAAATGTCACATAAGCATGCTAAAGCTCATATGAAACAAGATAATTTAGAGTTACCTATGGAAAGGGTAGCTATTGACTTTATGGGAACACTTACAAAAACAAAACCACAGAATGGAAATGCCCCAAAGAGGTATCTGATGATTATTTCACCAAATGGACAAAAGCAATCCCCTTAGAAAACATTGAAGCTAAAACTGTTTGTTTGTTTGTTTGATTTGATTCTTTACGTCCACTCAACAATCTTTCAGTTATGCGGGACGGGTCTTCCTGGGTTGAACCAGTACTAAGCTAGGATAAATGTGTCTTGCTCAAGGACCACAACGCAGTGACGCTCGAACCCGCGGCCCTTCGGTCTCGAGTGAAGCTAAAACTGTAGCAAGGGCCCTTATTGATCAATTCACTACAAGGTTTGGGGTCCCTTTATTTATTCATACTGACCAAGGTGCATCTTTTGAAATTCATTTATTGTAAGAAATATGCCAAATAATGGGTATAAAGAAAACTAGATTAACTAAAGCTAGGCCAGGCCCCAGTCAGATAATATGACAGAAAGAGCAAATAAAACAATTCTTAATATGCTGGCAGCTTTTGTGTCAGTGCACCAAAGAGATTGAGATGAATACGTACCTTAAGTCATGATGGCATACAGAATGGTTTGACGATATTCCCGATAGTGGAATAAAAACCAAAAATAGAATAAACAACTCCGATTGTGAGTTGAACGATAAATACTTTAATCTTCTACAATGACGCCCATCGATCAACGGCGCCGTTACGATTCTGCTCCACCCAGCAACCAAACGTCAAATACAACGCCAAGGCGACGTCACGCCAATGACGCAACGTCCAACAATCATAACGTCTTTATGCAGGCTAAAACCCTCCTGTCCATGAGTCTGCAAGTACATCTGCTAAAAGATGACATTCGGTCAGGAGATAAGACTTACTATAATTTTGGTATTCGCCAGCCTGAAAGAGAGTTTTTATGGGAGTCAGTATGCAAATCAGTTAAGTGATAAGACGAATGAAGTGCATGAGTTTGCTCGGAGTAAATTAAGGATAAGCTAGTGATGCTATGAAGAGGAATTATGTCATAAAAACAAATCTGTTTGAATTTCAGGTAGGAGATGCTGTCTGGTTTTATGATCCCGTGAGAAAAGTAGGATTGAATCATAAAGTAGTGAGACCTTGGAAAGGACCGTTTAAGGTCATGGCTAAGCTCAGTGACATTCTATACCGAATTCAGCAATCTCTCAGGCAAATTAAGGAAATATAATGGTAGAAATATTTTCACATAGTTTTCTTAAATATACAGTCTTAAACCTAAGAAGATATATATTTATGAATATAGTCATACAGAGAGAGATAATTATATCCATATTTATAAATTCATCATATGATTGAACGGAATAGATGGTGTTGTTTTTTTTAACCATGATAAAGAAAAAGGGGACTTACCTTAAATTTAAAAAAAAAACTTATAGAAGCTACAGCTTTCATTGTTTTTTTCCAGATGATTGAATACAGTTGTGGCATCTGCAAGAATTTGAACTTCAAGACGAGAAATGCGTGTGCTAATCATGTGCAAGAACAGCACTCAGGAATCAGTCGGAAATGTAGCAAATGCCATAAAATTTTCAGAAGAAATAATAATCCACACCAGCGAGGGGCCAGGACAAAGACTTATCTGTCTCTACTTTCAGTGGTGTTAGTTATGAGGAAGCCAGTGTAGAACTTTTTGAGAACAGGGCTAATCACCAGTTGATAAAGGTGGTTTGTGCAAATAAATTTAATGTGCCTAGTGCTCCCCCTCATGCTCCTATCAGAAAAAGAACCAGTCCGGCGCCATCTTATAATGGCAAAAGACAGAGGTGTTTATCCTCCTCTTCATCTTCGGCCAGCTCATGGGATAGCTCTGCAGAAAGACGCCTTGATGAGATTGGAAGAAATTCTGAGCTTCAACAAGCCATTAATAACCTGCTGAGCTATCAATAAGCTACAGGGTAGATAGGCCTATGTTTCTTGAGGATGAGGAAAGAGAATGAAAGGAGAGAGAAAGAAAAGAAAAAGGAAAGGAAAGACAAAGTAAAACAAAAGAGAGAGAAAAGAGAAAGGGATCATAAAGAGAAAGAGAAGGAAAGGCAGGAGAAAGAAAAGAGAATAAAGAAATGAAAAAAGGGAGGAGAAAAGGGAAATTGAGATTAGAGAAAGGGAGGAGAAGGAAAAGAAAGAAAAAATAGAAGGGAGAAAGAGTTAGAACAAGACAAATTCGACGAATTTATATCCCCCGACGAAGGGTTTTTTGGGAGAAACATGTAAATCACAAAACATAAATCCCATTTATCTAACCCTTAGTTCACCTTCAGTATTATTCAGATCATAACAAACACCTGTCAAGTATGTTTTAGTGCTTAGTTTAATAAAAAATATACTTACATCTGCACAATTTCAATATCTGACCTTTAAACCCAATCCCAGAGGTCAAGGGTGTGTGTAAATTCAAAGTGTTACCTTGCATGTAGGTCTACACTTCTTCCACTTTAATTTGATATGCAACATGACCACTTTTAGAAAAAATGACCTTTTGACCCCACCCCAGGGGTCGTTGGTGAGTGTAATGACAGCATGTTTGCTTTCATGGTGCTCTTTGCACAATTCTCTTTAATTTGATATGCAACATGACTACTTTCAGAAAAAAAGATATAGTTTGACCTTTTGACCCCACCCCCTGGGTCGAGGGTGTGTCTGAGGGCAAAATATTTGCTTCTATGTTGCTGCCAGCTTCGTCAGCTTTAATTTGATATGAAACATGACTACTTTCAGAAAAATATACAGTTTGACCTTTTGACCCCACCCCCTTGGTCAAGGGTGTGTCTGTGGGCAAAATATTGCTACCATGTTGCTGCCAGCGTCGTCAGCTTTAATTTGATATGCAAAATGACCATATTCTGAAAAAGTTTAATTTTGGCCTCGGGCCCCGCCCCCTAAGTCCACCCAATGGACTCGGACCCAGGCCTTCAAACTGAAATCCCATTTGATATGTTTCATATCTATCGCTGCTCTGCCTGCATGTAAAATTTCAGCAAAAAATATTAACAATTGCCTTAGTTATTGCGAAATTTAAATATTTGACTTTTGACCCCTTAGGTGGGGTCAAAGGTGTTGGGGTAAGTAATCATGGTCTAATAGTGAGAAGTTGTTAAATATAATAGCTTTGATGAAATGTGAAGATCATCTCACAAAAAAGCTAATATAGGTTTTGCCTTATAATTGCCTATACTAAAACAAGGGCAATAACTCAAGTGTAAAGGGGTCGATTTTGACCAAACTTATAGGATATCGAGAGTCCATGGTACTTATCATTTGTACCAAGAATGAATCAAATCTGACCAATAGGTACTGAGATATGGTTCCGGACAGACAAAAAGTGCGGACGGACGGACGCACGGACAACGCCAAAACTATATCCCTCCTACTTCGTCGGGGGATAACAAAAAGAGAAAGCTAATAAAGAATAAGAAGAGAAGGCTAAAAAGGAAAGAAAGGAAGCTGAGGGAAAAGAGAGGAAGGATAAGTAAAATCAGTAAAAAGAAGAGATAGAAAGAAGAGAAAAGAAAGGGAAGATATGGATAAGATAGAAACGGAGGGGAGAGAAAGAGAAGAGAAAGAAAAGAAAAATAGAAGACATGGAGAAAAGAGAAAAAAAATGAGAAGGAAAAGGGGGAAAATAGAGAAACATGAAAATCTTAAAAAGAGGTGAATTATATGCATACCAGCACCGTCTTCACAAAAATATTGGATATAAAAACGATCAAGAGGAGATGGTCTAATTACAAGTAGGAGGAAAACGATTGGTAACATGCAAAAAGAGTTGTCACGGCAACCCCAAATCTTTTGGCAAAATTATTTCTGGAAAATTCTCCTCTTTCTCCTTTGAAGGATATTGTATTTTTAGACAGAGTCTAAAATGTTTGAGCAATTTTTATATTTTTTAAGACCTTGGGAATTATATTCAACTAGTTGCGAAGAGTTGAGAAAGTTGATAGAAGAAACTAAGAATTTTGAATGTAAGACATAGCACATTTGATAGAAAAAAGAATGAAGCTGGAGTTAGGGGTGACAAGGACTAAAACACCTCTGGGAAAAATAATAAAATATATATCTATATATACCAGTACACAATCCTTCTCAACTTCCAGAGGAATGACAGTATGAATACCGTTACGCAGGATGAATCATATAACAAACACGTTCTTAGATATATATAAAAGGATATAAATAAAAAAAAAACAGTGCAAAGAAATTTAGAAATTAAGCGCTTTCGCCTTCATCATAATTTCAATACAAGTATCATTGAGATCCAATTAGGAGATGATTATAATTTTAGTAAGTATGCTTGCCTACTCAATTAGCTGTTATGGCACGTAGTTTTCCTCAGAAAGCACTGCTTTAATTAATATAAGTGTTAAGGTTCTCATGGGAAAATCCAGCTAAGGAAAAAAATGCAAGATTGATATCGTATGGTCAGGAGTTACCCGGGTATACTATAATGTATAACAAATGCAATTTCTAGTTACCATTCAAGGCTCAAAAAATAGCACTGGTCCGTTCGTATTTACGAGTGTCTCAGGCTGCAGGGCAAATAAAAATTTTAATATTTCTATTGAAAATTATTTTTTCCCATATATGCCAATACTTTTTGTGATGTAGGGCAAGTGCTTATGTTAAGATATTTCGAGGCCTGCCATTTCATATCCACATGACGTTATTTTCTAAATTATTCTTTATCTTTAAAACAGATGGTAATTATGATGATGTCGCAACAAAATTCTTCTGCTTTTCTAGTCTGCTGAAATGTTTAAGAAGCCTCAATGACAAACAGTGCGGACCCAGATCAGACTGCTCCTATAGGAGCAGTCTGTTCTGGGTCCATGCTGTTTGCTTCTGTACTTAATTCGTCAGTAATGCTAGGCAATTATTTGCAAAAGACGACTTTAGCAGACATGATGACAGATGCATTTTTTTCTTGGCGCTTTTAGGGTTAAAACAGATGGTCATTATGATGATGTTCTCTGCAAGCTTGTGGAGAATATTTTTCCCAATGGGAGGAACGAGAAGGGCCGTATTGATCAATTTGAAACTCGACTTAGTACTGCGAAACAGAGACTCATTGATCAATCCTTCAAAGTTGGAGACTATTGTGTGAAAACATCGAATGGGGGGAGATCACGAATTTATCTGTTGACAAAAAGAAAGGAAATATGTAAACATTTATAAACTATATAAAACTGAGAAGGGCCGAATTGAACAATTTGAAACTCGACTTGGGAATGCGAAACAGAGACTCATTGATCCATCCTTCAAAGTTGGAGACTATTGTGTGAAAACGGCGAATGGGGGGAGATCGAGAATTTATCTGCTGACAAAAAGAAAGGTAACATGTGGGCATTTATAAACTATATATAACATTGTCCCAGTGCCCTTAATTTTCGGCTTGTATGTTTGTTTGTTTTTGTTGCTTTACGTCCCATGTCAACAGCTATGGGCATTGCGGGACGGTCAGTTCACTTAACCACACTTTTTCCTGGGCAGGCTTGAGCAAGCGGTTAACCAGTAATTTGTGCACATACTTTCGCTGCCCTTAATCATATATATTTCCCATACAAAGGGCAGTATGTTAAAGAATGTCAGAAGTTTTGTCAAATCTTACGCTAGCTGTCCAATGGTTTACAAATCTTGATTTAACCGATTCAAAATAATGTTAATATGGTAAATAATTGAAAATTAATTTTTTCCCATGTATGCCAATACTTTTTGTTTTGTAGGGCAAGTGCTTATTTTAAGATATTTCGAGGCCTGCATGATGGTATTATCTAAATTATTGTTTATCTTTAAAACAGATGGTAATTATGATTATGTTCTCTGCAAATATGTTCTTAAAAGGGTATCCTTTGAAGCAAAGAATTCACCAAAAATGCAAGCTTGTTGAAAAGTTTTTTTTCCCAATGGGAGGAATTTTGGTAGAGGGCATTACGGGAAATATTCCTGAGAAATTATTTTAAATTTGGATTTTGGGTTCAGGAGATGTCGTTTGAAGAAAAGTTTTTGGGAGGACTGACGAAGCCGGATCACCTTCAGCTCAGGTGAGCTAAAAAGGAAGAGAAGAAAAAAATTGCAAGAAAGAGATTTAAAGTTGCCTCTAACAGCGAAAGGGAAGGATACAAATGTACTGATTCAAAATAGATCAGTGATAGTAAGAATAAGAGATAAGAATCTCACAGAAACGATATAACAAGAGATGGTTTCATTGACAGTTCTAATGTTGATGAAAGCAACACTGATCGCAAATATAAAGGAGAGAATCTAGATTCTGACACTAGTTCTGATGATAGCAATGGGAAAGGGCACAAAAATGTGAAAAGTTCTGCAAGAGACAGTTCAATCAAAAGTGCCCATGTTTATCGTAAATTAAAGGAACGAAATGGACATATAAAAAAGATGGTGACCTTGAGAATATAGAAAAAGTGCTGATAATAACACTAGTTCCGAGGAATATGAGGTATCAGATGAAAACAAAATTAAATGTGGAAGTTCAAGATAGGAGGGTCCCATTCAAGGTATCAATTCCGAAAGTGATGGAAAAGGAAAGAAGAATCAAACTGATGCAAGAGTTTTAATTATAGCCGGGATAAGGATACGAAAAAAAAAATCGAACATGAAACCACTGATTCTAGCAATAGTTCCTACAATAATGCAGTGTCAGATGAACAAGAAATTAAGAGTGGAAGTTAAAAATAGGATAGTCCCATTGAAGGTATCCATTCCAATCGTGAAGGAAAAATTCCAAAACAGACAGATTCAAGCACTATGCTCAGTGAGTATATTGATAAGAGACAAAACCCTCAATCAAGAGATACTAGCAGTAGTTCAGTTGAGCATGGGAAAATTCCAATACAGACTCATTCAAGCACTATAGTCAGTGAGTATATTGACAAGGCCAGAATTTTTTATAAGTTGATTTACAAACCCTCCTACTGTAATTTTCCGGAAAGCAGAAACAAAAATAAAATTTCTAAAATATTTTTTTTTATTTTAGCCACCCATTCTAAATATTATTTGTTTAGCTGAAAAAATACTTTTGAGGTTCTGTCTGTGTATTCTTGACTGTGACACCTGTTAAAAGTGATTGTCCTGCCCAGATGTTTAGGAAAGTGATGAAATATTTAATACAGACTGTTAGATTACCTCACTCATTTTACTGTTTTTTTTTGGAGATATTAAAAAAAATCTCTGAAAAAAAAAGTTCTGAAAATGACCAATTCTGGCCAAAGAGACCAAACCCTCAAGTAAGTGATACTAGCAGTAGTTCAGTTGAGCATGGGATTCATTGAAAACGACCTCAAAAAGGAAGTTTTAAAAGTTCAGGCAGTGGAAATTCCAGCGACAGTTTCCTTGTTGACAGATTAATAAGGACGGATTCCAATATGTTCAGTGAGCAAATGTATAAGGAAACAAGAGGGTCCAGGGGACCTAGGTCGCTCACCTGAGAATGACTATAACGGTATAGGAAAGCATTGCTACACTCAAAGTACAGCTATAAATTTTGATAGATCATCAGTTTTATGAAGACTGTACATAAGCTATGTCGACAAAACTAACAGGATGTAGAACCTCAATAAGTAAAACATGTGACATCCGCGGCGGCGCCATTTTTGGCCCACAGAGGCATTGGCCCACAGAGGCATAATTTGAACCAACTTGGTAAAGGTTCACTAGATAATGCTACAAACATAATATCCTTTCAGACAATAATATTTTTATGTTCTCCCTATACAAGCCTAAACATTTGACCCATCATTTAGGCCACTTTGGCCCCAGGGGCATAACTTGATTGAACTCTTATAATGAGATATAAAACTTTTTAAACTGGAAACCTATAAAGGGTAGTTTGGTAATCTGCTTTTCATCAGGGTCAGCTCTGTTTGCTATGATAAATGCAATTTTCAGAGACTGAAGTACATATTTATAAAGAAAGTCTACATGTGACCTCTTAAAACATCTAATATGATATACGGAGAAGGAAGTTGTTGCAGTAAATTGTCCAAGTGTTGGGAGTTAAGAGAAAAGAATGAAGGAATATATACAGAACGTATGTTTATTTCTCTGTCTAGATTGACAGAAACATCAGTTGCTTGTAGTTCTGTTTCTTTCTTTTAGGGAATGATGATTTTACAAGTATTGAGGCACCACCAGAGGGTCTCAGACAATCACTATGAACATAGGTTTCAAACCTAGACAATTCATTGAATAATTTTATGTTTTAAAAGCCACACTTGAGAATAATATTAAAAGGGGTAATAAAATAACGGTTAGATTGAAACCCTCCGTTATTTAAGACTAGAGGACCTGACGGTCCTGAAGCGCTCACCTGATCTCCTTAATAATGTTAAAAAAGGTCAAGATCAACTTCGGCTTATAATGAAACATATTTCATTTTATGAGGGTTGCGGCCATTTCAGTCAAGTGGCCTAAAACAATATATTGAATACTCCATCAAACAGCCCAGTGATTTCTGAGGAAAAGATGTTAAGATAGGTATGTGGCAGTCCAATTGAGAGGCCTTGGATAATATAATACCATTGTCTCATCTAAGGTTAAACATTTCTTGCAAGTATTAGGATTTTGACCTAAACAGTTATAGAAAAATGAACATTTCAAGATTTTTCCCATATAAATGCATTAGGAATCAAATTTGACCTTGCCATAATGTAGGTCAAGGTCAACCTAGATTCATCATTTGTGCAAATCTGGTGGGGCCCACATCCCCAATGCTACATACCAAGTCCCAAGGACATTCGGCCTTTTGTTTCCAGAGAAGATATTTAAAGGGTTTTTACCATATATGGGCATGGTGGCCATCTTGGTCATGTGACCAGTACAATTGGTATAAATTTTGGCTAACCTATCATAAGGAGTATTCAAATGAAATTTGAGTTCAATTGGCCTAGTGGTTTCTGAGGAAACTATGTTTTAATGTGTTGATGGGACTCCAATATGAGCGACCTTGGCAGAAGAGTTAAAGGCCAACCTTGACCTTTGAACTTATTTATAGCCATTGTCTCACTAGGTTTAACATATCAAGTGAGAATAATGACTTTGGCTTCAAAAGTATTCAAAAATCAACTTTTCAAAAAATTTCCCATGTAAATGCATTAGGAAGCAAATTTGACCTTGATGTTAAGTAGGTCAAGGTCAACTTAGGATCATCATTTGAACAAACTTGGTAGGCCCACATCCCCAATGCTACATACCAAGTCCCAAGGTCATCCGCCTCCTGGTTCTGGAGAAGAAGATTTTTAAAGGGTTTTTACCATATATGGGCATGGCAGCTATCTTGGTCTTCACATGAAATTTGAGTTCAATTGGGCCAATGGTTTATGAGAAAACTATGTTTTAATATATTGATGGGAGTCCAATATGAGCAACTTTGCTAAAAGGTCAAAGGTCAACCTTGACCTTTGGAACTTATTTATAGCCATTGTCCCATAAAGTTAAACATATCAAGTGAGAGTAATGACTTTGGCTTCAACAGTTTTCAAAAAAATCAACTTTTCAAAAAATTTCCCATGTAAATACATTAGGAAGCAAATTTGACCTTGATGTTAAGTAGGTCAAGGTCAACCTAGGATCATTATTTTTAATAAACTTGGTAGGCCCCACATCCCCAATGCTACATACCAAGTCCCGAGGTCATCAGCCTTCTGGTTCTGGAGAAGAAGATTTTTAAAGGGTTTTTACCATATATGGGCATGGCAGCTATCTTGGTCATCTGACCAAAATATTTTGTATAAATTTTGGCTAACTTAGCATAAGGAGTCTTCAAATGAAATTTGAGTTCAATTGGGCCAATGGTTTATGAGAAAAATTATGTTTTAATATATTGATGGGAGTCCAATATGAGCAACTTTGCTAAAAGGTCAACCTTGACCTTTGGAACTTATTTATAGCCATTGTCCCATAAAGTTAACCATATCAAGTGAGAATAATGACTTAGGCTTCTACAGTTTTCAAAAAAATCAACTTTTCAAAAAATTTCCCATGTAAATGCATCAGGAAGCAAATTTGACCTTGGTGTTAAGTAGGTCAAGGTCAACCTAGGATCATCATTTGAACAAACTTGGTAGGCCCCACATCCCCAATGCTACATACCAAGTCCCGAGGTCATCCGCCTCCTGGTTATGGAGAAGAAGATTTTTAAAGGGTTTTTACCATATATGGGCGTGGCGGCCATTTTGGTTATGTGACCAAGACCATTTGAACAAACTTTCGCACCCGCGTCCTAAGGAGTCTCCATATGAAATTTGAGACCAATTGGCCCAGTGGTTTCAGAGAAGATGTTTGAAAATGTTGACGGACGGACGCCGGACGGACGCCGGAGTCACTGGTATACTATTAGCTCACCCATGAGCCTTTTGCTCAGGTGAGCTAATAACGGTAATCGTGACAGTATGCCTTTTAGGGGGCGAGACATGGAGAAAAGAGAAAAAAAATGAGAAGGAAAAGGGGGAAAATAGAGAAACATGAAAATCTTAAAAAGAGGTGAATTATATGCATACCAGCACCGTCTTCACAAAAATATTGGATATAAAAAAGATCAAGAGGAGATGGTCTAATTACAAGTAGGAGGAAAACGATTGGTAACATGCAAAAAGAGTTGTCACGGCAACCCCAAATCTTTTGGCAAAATTATTTCTGGAAAATTCTCCTCTTTCTCCTTTGAAGGATATTGTATTTTTAGACAGAGTCTAAAATGTTTGAGCAATTTTTATATTTTTTAAGACCTTGGGAATTATATTCAACTAGTTGCGAAGAGTTGAGAAAGTTGATAGAAGAAACTAAGTATTTTGAATGTAAGACATAGCACATTTGATAGAAAAAAGAATGAAGCTGGAGTTAGGGGTGACAAGGACTAAAACACCTCTGGGAAAAATAATAAAATATATATCTATATATACCAGTACACAATCCTTCTCAACTTCCAGAGGAATGACAGTATGAATACTGTTACGCAGGATGAATCATATAACAAACACGTTCTTAGATATATATAAAAGGATATAAATAAAAGTGCAAAGAAATTTAGAAATTAAGCGCTTTCGCCTTCATCATAATTTCAATACAAGTATCATTGAGATCCAATTAGGAGATGATTATAATTTTAGTAAGTATGCTTGCCTACTCAATTAGCTGTTATGGCACGTAGTTTTCCTCAGAAAGCACTGCTTTAATTAATATAAGTGTTAAGGTTCTCATGGGAAAATCCAGCTAAGGAAAAAAATGCAAGATTGATATCGTATGGTCAGGAGTTACCCGGGTATACTATAATGTATAACAAATGCAATTTCTAGTTACCATTCAAGGCTCAAAAAATAGCACTGGTCCGTTCGTATTTACGAGTGTCTCAGGCTGCAGGGCAAATAAAAATTTTAATATTTCTATTGAAAATTATTTTTTCCCATATATGCCAATACTTTTTGTGATGTAGGGCAAGTGCTTATGTTAAGATATTTCGAGGCCTGCCATTTCATATCCACATGACGTTATTTTCTAAATTATTCTTTATCTTTAAAACAGATGGTAATTATGATGATGTCGCAACAAAATTCTTCTGCTTTTCTAGTCTGCTGAAATGTTTAAGAAGCCTCAATGACAAACAGTGCGGACCCAGATCAGACTGCTCCTATAGGAGCAGTCTGTTCTGGGTCCATGCTGTTTGCTTCTGTACTTAATTCGTCAGTAATGCTAGGCAATTATTTGCAAAAGACGACTTTAGCAGACATGATGACAGATGCATTTTTTTCTTGGCGCTTTTAGGGTTAAAACAGATGGTCATTATGATGATGTTCTCTGCAAGCTTGTGGAGAATATTTTTCCCAATGGGAGGAACGAGAAGGGCCGTATTGATCAATTTGAAACTCGACTTAGTACTGCAAAACAGAGACTCATTGATCAATCCTTCAAAGTTGGAGACTATTGTGTGAAAACATCGAATGGGGGGAGATCACGAATTTATCTGTTGACAAAAAGAAAGGAAATATGTAAACATTTATAAACTATATAAAACTGAGAAGGGCCGAATTGAACAATTTGAAACTCGACTTGGGAATGCGAAACAGAGACTCATTGATCCATCCTTCAAAGTTGGAGACTATTGTGTGAAAACGGCGAATGGGGGAAGATCAAGAATTTATCTGTTGACAAAAAGAAAGGTAATATGTAAACATTTATAAACTATATATAACTGAGAAGGGCCGAATTAAACAGTTTGAAACTCAACTTGGGACCGCCAAACAGAGACTCGTTGATCAATCCTTCAAAGTTGGAGACTATTGCGTGAAAACATCGAATGGGGGGAGATCACGAATTTATCTGTTGACAAAACGAAAGGAAATATGTAAACATTTATAAACTATATAAAACTGAGAAGGGCCGAATTGAACAATTTGAAACTCGACTTGGGAATGCGAAACAGAGACTCATTGATCCATCCTTCAAAGTTGGAGACTTTTTTGTGTGAAAACGGCGAATGGGGGAAGATCAAGAATTTATCTGTTGACCAAAAGAAAGGTAATATGTAAACATTTATAAACTATATATAACTGAGAAGGGCCGAATTGAACAATCTGAAACTCGACTTGGGAATGTGAAACAGAGACTCATTGATCAATCCTTAAAAGTTGGAGACTATTGTGTGATAACGGCGAATGGGGGGAGATCGAGAATTTATCTGCTGACAAAAAGAAAGGTAACATGTGGGCATTTATAAACTATATATAACATTGTCCCAGTGCCCTTAATTTTCGGCTTGTATGTTTGTTTGTTTTTGTTGCTTTACGTCCCATGTCAACAGCTATGGTCATTGCGGGACGGTCAGTTCACTTAACCACACTTTTTCCTGGGCAGGCTTGAGCAAGCGGTTAACCAGTAATTTGTGCACATACTTTCGCTGCCCTTAATCATATATATTTCCCATACAAAGGGCAGTATGTTAAAGAATGTCAGAAGTTTTGTCAAATCTTACGCTAGCTGTTCAATGGTTTACAAATCTTGATTTAACCGATTCAAAATAATGTTAATATGGTAAATAATTGAAAATTAATTTTTTCCCATGTATGCCAATACTTTTTGTTTTGTAGGGCAAGTGCTTATTTTAAGATATTTCGAGGCCTGCATGATGGTATTATCTAAATTATTGTTTATCTTTAAAACAGATGGTAATTATGATTATGTTCTCTGCAAATATGTTCTTAAAAGGGTATCCTTTGAAGCAAAGAATTCACCAAAAATGCAAGCTTGTTGAAAAGTTTTTTTTCCCAATGGGAGGAATTTTGGTAGAGGGCATTACGGGAAATATTCCTGAGAAATTATTTTGAATTTGGATTTTGGGTTCAGGAGATGTCGTTTGAAGAAAAGTTTTTGGGAGGACTGACGAAGCCGGATCACCTTCAGCTCAGGTGAGCTAAAAAGGAAGAGAAGAAAAAAATTGCAAGAAAGAGATTTAAAGTTGCCTCTAACAGCGAAAGGGAAGGATACAAATGTACTGATTCAAAATAGATCAGTGATAGTAAGAATAAGAGATAAGAATCTCACACAAACGATATAACAAGAGATGGTTTCATTGACAGTTCTAATGTTGATGAAAGCAACACTGATCGCAAATATAAAGGAGAGAATCTAGATTCTGACACTAGTTCTGATGATAGCAATGGGAAAGGGCACAAAAATGTGAAAAGTTCTGCAAGAGACAGTTCAATCAAAAGTGCCCATGTTTATCGTAAATTAAAGGAACGAAATGGACATATAAAAAAGATGGTGACCTTGAGAATATAGAAAAAGTGCTGATATTAACACTAGTTCCGAGGAATATGAGGTATCAGATGAAAACAAAATTAAATGTGGAAGTTCAAGATAGGAGGGTCCCATTCAAGGTATCAATTCCGAAAGTGATGGAAAAGGAAAGAAGAATCAAACTGATGCAAGAGTTTTAATTATAGCCGGGATAAGGATACGAAAAAAAAAAATCGAACATGAAACCACTGATTCTAGCAATAGTTCCTACAATAATGCAGTGTCAGATGAACAAGAAATTAAGAGTGGAAGTTAAAAATAGGATAGTCCCATTGAAGGTATCCATTCCAATCGTGAAGGAAAAATTCCAAAACAGACAGATTCAAGCACTATGCTCAGTGAGTATATTGATAAGAGACAAAACCCTCAATCAAGAGATACTAGCAGTAGTTCAGTTGAGCATGGGAAAATTCCAATACAGACTCATTCAAGCACTATAGTCAGTGAGTATATTGACAAGGCCAGAATTTTTTATAAGTTGATTTACAAACCCTCCTACTGTAATTTTCCGGAAAGCAGAAACAAAAATAAAATTTCTAAAATATTTTTTTTTATTTTAGCCACCCATTCTAAATATTATTTGTTTAGCTGAAAAAATACTTTTGAGGTTCTGTCTGTGTATTCTTGACTGTGACACCTGTTAAAAGTGATTGTCCTGCCCAGATGTTTAGGAAAGTGATGAAATATTTAATACAGACTGTTAGATTACCTCACTCATTTTACTGTTTTTTTTGGAGATATTAAAAAAAATCTCTGAAAAAAAAAAGTTCTGAAAATGACCAATTCTGGCCAAAGAGACCAAACCCTCAAGTAAGTGATACTAGCAGTAGTTCAGTTGAGCATGGGATTCATTGAAAACGACCTCAAAAAGGAAGTTTTAAAAGTTCAGGCAGTGGAAATTCCAGCGACAGTTTCCTTGTTGACAGATTAATAAGGACGGATTCCAATATGTTCAGTGAGCAAATGTATAAGGAAACAAGAGGGTCCAGGGGACCTAGGTCGCTCACCTGAGAATGACTATAACGGTATAGGAAAGCATTGCTACACTCAAAGTACAGCTATAAATTTTGATAGATCATCAGTTTTATGAAGACTGTACATAAGCTATGTCGACAAAACTAACAGGATGTAGAACCTCAATAAGTAAAACATGTGACATCCGCGGCGGCGCCATTTTTGGCCCACAGAGGCATTGGCCCACAGAGGCATAATTTGAACCAACTTGGTAAAGGTTCACTAGATAATGCTACAAACATAATATCCTTTCAGACAATAATATTTTTATGTTCTCCCTATACAAGCCTAAACATTTGACCCATCATTTAGGCCACTTTGGCCCCAGGGGCATAACTTGATTGAACTCTTATAATGAGATATAAAACTTTTTAAACTGGAAACCTATAAAGGGTAGTTTGGTAATCTGCTTTTCATCAGGGTCAGCTCTGTTTGCTATGATAAATGCAATTTTCAGAGACTGAAGTACATATTTATAAAGAAAGTCTACATGTGACCTCTTAAAACATCTAATATGATATACGGAGAAGGAAGTTGTTGCAGTAAATTGTCCAAGTGTTGGGAGTTAAGAGAAAAGAATGAAGGAATATATACAGAACGTATGTTTATTTCTCTGTCTAGATTGACAGAAACATCAGTTGCTTGTAGTTCTGTTTCTTTCTTTTAGGGAATGATGATTTTACAAGTATTGAGGCACCACCAGAGGGTCTCAGACAATCACTATGAACATAGGTTTCAAACCTAGACAATTCATTGAATAATTTTATGTTTTAAAAGCCACACTTGAGAATAATATTAAAAGGGGTAATAAAATAACGGTTAGATTGAAACCCTCCGTTATTTAAGACTAGAGGACCTGACGGTCCTGAAGCGCTCACCTGATCTCCTTAATAATGTTAAAAAAGGTCAAGATCAACTTCGGCTTATAATGAAACATATTTCATTTTATGAGGGTTGCGGCCATTTCAGTCAAGTGGCCTAAAACAATCTATTGAATACTCCATCAAACAGCCCAGTGATTTCTGAGGAAAAGATGTTAAGATAGGTATGTGGCAGTCCAATTGAGAGGCCTTGGATAATATAATACCATTGTCTCATCTAAGGTTAAACATTTCTTGCAAGTATTAGGATTTTGACCTAAACAGTTATAGAAAAATGAACATTTCAAGATTTTTCCCATATAAATGCATTAGGAATCAAATTTGACCTTGCCATAATGTAGGTCAAGGTCAACCTAGATTCATCATTTGTGCAAATCTGGTGGGGCCCACATCCCCAATGCTACATACCAAGTCCCAAGGCCATTCGGCCTTTTGTTTCCAGAGAAGATATTTAAAGGGTTTTTACCATATATGGGCATGGTGGCCATCTTGGTCATGTGACCAGTACAATTGGTATAAATTTTGGCTAACCTATCATAAGGAGTATTCAAATGAAATTTGAGTTCAATTGGCCTAGTGGTTTCTGAGGAAACTATGTTTTAATGTGTTGATGGGACTCCAATATGAGCGACCTTGGCAGAAGAGTTAAAGGCCAACCTTGACCTTTGAACTTATTTATAGCCATTGTCTCACTAGGTTTAACATATCAAGTGAGAATAATGACTTTGGCTTCAAAAGTATTCAAAAATCAACTTTTCAAAAAATTTCCCATGTAAATGCATTAGGAAGCAAATTTGACCTTGATGTTAAGTAGGTCAAGGTCAACTTAGGATCATCATTTGAACAAACTTGGTAGGCCCACATCCCCAATGCTACATACCAAGTCCCAAGGTCATCCGCCTCCTGGTTCTGGAGAAGAAGATTTTTAAAGGGTTTTTACCATATATGGGCATGGCAGCTATCTTGGTCTTCACATGAAATTTGAGTTCAATTGGGCCAATGGTTTATGAGAAAACTATGTTTTAATATATTGATGGGAGTCCAATATGAGCAACTTTGCTAAAAGGTCAAAGGTCAACACCTTGACCTTTGGAACTTATTTATAGCCATTGTCCCATAAAGTTAAACATATCAAGTGAGAGTAATGACTTTGGCTTCAACAGTTTTCAAAAAAATCAACTTTTCAAAAAATTTCCCATGTAAATACATTAGGAAGCAAATTTGACCTTGATGTTAAGTAGGTCAAGGTCAACCTAGGATCATTATTTTTAATAAACTTGGTAGGCCCCACATCCCCAATGCTACATACCAAGTCCCGAGGTCATCAGCCTTCTGGTTCTGGAGAAGAAGATTTTTAAAGGGTTTTTACCATATATGGGCATGGCAGCTATCTTGGTCATCTGACCAAAATATTTTGTATAAATTTTGGCTAACTTAGCATAAGGAGTCTTCAAATGAAATTTGAGTTCAATTGGGCCAATGGTTTATGAGAAAAATTATGTTTTAATATATTGATGGGAGTCCAATATGAGCAACTTTGCTAAAAGGTCAACCTTGACCTTTGGAACTTATTTATAGCCATTGTCCCATAAAGTTAACCATATCAAGTGAGAATAATGACTTAGGCTTCTACAGTTTTCAAAAAAATCAACTTTTCAAAAAATTTCCCATGTAAATGCATCAGGAAGCAAATTTGACCTTGGTGTTAAGTAGGTCAAGGTCAACCTAGGATCATCATTTGAACAAACTTGGTAGGCCCCACATCCCCAATGCTACATACCAAGTCCCGAGGTCATCCGCCTCCTGGTTATGGAGAAGAAGATTTTTAAAGGGTTTTTACCATATATGGGCGTGGCGGCCATTTTGGTTATGTGACCAAGACCATTTGAACAAACTTTCGCACCCGCGTCCTAAGGAGTCTCCATATGAAATTTGAGACCAATTGGCCCAGTGGTTTCAGAGAAGATGTTTGAAAATGTTGACGGACGGACGCCGGACGGACGCCGGAGTCACTGGTATACTATTAGCTCACCCATGAGCCTTTTGCTCAGGTGAGCTAATAACGGTAATCGTGACAGTATGCCTTTTAGGGGGCGAGACATGGAGAAAAGAGAAAAAAAATGAGAAGGAAAAGGGGGAAAATAGAGAAACATGAAAATCTTAAAAAGAGGTGAATTATATGCATACCAGCACCGTCTTCACAAAAATATTGGATATAAAAAAGATCAAGAGGAGATGGTCTAATTACAAGTAGGAGGAAAACGATTGGTAACATGCAAAAAGAGTTGTCACGGCAACCCCAAATCTTTTGGCAAAATTATTTCTGGAAAATTCTCCTCTTTCTCCTTTGAAGGATATTGTATTTTTAGACAGAGTCTAAAATGTTTGAGCAATTTTTATATTTTTTAAGACCTTGGGAATTATATTCAACTAGTTGCGAAGAGTTGAGAAAGTTGATAGACGAAACTAAGTATTTTGAATGTAAGACATAGCACATTTGATAGAAAAAAGAATGACGCTGGAGTTAGGGGTGACAAGGACTAAAACACCTCTGGGAAAAATAATAAAATATATATCTATATATACCAGTACACAATCCTTCTCAACTTCCAGAGGAATGACAGTATGAATACTGTTACGCAGGATGAATCATATAACAAACACGTTCTTAGATATATATAAAAGGATATAAATAAAAAAAAACAGTGCAAAGAAATTTAGAAATTAAGCGCTTTCGCCTTCATCATAATTTCAATACAAGTATCATTGAGATCCAATTAGGAGATGATTATAATTTTAGTAAGTATGCTTGCCTACTCAATTAGCTGTTATGGCACGTAGTTTTCCTCAGAAAGCACTGCTTTAATTAATATAAGTGTTAAGGTTCTCATGGGAAAATCCAGCTAAGGAAAAAATGCAAGATTGATATCGTATGGTCAGGAGTTACCCGGGTATACTATAATGTATAACAAATGCAATTTCTAGTTACCATTCAAGGCTCAAAAAATAGCACTGGTCCGTTCGTATTTACGAGTGTCTCAGGCTGCAGGGCAAATAAAAATTTTAATATTTCTATTGAAAATTATTTTTTCCCATATATGCCAATACTTTTTGTGATGTAGGGCAAGTGCTTATGTTAAGATATTTCGAGGCCTGCCATTTCATATCCACATGACGTTATTTTCTAAATTATTCTTTATCTTTAAAACAGATGGTAATTATGATGATGTCGCAACAAAATTCTTCTGCTTTTCTAGTCTGCTGAAATGTTTAAGAAGCCTCAATGACAAACAGTGCGGACCCAGATCAGACTGCTCCTATAGGAGCAGTCTGTTCTGGGTCCATGCTGTTTGCTTCTGTACTTAATTCGTCAGTAATGCTAGGCAATTATTTGCAAAAGACGACTTTAGCAGACATGATGACAGATGCATTTTTTTCTTGGCGCTTTTAGGGTTAAAACAGATGGTCATTATGATGATGTTCTCTGCAAGCTTGTGGAGAATATTTTTCCCAATGGGAGGAACGAGAAGGGCCGTATTGATCAATTTGAAACTCGACTTAGTACTGCAAAACAGAGACTCATTGATCAATCCTTCAAAGTTGGAGACTATTGTGTGAAAACATCGAATGGGGGGAGATCACGAATTTATCTGTTGACAAAAAGAAAGGAAATATGTAAACATTTATAAACTATATAAAACTGAGAAGGGCCGAATTGAACAATTTGAAACTCGACTTGGGAATGCGAAACAGAGACTCATTGATCCATCCTTCAAAGTTGGAGACTATTGTGTGAAAACGGCGAATGGGGGAAGATCAAGAATTTATCTGTTGACAAAAAGAAAGGTAATATGTAAACATTTATAAACTATATATAACTGAGAAGGGCCGAATTAAACAGTTTGAAACTCAACTTGGGACCGCCAAACAGAGACTCGTTGATCAATCCTTCAAAGTTGGAGACTATTGCGTGAAAACATCGAATGGGGGGAGATCACGAATTTATCTGTTGACAAAACGAAAGGAAATATGTAAACATTTATAAACTATATAAAACTGAGAAGGGCCGAATTGAACAATTTGAAACTCGACTTGGGAATGCGAAACAGAGACTCATTGATCCATCCTTCAAAGTTGGAGACTTTTTTGTGTGAAAACGGCGAATGGGGGAAGATCAAGAATTTATCTGTTGACCAAAAGAAAGGTAATATGTAAACATTTATAAACTATATATAACTGAGAAGGGCCGAATTGAACAATCTGAAACTCGACTTGGGAATGTGAAACAGAGACTCATTGATCAATCCTTAAAAGTTGGAGACTATTGTGTGATAACGGCGAATGGGGGGAGATCGAGAATTTATCTGCTGACAAAAAGAAAGGTAACATGTGGGCATTTATAAACTATATATAACATTGTCCCAGTGCCCTTAATTTTCGGCTTGTATGTTTGTTTGTTTTTGTTGCTTTACGTCCCATGTCAACAGCTATGGTCATTGCGGGACGGTCAGTTCACTTAACCACACTTTTTCCTGGGCAGGCTTGAGCAAGCGGTTAACCAGTAATTTGTGCACATACTTTCGCTGCCCTTAAATATATATATTTCCCATACAAAGGGCAGTATGTTAAAGAATGTCAGAAGTTTTGCCAAATCTTACGCTAGCTGTTCAATGGTTTACAAATCTTGATTTAACCGATTCAAAATAATGTTAATATGGTAAATAATTGAAAATTAATTTTTTCCCATGTATGCCAATACTTTTTGTTTTGTAGGGCAAGTGCTTATTTTAAGATATTTCGAGGCCTGCATGATGGTATTATCTAAATTATTGTTTATCTTTAAAACAGATGGTAATTATGATTATGTTCTCTGCAAATATGTTCTTAAAAGGGTATCCTTTGAAGCAAAGAATTCACCAAAAATGCAAGCTTGTTGAAAAGTTTTTTTTCCCAATGGGAGGAATTTTGGTAGAGGGCATTACGGGAAATATTCCTGAGAAATTATTTTAAATTTGGATTTTGGGTTCAGGAGATGTCGTTTGATGATGATGATGATGAGTTGGAGTTTAACGACGCATCAACCCTTTTGGGTCATTAGCGTCATCAAGGTTAGGTAAGAGAAGTATTACTGAACATTAAAACTATAATAGATAAGCTAAAATATTAACAATTTGACACATAAAACATATGAGTATAGCAAAGACGATAAAATAGTAATCATTTTACAGCGAAGATCATGTACAATATCTGACAACAACATAGGCTAATCAGATGACTATACATGATCCTCTCCTGCAAAAAAGAAAATGATATGATGAAAGTAAGTTTAAATAAGTAAACAGTTCAAAGGAAAATAATAGCTACAATTTGTTAAAAAGATTAATCTCTTTTAAGAATAAAAAGACATTATCAATAGGTACATCATTAAACAATTGTTTGATTGTATCAACATGAAAGTATTTGTTTCTTATATGTGAAAAATCACCACATTCAAGTAGAAAGTGGCGGACTGTAAAGAGTGTATCACATCCAAAACAATACGGTGGCTCCTCTCGTTTTAAAAGATATGAGTGTGTGATCCTTGTATGACCAATACGTAAACGAGCAAGGACGACTTCTTCTTGTCTGACATTCCGTACTACTGGTTAAGATTGTCCAAGGACAGGTTTAATCTCAAAGAGTTTATTACCAACACTGTTATTCCATAGAATTTGCCATTTGTCTAAAATGTACCTATTGATAAAAGATTTAAAATTTGCATAAGGTATTGAAAAGTCTGTAGGGTGTAAATTCAATGAATCTTTCGCTTTTTGATCCACACTTTCATTGCCAGCAATGCCAATGTGGCTAGGGATCCAACAGTAAACTATTTCATTTAATTCTGATAATTCATGATGTTTTTCAAGTAGTTTTTGAATTTGCGGATTTTTTGAAGATGTATGATCTAAAGATTTTAATACTGATAGGGAGTCTGAAAATATAATAAATTTGTTAGAAGTTTCACAGTCGACAATAAGATCTAATGCTAAATCTATAGCTTTTGCTTCTGCTGTAAAAATCGAGGACCCATCTGGAATTCGCATAGTTTCAGAGAAGTCATCAGATACTACTGCGCATCCTACTTTCATATCGTCTTTTGAACCATCTGTATAAATGTGATTATATTCCATGTAATGTGATTTTAGCTCCTGGAAATTAGATTTCATGATAATTGGACTTGTTTCTGATTTCTTACCAGAGTGTAAATCGAAAATAAGTTTTGGTTTATTTATACACCATGCTGGTATATTTGGTGTAAAAGTTTTATCTATGTTTTTAAAGTTTATGTTTGCAGATTCCAGGACTGGTAAAGTTCTGACGCCAAAAGATTTAATAAAATTTGGTTTGCTTTCATAAAGATCTGTGTATTTGGGCTGAAAGGTCACGTCATGAGCTGGATTTGAATTATTTTCAGCAATTCTAATAGCATATTGTAAAGAAAGTTTTTCTCTGCGTGTATTTAAAGATGGCTCATCTGCTTCAACATAAAGACTTGCAGTAGGTGATGTTCTAAATGCTCCTAAGGCTAATCTAAGACCTTGATGATGGATTGGGTCAAGCATAGCTAAATAAGATTTTCTTGCCGATCCATAAACAATGGATCCATAGTCTAATTTTGAACGAATCAAAGATCGATATAATTGTAAAAGTGTAGTTCGATCTGCACCCCAAGTAGTGTGAGATAAAACTTTCAATATGTTCAAAGATTTAAGGCACTTTGCCTTCAAGTATTTAATATGAGGGATAAAACTAAGCTTTTTGTCAAATATCAAACCAAGATATTTGTATTCCTGTACAACAGGAATAGGTGATCCATATAATGTAAGAACAGGATCATCATGTTGCTTTCGCAACTGACAGAAATGTACACACTGCGTTTTTGACTTGGAAAATTTAAAGCCATTGTTTGTGGCCCAATGTTCTATTTTATTTAAGTTTTGCTGTAGATGTCTTTCAATGGTTCGCATACTCTTTGACCGAAAACAAATACAAAAATCATCAACATAGAGTGAGCAGTCTGTTAAATTATCTACGCATTTAACGATGTCATTGATTTTGATATTAAATAGAGTTGTAGAAAGTACACCGCCTTGTGGGACCCCCTGTTCCTGATCATATAAATCAGAAAGAGTGGATCCCACCCTCACTTGCATTGCGCGATCAGCAAGGAAGCTTTCAATAAAAGTAGGTAGTCTACCTCTTAGTCCTAGTTTATGAATATCTTTCATAATGCCATATCTCCATGTGGTATCGTATGCTTTTTCCAAGTCAAAAAAGACAGCTACAACGTGTTCCTTTTTAACAAAGGCATCACGTATGAAAGTTTCCAATCTAATTAAATTATCATTTGTACTACGGCCAGCTCGGAAACCCGACTGATACCGTGATAAAAGATTGTTGGATTCTAAATACCATATCAACCTTTTATTAATCATCCTTTCCAACGTTTTACAAAGACAACTTGTAAGAGCTATAGGTCTATAATTGGTTGGCTCAGCAGGATCTTTCCCTGGTTTGGGTATAGGTATTACAGTGGCTAATCGCCAGTCTTCTGGAAAATCACCAGTAGTCCAAATATTATTAAATATACTTAGGAGGGCTTGGAGGGAACTCTCAGGAAGATGTTTTAGCATTTGATAATGTATTTCATCAGGTCCAGTTGCAGAATCATGTGACTGATTAATTGCTTCCAAAAGCTCATCAAAATTAAAAAGATTATTATACTCCTCAGTGTTTGTCGATTTGAAATTGAGTTTAATTTTTTCTTGTTCGTTTTTTACTTTTTGAAATTTTTCTGAGTAATTTCTTGAACATGAATTGTTTAGAAATGTTTCTCCTAAGGTTTCAGCTATATCAAATTTACTTGTTGATTTTGTTTCTGTAACGGGATGGTTTAAATGGGTGTAACTGGGTGACTTTGTCTTACCAGATATTTTTCTTATCATATCCCAAACTTTTTTGATAGGGGTTTTGTGATTAATTTTTGAAACGTAAGAACGCCATGACTTTCGTTTCGATATCTTTATTGTTCTGCGAGCCTTTGCTCTAAATATTTTTACTTCATTTAAGTTGTCCTTAGTTGGATATTTTTTGAATTTATTTAGAGCTTTTTTCCTCGTTTTGATAGCTTCTTTACATTCATCATTGTACCATGGATTACTTTTTGTTGGATTTGTCGAGGTTTTTGGTATACATTTAGTAGATATATCAATGAGAGAAGAGGTGAAATCAGACAAAGGGTCTAAAGAATCTTTGAAACTATCAAAATTAATTGTTTCAGTACATAAAGATTGAAATATTTCCCAATTAGCTTTATTTAGTTTCCATTTTGGATTATGATCTTCCACTGTGGAAGTACTACTTTCAATGAGGATAGGAAAATGATCACTATGATGCTGATCGTTACAAACGGACCAGTTAAAGGCAAGAAAAATGGAAGGATGACATAAGGAAAGATCTATAGAAGAGAAAGAACCTGTTGGATCTTGCATATAAGTGTATGATTTATCATTCATAAGACATATATCATTGTTTGTAATGATATTTTCAATTAGTTCACCTCTAGAATTATTTTCTTTATTACCCCAGAGAATATTATGACCATTAAAGTCACCTAGTAATAAATACGGTGTAGGAAGTTGTTGAATAAGAGAATTAAGATGTTCAGATGTTAAAGAAAATGAAGGTGGTATGTAAACAGAACATATGGTTATCTCTTTATCAAGAGTTACAGAAACAGCAGCCGCCTGTAGCTCTGTAGACAAATCTATATGTCGTTGAGGATAGGAAGATTTAACAAAGATAGAGGTACCTCCTGATGATCTTTGACATTCAGAATGTATATGATTGTATACATTAAAACCTTTCAGAGTAATTGTATCATCACGTTTTAAAAATGTTTCTTGAAGACATAAAACTGATGATTTGTGTTGTGAAAGTAATAGTTTGATTTCATCAAACTTTGGTTTTAAACCTCGACAATTCCATTGAATAATATTGTGTTTAAAATCCATATTTCGTATAAATGAGGAAAGAATATATAAAAATATAAGAATGGAAACTTTCATATTATGTAACATACTTTCTTAAGGAGGAAGAACAGGTGACCGCCTTCCTAAATTACTGGAACTTGATGAATTGGGATTGTCATTTGACATTGAGGTTGAGGGGTGGGGAACTTCTACTGATAATTCCATATTTTCATCCTCTAACCCATTATATTTATTTTGCAATTTCAATGATTCTTTGGTTCCTCTTGTAGCATAAGCTCTATCTGTAATTTTCTGTCTGGTATCTGTTTGAACTTGCTGTTTGTTATTTGAACTTTTCGGTTTGGCTTTATTTGGTGAAGTTGTTTTGACTGGATTGTTGTTTTTTACTGATGATGATGATGCTGTAGTACTTGGTGATTGTTTTGGAGTGGTCTTTTTATCAATAGGTTTGAGTTTTTCTAATGGCTTTAGCACAGAGACTTCACATGTTTGAGTTTGGGCATCTTTCAGTTCTACAGTTTTCTGATTTGATTTGATGATTGATGAATATGATGGTATACTTGGATTTATTGTATTTTCATAAAGTTTCCTAGCTTCAGGGTATGGGATGTTGTTTTTGAGTTTGAGTTTCATAATTTCTTTTTCTTTAAGCCACACTTCACATTTGTTTGAATATGCAGGATGATCTTTTCCACAATTTACACAGTTGATTGGGCCTTTACAATTCTCAGATCTCACTCCGCAAAAACCTTCTTTTCCACATTTTGCACAAACAGGAGCAGCTGTGCACCGATCTTCATGATGACCAAAACGTTGACACTCAAAACAGCGTAATGGGTTTGGGATGTACAATTCAACCTTGATTAATCTGTAAAAAATTTTGACTTGTTTTGGGAGAGTTGGGGTGTTGAAAGTAACAACAAAGGTATTGGTGTCTATGATTTGTCCTTCTTTCTTTATACTGATTCTTCTAACATTTAGAACACCTTGGGATTTTAAATATTCTTTAATTTCATCTGTTGAAACACCCTTCATAGCTGAATCTCTTATTATTCCTTTGGAAGAGTTAAGGGTTTGATGTGGGGTGACTTTGACATTAATGTTATAAAACTTTGTTTGACGTAGCAGCTGCTCTGTTTGGCTTTTTCTTGAGGTTTCTACTAGTAGGCTATTATCTTTTAACTTTTTGACATTTTTTGCAGTTCCAATCAATCCTTCAATCACCTTTTCTATAACAAATGGAGATAAATTTGTAATTTTTTCATCTTCACAATTGCTG
This sequence comes from Loripinus fragilis, assembly GCA_964019695.1. Taxonomy (NCBI): domain Eukaryota; kingdom Metazoa; phylum Mollusca; class Bivalvia; order Lucinida; family Lucinidae; genus Loripinus; species Loripinus fragilis. The sequence continues at coordinate 42,679 of CAXHUL010000604.1, forward strand.
TTTCTTATGATTATGAATTTTGGAAAGGTTTGTGAATTTTGAATCTGTACATCATCATCCGAGTCCGTATCAAGTGATCTTTGTCTTTTGTTGGTACAATTAGATTGTACCAGATTGGGGGTAGAACCCAGGCCTGAGCTTGGGGTAGAGGGGTGGATCATATTTGAAAAAAATTCAGAATGATCCATAGTGTTGGTTTAATATTCGATAGCTATGCGCCTCGCCCACCGTGGAGCCCAACAAGGGAACGCAATATGGAAATGGCTCTCCTATTTCCTACGTTAAAGCTACACACCTACTATACTCCAGTTCATGTTTTCCAGTCGTACGTTCAACTTAAGATTTACGTCCTATACATATTAAATACTGAGTTCCTAAAGAAAAAAAGATTTAACATTTATTGGACGTCCCCACCCATAAAATTTTACTACCCCCCTCACCACTCTCTTAAGCCAAAATAACGCTGGTCTACATGCCCCAAGATTGGCCCATGAGCAGTCGCTCTTGAAACTAAATAGTATGATATATAAAGGGTATGGGACACGGTTATGTACCTAAATAGATACTTTTATAAAGAAAGAAGGAAGAAAGAGTAAGACAGTTTCAAGAGCTGGACCACCCAGCCGATTGATCCAGCGCCGGACCTAGCACTGGACTCACGTCTAGCTGAATCCGAGACCAAAACAATGTGTTGGAAAGCTGGAGATCCCTGGGCTTTCCTCAATTGCCAGGATTCTCTTCTCCCATTCACGCGTCGCAAACCCACGGCAAACAGGCAGCACACTGTTTTAATAAGGGTTTTCACCTTATCTACTACAGAGGTAAAGCAATCTGTATATTTTAACCCTACAGACACGGTATAAGCTCGGTTGTGATGTACAGTTTTGAAAATAAACTGTGATAGATTATTTAAAAAGTTCGAAATTGAAATGATTGTAGTAGACTCGGTCAATTTAAGCCTGTTGAGTTTTAATGTTGATAATGAAAAAAAGATACAAATAGTATTAGAGAAATAGTTGAATTTGTGACTGAAAGAACTATAGTACGTTCTTTTGAATAAGCGGTTGGAATTTAGCAAAAATATTCCATCCAAGGTAAATTGCTCTTCTAGATAAAATCTGAAGATATCCCTACAATACAGAACTTTAAAGCTCTACAATACAGAGCTTTAAAAAAAATAAGAGCAAGAAATAACTTTGTTACAGGACAGTTTATCATGAAAACTGTCATATATATAAAGTAATAGTTTAAAAATAAATGTTCAACAAGATCTGGAACTCAATATTTATAGATAGTAGTTATAAAATATAAAACTACTTTATTTGACTTTAATCTTCTTTACAGTTTTACTAGTGTAATACAGTTTTTGATGAATTTAAGCTTTCGGTTATTTATGAAAAAAGGTTGGTATAGTTGCGACTTTTACGGACAGTTACCACTGGTTTGCGTGAGGACTCTAACCCCAACCTGTCACCTCTCAGGTCTGCAAAACAAGAGATGCAAACAGGCCTGCTTAAGTACGAAGGTACATACAGTCTGTCCCCAGTGGTGCCGGGCAGCCATCCATATTTCTAGGGCGCCAGAGGGCGAGCGCCTGGCTTACCTTTAGTTCTAAGCAGAGGGGACAGTTATTCAAAAATAAAGTCCCCCGTGCGAATTAAGCCCCCGAACCACGGCAAGGCGGTAAGCAAACTCGGGGGATGTCGTTTGAAGAAAAGTTTTTGGGAGGACTGACGAAGCCGGATCACCTTCAGCTCAGGTGAGCTAAAAAGGAAGAGAAGAAAAAAATTGCAAGAAAGAGATTTAAAGTTGCCTCTAACAGCGAAAGGGAAGGATACAAATGTACTGATTCAAAATAGATCAGTGATAGTAAGAATAAGAGATAAGAATCTCACACAAACGATATAACAAGAGATGGTTTCATTGACAGTTCTAATGTTGATGAAAGCAACACTGATCGCAAATATAAAGGAGAGAATCTAGATTCTGACACTAGTTCTGATGATAGCAATGGGAAAGGGCACAAAAATGTGAAAAGTTCTGCAAGAGACAGTTCAATCAAAAGTGCCCATGTTTATCGTAAATTAAAGGAACGAAATGGACATATAAAAAAGATGGTGACCTTGAGAATATAGAAAAAGTGCTGATATTAACACTAGTTCCGAGGAATATGAGGTATCAGATGAAAACAAAATTAAATGTGGAAGTTCAAGATAGGAGGGTCCCATTCAAGGTATCAATTCCGAAAGTGATGGAAAAGGAAAGAAGAATCAAACTGATGCAAGAGTTTTAATTATAGCCGGGATAAGGATACGAAAAAAAAAAATCGAACATGAAACCACTGATTCTAGCAATAGTTCCTACAATAATGCAGTGTCAGATGAACAAGAATTTAAGAGTGGAAGTTAAAAATAGGATAGTCCCATTGAAGGTATCCATTCCAATCGTGAAGGAAAAATTCCAAAACAGACAGATTCAAGCACTATGCTCAGTGAGTATATTGATAAGAGACAAAACCCAATCAAGAGATACTAGCAGTAGTTCAGTTGAGCATGGGAAAATTCCAATACAGACTCATTCAAGCACTATAGTCAGTGAGTATATTGACAAGGCCAGAATTTTTTATAAGTTGATTTACAAACCCTCCTACTGTAATTTTCCGGAAAGCAGAAACAAAAATAAAATTTCTAAAATATTTTTTTTATTTTAGCCACCCATTCTAAATATTATTTGTTTAGCTGAAAAAATACTTTTGAGGTTCTGTCTGTGTATTCTTGACTGTGACACCTGTTAAAAGTGATTGTCCTGCCCAGATGTTTAGGAAAGTGATGAAATATTTAATACAGACTGTTAGATTACCTCACTCATTTTACTGTTTTTTTTGGAGATATTAAAAAAAATCTCTGAAAAAAAAAAGTTCTGAAAATGACCAATTCTGGCCAAAGAGACCAAACCCTCAAGTAAGTGATACTAGCAGTAGTTCAGTTGAGCATGGGATTCATTGAAAACGACCTCAAAAAGGAAGTTTTAAAAGTTCAGGCAGTGGAAATTCCAGCGACAGTTTCCTTGTTGACAGATTAATAAGGACGGATTCCAATATGTTCAGTGAGCAAATGTATAAGGAAACAAGAGGGTCCAGGGGACCTAGGTCGCTCACCTGAGAATGACTATAACGGTATAGGAAAGCATTGCTACACTCAAAGTACAGCTATAAATTTTGATAGATCATCAGTTTTATGAAGACTGTACATAAGCTATGTCGACAAAACTAACAGGATGTAGAACCTCAATAAGTAAAACATGTGACATCCGCGGCGGCGCCATTTTTGGCCCACAGAGGCATTGGCCCACAGAGGCATAATTTGAACCAACTTGGTAAAGGTTCACTAGATAATGCTACAAACATAATATCCTTTCAGACAATAATATTTTTATGTTCTCCCTATACAAGCCTAAACACTTGACCCATCATTTAGGCCACTTTGGCCCCAGGGGCATAACTTGATTGAACTCTTATAATGAGATATAAAACTTTTTAAACTGGAAACCTATAAAGGGTAGTTTGGTAATCTGCTTTTCATCAGGGTCAGCTCTGTTTGCTATGATAAATGCAATTTTCAGAGACTGAAGTACATATTTATAAAGAAAGTCTACATGTGACCTCTTACAACATCTAATATGATATACGGAGAAGGAAGTTGTTGCAGTAAATTGTCCAAGTGTTGGGAGTTAAGAGAAAAGAATGAAGGAATATATACAGAACGTATGTTTATTTCTCTGTCTAGATTGACAGAAACATCAGTTGCTTGTAGTTCTGTTTCTTTCTTTTAGGGAATGATGATTTTACAAGTATTGAGGCACCACCAGAGGGTCTCAGACAATCACTATGAACATAGGTTTCAAACCTAGACAATTCATTGAATAATTTTATGTTTTAAAAGCCACACTTGAGAATAATATTAAAAGGGGTAATAAAATAACGGTTAGATTGAAACCCTCCGTTATTTAAGACTAGAGGACCTGACGGTCCTGAAGCGCTCACCTGATCTCCTTAATAATGTTAAAAAAGGTCAAGATCAACTTCGGCTTATAATGAAACATATTTCATTTTATGAGGGTTGCGGCCATTTCAGTCAAGTGGCCTAAAACAATCTATTGAATACTCCATCAAACAGCCCAGTGATTTCTGAGGAAAAGATGTTAAGATAGGTATGTGGCAGTCCATTGAGAGGCCTTGGATAATATAATACCATTGTCTCATCTAAGGTTAAACATTTCTTGCAAGTATTAGGATTTTGACCTAAACAGTTATAGAAAAATGAACATTTCAAGATTTTTCCCATATAAATGCATTAGGAATCAAATTTGACCTTGCCATAATGTAGGTCAAGGTCAACCTAGATTCATCATTTGTGCAAATCTGGTGGGGCCCACATCCCCAATGCTACATACCAAGTCCCAAGGCCATTCGTTTCCAGAGAAGATATTTAAAGGGTTTTTACCATATATGGGCATGGTGGCCATCTTGGTCATGTGACCAGTACAATTGGTATAAATTTTGGCTAACCTATCATAAGGAGTATTCAAATGAAATTTGAGTTCAATTGGCCTAGTGGTTTCTGAGGAAACTATGTTTTAATGTGTTGATGGGACTCCAATATGAGCGACCTTGGCAGAAGAGTTAAAGGCCAACCTTGACCTTTGAACTTATTTATAGCCATTGTCTCACTAGGTTTAACATATCAAGTGAGAATAATGACTTTGGCTTCAAAAGTATTCAAAAAATCAACTTTTCAAAAAATTTCCCATGTAAATGCATTAGGAAGCAAATTTGACCTTGATGTTAAGTAGGTCAAGGTCAACTTAGGATCATCATTTGAACAAACTTGGTAGGCCCACATCCCCAATGCTACATACCAAGTCCCAAGGTCATCCGCCTCCTGGTTCTGGAGAAGAAGATTTTTAAAGGGTTTTTACCATATATGGGCATGGCAGCTATCTTGGTCTTCACATGAAATTTGAGTTCAATTGGGCCAATGGTTTATGAGAAAACTATGTTTTAATATATTGATGGGAGTCCAATATGAGCAACTTTGCTAAAAGGTCAAAGGTCAACCTTGACCTTTGGAACTTATTTATAGCCATTGTCCCATAAAGTTAAACATATCAAGTGAGAATAATGACTTTGGCTTCAACAGTTTTCAAAAAAATCAACTTTTCAAAAAATTTCCCATGTAAATACATTAGGAAGCAATTTTGACCTTGATGTTAAGTAGGTCAAGGTCAACCTAGGATCATTATTTTTAATAAACTTGGTAGGCCCCACATCCCCAATGCTACATACCAAGTCCCGAGGTCATCAGCCTTCTGGTTCTGGAGAAGAAGATTTTTAAAGGGTTTTTACCATATATGGGCATGGCAGCTATCTTGGTCATCTGACCAAAATATTTTGTATAAATTTTGGCTAACTTAGCATAAGGAGTCTTCAAATGAAATTTGAGTTCAATTGGGCCAATGGTTTATGAGAAAAATTATGTTTTAATATATTGATGGGAGTCCAATATGAGCAACTTTGCTAAAAGGTCAACCTTGACCTTTGGAACTTATTTATAGCCATTGTCCCATAAAGTTAACCATATCAAGTGAGAATAATGACTTAGGCTTCTACAGTTTTCAAAAAAATCAACTTTTCAAAAAATTTCCCATGTAAATGCATCAGGAAGCAAATTTGACCTTGGTGTTAAGTAGGTCAAGGTCAACCTAGGATCATCATTTGAACAAACTTGGTAGGCCCCACATCCCCAATGCTACATACCAAGTCCCGAGGTCATCCGCCTCCTGGTTATGGAGAAGAAGATTTTTAAAGGGTTTTTACCATATATGGGCGTGGCGGCCATTTTGGTTATGTGACCAAGACCATTTGAACAAACTTTCGCACCCGCGTCCTAAGGAGTCTCCATATGAAATTTGAGACCAATTGGCCCAGTGGTTTCAGAGAAGATGTTTGAAAATGTTGACGGACGGACGCCGGACGGACGCCGGAGTCACTGGTATACTATTAGCTCACCCATGAGCCTTTTGCTCAGGTGAGCTAATAACGGTAATCGTGACAGTATGCCTTTTAGGGGGCGAGACATGGAGAAAAGAGAAAAAAAAAAATGAGAAGGAAAAGGGGGAAAATAGAGAAACATGAAAATCTTAAAAAGAGGTGAATTATATGCATACCAGCACCGTCTTCACAAAAATATTGGATATAAAAAAGATCAAGAGGAGATGGTCTAATTACAAGTAGGAGGAAAACGATTGGTAACATGCAAAAAGAGTTGTCACGGCAACCCCAAATCTTTTGGCAAAATTATTTCTGGAAAATTCTCCTCTTTCTCCTTTGAAGGATATTGTATTTTTAGACAGAGTCTAAAATGTTTGAGCAATTTTTATATTTTTTAAGACCTTGGGAATTATATTCAACTAGTTGCGAAGAGTTGAGAAAGTTGATAGACGAAACTAAGTATTTTGAATGTAAGACATAGCACATTTGATAGAAAAAAGAATGAAGCTGGAGTTAGGGGTGACAAGGACTAAAACACCTCTGGGAAAAATAATAAAATATATATCTATATATACCAGTACACAATCCTTCTCAACTTCCAGAGGAATGACAGTATGAATACTGTTACGCAGGATGAATCATATAACAAACACGTTCTTAGATATATATAAAAGGATATAAATAAAAAAAAACAGTGCAAAGAAAGGGCTAAGTTCACGAAGGGGTAAAATCGGCCCTGTAAAATCCTATTTTAGAAATGTATGAATATAATATAAATGACATTATTTCTGAAGAAGACGATCTTCCCTCTCTTCAAATACATACTAAACAATTTCTTGGATGCTTCCCTTATACTGCAAAAATCCATATTATGACCCCCAGTTTCCCCAAAATGGCTGAAATTGTGGGGATTTAGTGTAAATATATCCATAACAAAACATGAGGCCATTATTTCGACACCACAATTTTTGGCTTAGCTGTGCAAATTAACATTGAGAACCCATGACCAAAAATTCAAGGTGTCGAAATTATGGCTTCATAATGTAATATTACGTAACCTAAACGATCAAGCTTGGATATTTTGTCTGTGTTTGGTCTTTTCAGGCCATTTATACATGTTCTAAGGCTTAAAATATACAGATATGACTACATTATCTCATGAAAGCAGGGCTGGACTATTTTAGAAGCCGAAAATACGCCTACTTTCTCACATTTTTCAATGCAAACAATGCCAATTCCGAAATAATGTTACGTCCGAAATTTACATTCAATATGAGACGCTCGTCGTGCTACCGTTAGTTTTTGTCTGCTTTCGCAGGTATATACTACCTTTTTTGGTTAACGGGATGTGAATTCATTCATAAATCACTATTAGAAAAATACACGGGGTCATATTTTTACAATTAATGTGTGTCAGCTTGTTTATTTTTGTATATTTCTAAAAGCCTATTGTTGTTTTGTTCGTATTTAAAAATATATACTTTTAAGTGCGCTGTATTTAATCATAAGCATCTACGTGGTCGTGCGGTTAAGTCCAGGAATTATCCTATGTTTTGCAACGGGTCCTGGGTTCAATCCTCAGCGACGTCAACTTTTTTTCTTTCCTATTTTCTCTCGTTTCTCTTAAAATTCTAGTTTATATATTATTGCAAGCTTTGAGGTTTATCTGATAGCTGAAAAAAAACACACATGTACTGGTCGTTTTATTTCAGAAATCTTCCACTGTCCAGTATATACTTACGCCAAGCATATTTGACATGCCTTCATTGTATTCCATAAACTCACTAAAAATGTAACTTTGGTTCCAAAGGTGGTCCAACATTTTTCAGGGGTGGGGGTCGAACTCAATTGCTTATTCCCTATAGAACTTGTGATTTTCAAGGTGAGTCCGGGCCACCTGTTACCCCCACCTCCTCTCCGGGTCCGTGCATGACTGATCCTGATCGTGTTTTCATGTCTTAATCATGAGTTAAGTTTAGTCTGTATTGTACTGATTTTCCTATTGCAAAAATAACTTATTCGACCGCCAAAATGCATGCGTTTCTTTAGAAATGTGACACAGTTGGAGACCGTTTTGAAAGAAAAATCGCATTAGGCATTCGCGATGAGGTGATAGCTCGTGTACCCCATGTGTAAGCTGCATGCAGTGTTAAGAACTGGGGATTTTTTGGTCAATAATCGGTAATGACGCATGTTTCACATACGTTCGGCTAGACAGGGAGTGCAGTGGCTCAATGGTACAGTGATTGACTCGAGACCGAGGGGCCGCGGGTTCGAGCCTCACCGGTGTCACTGCGTTGTGGTCCTTGCGCAAGACATATTTATCGTAGCTTAGTACTGGTTCAACCTAGGAAGACCCGTCCCTGTTTAACTGAAAGATTGTTGATGGGACGTAAAGAATCAAATCAAACAAACAAACATACAAACGTTCAGCAAGACGTACAGTTGATTCAAAGATAGATGAGAATCGTTGTAAACAAAAATATGAACTAATCCAGGTAATATGTATTTTATACAGATATATAACATTAACTGCCTCAAACTGCAGTATTTCATTCACCGTTATTAACCCGTTTCAATGGAAAAATTCAATGTGGTATAGTCTGATTATTTTGCATCTTTGAAACATCAGTACGAGCAATATGTGGGGTGATCGGATTTTTTTTTAAACTTTGTCACACTTGTATTTGCATGGGGAGAATAAAGGCAGGTGATGTAATTTAGGATTTATCATGATTTCAGGAGTCAGGCACATCGTTTTGAAAAAAAAGATCCATGTATAACTTAGAAGTCTGAATTATACTAACAATTAAACTCCACCTGAAATGTTTTAGACCTGCTTTTGCGATGATTTTTACCACGTCATTTTTTCGAAATCCTTATCCCGATGAAAAGTATTCAGAAACATCCCTGCCAACTCAGGGAGACGTTTCTTTTACGCACCCAGAACATATATTATTATAGAAAGTTATCAAAATAGATCATGAATAGGTCCTATACTCTTAATTCAGTCTGTCCCAAATTTATTTCGAATTAGCCAGTATTTCGAAAAATCGGAGCTCGAATTTTTGAAGTTTTACTGTACGCAAAATCTGTACGTGTAACAAACACCAGACCCTTAGGAGAAGTTGGAAGAAAGTCTTCTCTACAGCTTTATCGTTAACACATTTTGCTAAATTGAAGATAAAAACGTTATTGCGAAAGAATAGCAGCTGGATTTTTTTTTCATGTCGTATAATAACTTATTTTCAGGATTGAGTAATTGAGATTTACTGTCGTGGTAGAGTGCTTGACACGAGACCGAGTGTCCGTGGGTTCAAGCCTCACCGGCGCTACAGCGTTGTGCCTTGAGCAAGACACATTAATCCTAGCTTAGTAATGGTTTTACCCAGTAAGACCCGTCCCTACATAATTGAAAGATTGTTGATATGACTCATGGCAAACAAGGTTTTACTGTTATCACCATTTAATTCCGTCCATCAAAAATGTTCGTTTTGTGTAAATGCTTAGTGTAAGTCCCATTATCATATTTTGACAAGCCTGCCCCACTTTAGCGAGGCGGGGAGAATCAAAAATAGCAGCTTACCATCGGCCCAGCAATATGCAATTACCTTTCGCCGTTGGCCGATAGTGGTTAGCTTTAACGTTCTTTCTGGGACTTTATCAAAAACGAAATGCCCATGAAACTTCTACACTGTCTTTAATTTGAGCGGGCAGTATAAGGGAAGGTTCTGGCTAGTCTGTTCGAATGCTCAATCTACTTTGCACCTGCGCTGGTCGCCAATGATAAAAAACATAAATATCTTCTGAGCTGACTTAACCCTTAATGCGCAAATCGCAACAAAAGTCGTCTGCTTTCTCGTCTGCTGAAATGTTTAAGAAGCCTCTATGGAAAACAGTGTGGACCCAGATAAGACTGCTCCTATATGAGCACTCTGTTTTGGGTCCACACTGTTTGCTTCTATACTAAATTCGTCAGTAATGCTTGGAAATTATTTGCAGCAGATGACTACAGTAGACGACATTTTCAGATGCATTTTTTTCTTGGCGCTTTAAGGGTAAAATATTACAGCATCACACTACAATAAGTTACCGCGTCCGGGAAACCCAACTATATCCTTTATATATAAGCACGGGTATTTTAAGATCAGTCAGAATGAAAAGCTCCTGTCTGAAAATCACGAGACTACCGAAAAATGACCACTCTGCATTCAATTGCATAAAATGCGTTACGATTATGTTATCCATCGCATCAGTAATATTGTGTGCATACAGTTTTAATACACTTTTTCTCGGACCCGCGAAGCGTGGTCGGAAGAGTTCTATTTATAGTCTGACTTCTAGTGACTAGTCTTGAGGGTGACCGGGGGGGGGGGGGGGGGGGGGGGGGGTAATGCGTCATGAGTTTGAACCCTTGTACAATTTTGTTGAAATTATTTTCTCTCTTCTACTGATTCTGATGAGAATATTTAGTAAGTACATGATACTGATACACCGTTTCTAAAGCAGCAGTATAGGATACATTGACCGCTACCGTGATATGACTAAAATTGATGAAAATTACATGGACATCAAGCCTCAAAAAGCATGCTCATTTCAGAGGGTTGGCGGGCGTATCGCCATGATAGACTGTTTATCGCGGTTTATAATACATTTTGGCACACATTTGGGTGCAATGCACACTTGTTTAACATAAATTTGTTAACCAAACTTAGCGACGTCTTTGGCGTTACATTGCAATGTAAATGACGTTACTTTTTGCGCAAAATTAACAGAGGGTCCTTGTCTTTAGAAACCCATAGTTTTCACAATTTAAGCACTAGGCAGATAAAATTTCGATTTTTCTCAATGAAATAAACCATATAAACACATTTTAAGTCAGTATGCATTTCTATGGCAGGGCCGATTTCACCCCTTCGTGAACCTAGCCCTTTAGAAATTAAGCGCTTTCGCCTTCATCATAATTTCAATACAAGTATCATTGAGATCCAATTAGGAGATGATTATAATTTTAGTAAGTATGCTTGCCTACTCAATTAGCTGTTATGGCACGTAGTTTTCCTCAGAAAGCACTGCTTTAATTAATATAAGTGTTAAGGTTCTCATGGGAAAATCCAGCTAAGGAAAAAAAATGCAAGATTGATATCGTATGGTCAGGAGTTACCCGGGTATACTATAATGTATAACAAATGCAATTTCTAGTTACCATTCAAGGCTCAAAAAATAGCACTGGTCCGTTCGTATTTACGAGTGTCTCAGGCTGCAGGGCAAATAAAAATTTTAATATTTCTATTGAAAATTATTTTTTCCCATATATGCCAATACTTTTTGTGATGTAGGGCAAGTGCTTATGTTAAGATATTTCGAGGCCTGCCATTTCATATCCACATGACGTTATTTTCTAAATTATTCTTTATCTTTAAAACAGATGGTAATTATGATGATGTCGCAACAAAATTCTTCTGCTTTTCTAGTCTGCTGAAATGTTTAAGAAGCCTCAATGACAAACAGTGCGGACCCAGATCAGACTGCTCCTATAGGAGCAGTCTGTTCTGGGTCCATGCTGTTTGCTTCTGTACTTAATTCGTCAGTAATGCTAGGCAATTATTTGCAAAAGACGACTTTAGCAGACATGATGACAGATGCATTTTTTTCTTGGCGCTTTTAGGGTTAAAACAGATGGTCATTATGATGATGTTCTCTGCAAGCTTGTGGAGAATATTTTTCCCAATGGGAGGAACGAGAAGGGCCGTATTGATCAATTTGAAACTCGACTTAGTACTGCAAAACAGAGACTCATTGATCAATCCTTCAAAGTTGGAGACTATTGTGTGAAAACATCGAATGGGGGGAGATCACGAATTTATCTGTTGACAAAAAGAAAGGAAATATGTAAACATTTATAAACTATATAAAACTGAGAAGGGCCGAATTGAACAATTTGAAACTCGACTTGGGAATGCGAAACAGAGACTCATTGATCCATCCTTCAAAGTTGGAGACTATTGTGTGAAAACGGCGAATGGGGGAAGATCAAGAATTTATCTGTTGACAAAAAGAAAGGTAATATGTAAACATTTATAAACTATATATAACTGAGAAGGGCCGAATTAAACAGTTTGAAACTCAACTTGGGACCGCCAAACAGAGACTCGTTGATCAATCCTTCAAAGTTGGAGACTATTGCGTGAAAACATCGAATGGGGGGAGATCACGAATTTATCTGTTGACAAAACGAAAGGAAATATGTAAACATTTATAAACTATATAAAACTGAGAAGGGCCGAATTGAACAATTTGAAACTCGACTTGGGAATGCGAAACAGAGACTCATTGATCCATCCTTCAAAGTTGGAGACTTTTTTGTGTGAAAACGGCGAATGGGGGAAGATCAAGAATTTATCTGTTGACCAAAAGAAAGGTAATATGTAAACATTTATAAACTATATATAACTGAGAAGGGCCGAATTGAACAATCTGAAACTCGACTTGGGAATGTGAAACAGAGACTCATTGATCAATCCTTAAAAGTTGGAGACTATTGTGTGATAACGGCGAATGGGGGGAGATCGAGAATTTATCTGCTGACAAAAAGAAAGGTAACATGTGGGCATTTATAAACTATATATAACATTGTCCCAGTGCCCTTAATTTTCGGCTTGTATGTTTGTTTGTTTTTGTTGCTTTACGTCCCATGTCAACAGCTATGGTCATTGCGGGACGGTCAGTTCACTTAACCACACTTTTTCCTGGGCAGGCTTGAGCAAGCGGTTAACCAGTAATTTGTGCACATACTTTCGCTGCCCTTAATCATATATATTTCCCATACAAAGGGCAGTATGTTAAAGAATGTCAGAAGTTTTGTCAAATCTTACGCTAGCTGTTCAATGGTTTACAAATCTTGATTTAACCGATTCAAAATAATGTTAATATGGTAAATAATTGAAAATTAATTTTTTCCCATGTATGCCAATACTTTTTGTTTTGTAGGGCAAGTGCTTATTTTAAGATATTTCAAGGCCTGCATGATGGTATTATCTAAATTATTGTTTATCTTTAAAACAGATGGTAATTATGATTATGTTCTCTGCAAATATGTTCTTAAAAGGGTATCCTTTGAAGCAAAGAATTCACCAAAAATGCAAGCTTGTTGAAAAGTTTTTTTTCCCAATGGGAGGAATTTTGGTAGAGGGCATTACGGGAAATATTCCTGAGAAATTATTTTAAATTTGGATTTTGGGTTCAGGAGATGTCGTTTGAAGAAAAGTTTTTGGGAGGACTGACGAAGCCGGATCACCTTCAGCTCAGGTGAGCTAAAAAGGAAGAGAAGAAAAAAATTGCAAGAAAGAGATTTAAAGTTGCCTCTAACAGCGAAAGGGAAGGATACAAATGTACTGATTCAAAATAGATCAGTGATAGTAAGAATAAGAGATAAGAATCTCACACAAACGATATAACAAGAGATGGTTTCATTGACAGTTCTAATGTTGATGAAAGCAACACTGATCGCAAATATAAAGGAGAGAATCTAGATTCTGACACTAGTTCTGATGATAGCAATGGGAAAGGGCACAAAAATGTGAAAAGTTCTGCAAGAGACAGTTCAATCAAAAGTGCCCATGTTTATCGTAAATTAAAGGAACGAAATGGACATATAAAAAAGATGGTGACCTTGAGAATATAGAAAAAGTGCTGATATTAACACTAGTTCCGAGGAATATGAGGTATCAGATGAAAACAAAATTAAATGTGGAAGTTCAAGATAGGAGGGTCCCATTCAAGGTATCAATTCCGAAAGTGATGGAAAAGGAAAGAAGAATCAAACTGATGCAAGAGTTTTAATTATAGCCGGGATAAGGATACGAAAAAAAAAATCGAACATGAAACCACTGATTCTAGCAATAGTTCCTACAATAATGCAGTGTCAGATGAACAAGAAATTAAGAGTGGAAGTTAAAAATAGGATAGTCCCATTGAAGGTATCCATTCCAATCGTGAAGGAAAAATTCCAAAACAGACAGATTCAAGCACTATGCTCAGTGAGTATATTGATAAGAGACAAAACCCTCAATCAAGAGATACTAGCAGTAGTTCAGTTGAGCATGGGAAAATTCCAATACAGACTCATTCAAGCACTATAGTCAGTGAGTATATTGACAAGGCCAGAATTTTTTATAAGTTGATTTACAAACCCTCCTACTGTAATTTTCCGGAAAGCAGAAACAAAAATAAAATTTCTAAAATATTTTTTTTATTTTAGCCACCCATTCTAAATATTATTTGTTTAGCTGAAAAAATACTTTTGAGGTTCTGTCTGTGTATTCTTGACTGTGACACCTGTTAAAAGTGATTGTCCTGCCCAGATGTTTAGGAAAGTGATGAAATATTTAATACAGACTGTTAGATTACCTCACTCATTTTACTGTTTTTTTTGGAGATATTAAAAAAAATCTCTGAAAAAAAAAAGTTCTGAAAATGACCAATTCTGGCCAAAGAGACCAAACCCTCAAGTAAGTGATACTAGCAGTAGTTCAGTTGAGCATGGGATTCATTGAAAACGACCTCAAAAAGGAAGTTTTAAAAGTTCGGGCAGTGGAAATTCCAGCGACAGTTTCCTTGTTGACAGATTAATAAGGACGGATTCCAATATGTTCAGTGAGCAAATGTATAAGGAAACAAGAGGGTCCAGGGGACCTAGGTCGCTCACCTGAGAATGACTATAACGGTATAGGAAAGCATTGCTACACTCAAAGTACAGCTATAAATTTTGATAGATCATCAGTTTTATGAAGACTGTACATAAGCTATGTCGACAAAACTAACAGGATGTAGAACCTCAATAAGTAAAACATGTGACATCCGCGGCGGCGCCATTTTTGGCCCACAGAGGCATTGGCCCACAGAGGCATAATTTGAACCAACTTGGTAAAGGTTCACTAGATAATGCTACAAACATAATATCCTTTCAGACAATAATATTTTTATGTTCTCCCTATACAAGCCTAAACATTTGACCCATCATTTAGGCCACTTTGGCCCCAGGGGCATAACTTGATTGAACTCTTATAATGAGATATAAAACTTTTTAAACTGGAAACCTATAAAGGGTAGTTTGGTAATCTGCTTTTCATCAGGGTCAGCTCTGTTTGCTATGATAATTGCAATTTTCAGAGACTGAAGTACATATTTATAAAGAAAGTCTACATGTGACCTCTTACAACATCTAATATGATATACGGAGAAGGAAGTTGTTGCAGTAAATTGTCCAAGTGTTGGGAGTTAAGAGAAAAGAATGAAGGAATATATACAGAACGTATGTTTATTTCTCTGTCTAGATTGACAGAAACATCAGTTGCTTGTAGTTCTGTTTCTTTCTTTTAGGGAATGATGATTTTACAAGTATTGAGGCACCACCAGAGGGTCTCAGACAATCACTATGAACATAGGTTTCAAACCTAGACAATTCATTGAATAATTTTATGTTTTAAAAGCCACACTTGAGAATAATATTAAAAGAGGTAATAAAATAACGGTTAGATTGAAACCCTCCGTTATTTAAGACTAGAGGACCTGACGGTCCTGAAGCGCTCACCTGATCTCCTTAATAATGTTAAAAAAGGTCAAGATCAACTTCGGCTTATAATGAAACATATTTCATTTTATGAGGGTTGCGGCCATTTCAGTCAAGTGGCCTAAAACAATCTATTGAATACTCCATCAAACAGCCCAGTGATTTCTGAGGAAAAGATGTTTAGATAGGTATGTGGCAGTCCATTGAGAGGCCTTGGATAATATAATACCATTGTCTCATCTAAGGTTAAACATTTCTTGCAAGTATTAGGATTTTGACCTAAACAGTTATAGAAAAATGAACATTTCAAGATTTTTCCCATATAAATGCATTAGGAATCAAATTTGACCTTGCCATAATGTAGGTCAAGGTCAACCTAGATTCATTATTTGTGCAAATCTGGTGGGGCCCACATCCCCAATGCTACATACCAAGTCCCAAGGCCATTCGGCCTTTTGTTTCCAGAGAAGATATTTAAAGGGTTTTTACCATATATGGGCATGGTGGCCATCTTGGTCATGTGACCAGTACAATTGGTATAAATTTTGGCTAACCTATCATAAGGAGTATTCAAATGAAATTTGAGTTCAATTGGCCTAGTGGTTTCTGAGGAAACTATGTTTTAATGTGTTGATGGGACTCCAATATGAGCGACCTTGGCAGAAGAGTTAAAGGCCAACCTTGACCTTTGAACTTATTTATAGCCATTGTCTCACTAGGTTTAACATATCAAGTGAGAATAATGACTTTGGCTTCAAAAGTATTCAAAAAATCAACTTTTCAAAAAATTTCCCATGTAAATGCATTAGGAAGCAAATTTGACCTTGATGTTAAGTAGGTCAAGGTCAACTTAGGATCATCATTTGAACAAACTTGGTAGGCCCACATCCCCAATGCTACATACCAAGTCCCAAGGTCATCCGCCTCCTGGTTCTGGAGAAGAAGATTTTTAAAGGGTTTTTACCATATATGGGCATGGCAGCTATCTTGGTCTTCACATGAAATTTGAGTTCAATTGGGCCAATGGTTTATGAGAAAACTATGTTTTAATATATTGATGGGAGTCCAATATGAGCAACTTTGCTAAAAGGTCAAAGGTCAACCTTGACCTTTGGAACTTATTTATAGCCATTGTCCCATAAAGTTAAACATATCAAGTGAGAATAATGACTTTGGCTTCAACAGTTTTCAAAAAAATCAACTTTTCAAAAAATTTCCCATGTAAATACATTAGGAAGCAAATTTGACCTTGATGTTAAGTAGGTCAAGGTCAACCTAGGATCATTATTTTTAATAAACTTGGTAGGCCTCACATCCCCAATGCTACATACCAAGTCCCGAGGTCATCGGCCTTCTGGTTCTGGAGAAGAAGATTTTTAAAGGGTTTTTACCATATATGGGCATGGCAGCTATCTTGGTCATGTGACCAAAATATTTTGTATAAATTTTGGCTAACTTAGCATAAGGAGTCTTCAAATGAAATTTGAGTTCAATTGGGCCAATGGTTTATGAGAAAAATTATGTTTTAATATATTGATGGGAGTCCAATATGAGCAACTTTGCTAAAAGGTCAACCTTGACCTTTGGAACTTATTTATAGCCATTGTCCCATAAAGTTAACCATATCAAGTGAGAATAATGACTTAGGCTTCTACAGTTTTCAAAAAAATCAACTTTTCAAAAAATTTCCCATGTAAATGCATCAGGAAGCAAATTTGACCTTGGTGTTAAGTAGGTCAAGGTCAACCTAGGATCATCATTTGAACAAACTTGGTAGGCCCCACATCCCCAATGCTACATACCAAGTCCCGAGGTCATCCGCCTCCTGGTTATGGAGAAGAAGATTTTTAAAGGGTTTTTACCATATATGGGCGTGGCGGCCATTTTGGTTATGTGACCAAGACCATTTGAACAAACTTTCGCACCCGCGTCCTAAGGAGTCTCCATATGAAATTTGAGACCAATTGGCCCAGTGGTTTCAGAGGAGAAGATGTTTGAAAATGTTGACGGACGGACGCCGGACGGACGCCGGAGTCACTGGTATACTATTAGCTCACCCATGAGCCTTTTGCTCAGGTGAGCTAATAACGGTAATCGTGACAGTATGCCTTTTAGGGGGCGATCACTGGAAGATGGCTCTGTGAAAACCATAGAATCATTGTCCATGACCTCCTCTTCATTTTTTTCAGCAAACACAGAAAAAGGACTCATTTCAGCTTGTTTTGCTTCTTTTTCTTTCTGTGCTTGTTGTTTTAGATATAGCTGTCGTCTTTCTTCTTTTTGTTGTTGTTTGAGTTATCTTTCTCTTCTTATCATCTTTCCTCATCATTTCTAAGGTCGCCGCCTTAAGGGCTTGCTGATGATGAGATGAGTTACTTTTTCCTGGACGAGGAGATGAGTTACTTTTTCCTTGTGTACCTTCTTGCGTTTTCCCTGATGGTTTTTGTTTTTGTTTTTTGTATTCAGTAATGTTGTTGTCTGTTTGTGTACTTTTGTCGTCATTTGTGTAGATTGTTGCAAGTGCCTGGTTTAACAGCATGTTGTTTTCTCATTTGATTTTGAATATTTTCTTCTCTTTCTTCTTGTGGGCATTGTTTTGAGTTTGCATGGTGATCACCTGAGCAGTTGACACATTTTGCTGATTTGTCACACACGCCACATGGTCCACAATGTTCAGGTTCACCGCAGTTGCAGCATACAGCATGTCTACCACATTTATTTTCGTGGTGCCAACCACTAGACAATTGTAACACCGAAGTGGTTTGGTATATAGACACCTACTTTCATTTGCATATAAAATAGTGAGTATGATCAGGAAATACCACAATCACAAACAACCCCGTGAGGAAGAGCGGCTCCACCATCACGAGACACCAGGAAGACAAATTAAGCAAAGTTACCAGCTCTCTCTTCCCCATCAAGATGATTGTAATACTAGAATGGACATAAAATAACGTACAACAAAACATAGAACAATTACAGACTACAATGGGAGTAACAATAAACAAAAAGTCATCAACAACAGAACCACCGCCTTAGAAGGGAAAGCAGCTTAAGCCATTGGGGGGCTTAAATGCATTTTACTGGTACCAAATCTTCGCCCTAGATTCTGCAGTTGTTGAAGTACAAGAAATGTTCAGCTCGCATGGAGGCTATCTAACTAATGCAATGTATCATCATGGAGAAACACTCTAATCAAATTAACACACCATGATGAAACTAAGAAAAGGGCTCATGACTCACAGATAGTCAGAGCTAAAGAAAACCTCAAGTTGAGCCACGGTGGGTCCAGCTACAGAAAAGCATCAGGCACCAACCCACCGATTAAAACTTTACGTCAGAGCCGTCATAGAGTCTGAGGCCTGACCCACCGTCGTGCAATTAAAGAGGAAGCCATAGCTTAAAACTACGCATACAGACTGTCGCATGATATCCAAGTTATATCCAACCCTTATATAACGTTTTACTATCTTTTTGAATTGATCACTAAAATTAGGTTTTCCAACAATTCGTTTGAATTTATAAACTAAATCACCATAAAATATAGGTTCTGATATGCCTTGCTGCAGAAGAGTTTTTAACCCAATGTTGCATTTAACAATTAACTCTGAGTGTCTGTGGTAGAATTTAGAAAATGCTTTTTGAATTTTATGATATCTATAACCTTGTTTTAATAACTTAGCAGTTAAAAATAAGTTTCTGTTGTTGAAGTCCTCAACATTAGAACTCACTCTAGCAAAACGAATCAGTTGAGAAATATATAAACCATAGGAAGGAGAGCGAGGAACATCTCCATCAAGAAAGGGGAAATTTACTATTCCAAAATTAAAATCATCCCGTTTATCATAATTTTTTGAAGAAACTATGCCATTTGTTATTGACAAGTTCAAGTCCAAAAACGGAGCTGAAGTATCAGAAGAATTCGCCTTATTTAATTGAAGTTCTGTGGGATTTATCTGACCTACCATTTGTTCAAAATAAGGATATTCATATATATAATGTTCAATTAATTCTGTTAGTTTTCCCTGGATTAGATTATGAGGCGAGTAGAGAAATCATATGTCGACAAACCAGATGCTGGAAAACCTCTAGACTTCAATTTATTAAGAATTTCACCTGAATTTTTAATAGACCAAAATAATGTTTTACCATTTCTTTCATAAACTGTTGTGCAATATTTAATGACATGGTTTTTAATCGCATTGAGGCAAGAAGTCAAAAGAGTAGACAACTCAGAAGTTGTACATACACTAGAATTAGCAATAAAACGCGACTTATAGGGCCGTTTATGAAGTTTAGGTAACTAGTATAACGTAGGAAGCTTGCTATGGTCTTCATCAACAAACAACTCAAACTTAGCTGCCATATGGCATCGATGCCTATCAACGATAGACGTCTCATCAAGCCTGTTATGCTCATATGTTTTTGCAGCGCTAAGGTCTTGCTTTAGGGTGTTAATATAGCACCTTTTTCAAACGACCACAACATTGTTAGCAGCCTTATCTACGGGGGCCAAAACAAACCTCCTATGTAATTCCTGGATCCCTTTCTTCAAATGTCTAAAAGTGAATTTAGGTTTAAGTGGTAGAAGATCTAAATTGTTGCAATAAAATGAAATTTGACCATCAATAATTTTAAAATATTTAGTTTCCAACTATTGAAGGCATTAGACTCGACATGCTCTTGTTTACACCAGCGGTTACAAAATTCTTTTAAGGCTCCTGCAATTCCTCACAACATGATTTGAAGTCTATTTTAACAACTGTAGGTAAGTTAGGTGAATTAAATTGAATGTAAGAACAACTGTGTTAGTTGGTTTTATGATACCATCACGACGTACGGTGATTCTACGAACATCCATAACTCCCTATATCATCATTTGTGATTTTGCTCAAGGCTGGACAGCGAACAATACCCTTTGATGTATTCAGGAATGAATGGGTAGCGACGGAACATTTAGACCACAAAATGTCTTTATCTGTAGTAGACTTTTTCCGTGCGAATCTTTAGCACTTTGTATTAAAATATCACTAAACCTTAGGTTTTTAATGTTTTTTTGGTTCTCCTGCAATGCTCATTATTATTTTATGTACAACAAAGGGAGAAAGAGAAAAGTCCGGAAACTGCAAGGACAATATCATAGACATAGCTTATACCTTTTTCATTTGACGCCTGTCATTAAATCCTACAAATACCTTCCACCATTCAACTCAGTCAAACTGATTCATGAATGGAATAATTGTATGTGCGTGACAAATTAAGATTAGGCCATTGTATGCGTACCTGGCGCAACCCAAATAAACGCATTGATATAATCACCTGCATGCTCATCTTATGTTATTTGTTCGATAATGGCGCACCTTTGAAAATGCTGATGTTCGAGGAGGAGAAAGCATGCTGAACGGGAATCCACTTCTGTGTGCAGACAGGTATGACCACAACAGGCATATACAAGCGAAAGACGATCTTGACTGCAACAGGCGTAAGAAAGTAAGAGAAGTGGCAGATGTTTAAGTCTAGGGTTCAGCGATTACTAAGAGAAGTGGCAGGTGTTTAAGTGTAGAATGTAGCGAATACTAATTTCCGAGATAAAAATGATGCAAGACATCTTCCATCTAAGAGGACAAAATGTCTGTCAAAAAATCGCACAGCTTTTATTCCTAGTTGAAGTTCCTTTTAAAAAAAATTTAGACATTTTTATAAATTTATTTCTTTGGATCTGGGCACACTAAAACTATTGCGATGGAGGGACAGGCATAATAAATCAAGCAATTGATAGGGCAATAATAGGTAACAAGGCAATTAGCAATGATGCAGAAGACCTGTTTAATTACGGTAAAGATAACTGAGAGATAAATGACGTTCTCATAAAACGCAAGTTTTTTCTTTGTGAATGACAACGAGGTGAATCAGAACAGACCAGAAACAGTAATGAAGCCTATTTCAAAAACAAGGACCTTTCACCAGTTCTCCAACATCAAGTCTGGAACGGACTGTTTCAAAGTCAGGAATCCGATTTGTTTTGCCAAGCATGTGAATCTGGAAAAGATGTCCACTGTTTAAATCAAAACTTAAACAGCTTCAGTATAAGCAGCTTGAACCAGAATTTAATGAGTAAACAAAAGGTGTGAATAAAGAGTCAGGAAATAACATTAAACAATCAAAAAGATAAGTCTTAACATGCTGAAAAGGAAAATGGATCTTAACCTGTAAATAATTCTTTACAGTCAGAGAGGAGTGGGAGGTTAGATTTCATTGCGCACAAGATACACTTATTTTCACACATGTGTCATGATTACAACGATCAAGAGTTACATGTTGCAGATCTGATAAGAGAAATTATCCAGATGTTGGGTGATATTGGTATTAATAAAGACATTTATATGATGGACCAACGGTTGACCAGTGACGCATACGCAAGAGATCGTTTTGCTGACTGCTCCAAACATCAACCTAATGAACTCCATAGTATGATTCCTGCAAGAGTAAATGGTGATTGAAATTGTCTTCCTAGAAGCGTGTTGGCATTTTGAACTGAATAGCACTTTAATGAAATACGCTGTAGGATAGTAATAGAGCTTGTGCAACATAGAAATGTATATCTGTCATGACCCCACATAAATCGATGTATAGATCTCCCCTCTAATGAGTCAATAATTTGTTAAACACTTACTGCACGTTCTCAGATCAATACATACCAAGAACCAGAACCGCAAGATGCACAATTGACCTTATGTTTGAGAAAGAAGTCATCCATATGCAACGACAAAACATTTATGGGCATTCGGCAATTGTTTGGATTTAGGTCTATACTTCACAGCAGAATATTTTCAGTGTACCCCAATCTAGGATCTTAACTTTACAGTTTGACACTAAACATATTAATTCCACCCATTGCATATCTCTACGATGATTTACTGGGTGTCATCGCCTAGACAACTATAAGAAATGACACGACTCCTCAAAATTGGATACCAAACCACTTTGTTCCTGTGATCCCGTTGTCGCAGCCAATATATGTGACAGTTGAAGGGATGGATATGTTTGACTACAGAGATATTATTCCAGTATAACAAATAGGATTGCTTAAAGACTAACTGAAAACGCAGATACTTCATTTTCAGAATTGAAATTGACAAGCAAGTATTGCGTCCAGTAAGTATTTAATTTTCTTTCGCTAACACTGTTTATGATAAAAGAATTTGGGATAAGATTTTCTGAATACGTACAATCAGGATTTTTTTCAGTATTATCTTTTTTCTGATACTAAATATAATAATATTGTTACATAATTTGAAGTCTCTTATGTGGTATTTACAGCCAGACATAAATTAAGCTTCGCCTTATTAGTTTCCTTGAAAAACGAAGGAAGCTTTCCAGTCATGAATATTTTCTTGCTTTATTTATTAGAATAGATACATTAGTGACAACTTAAGCTAATTTTGATTAGATTGCCATTGAGGTAAACAACCAGGCGCTTACCCTAAAACTATCCCTATTCTCTTCCCCATTATGGTGTTTTCAAAAGGTTTAGACATGTAAAATGTTAGTGTCATATTGTTACAATATCCAAGACAAGTTCTGTCTGAAAATTTCAGATTCATATCTCTAAAAGTTATGGATGTGTAAAGAATGGCATGTTATGTAGCGATAATGCAAAAATTACAAACACGCAATGAACTCTTTTTGATTCTCTATAACTGACATGTAACCTAGAGTTTGACAGCAGCAGTTTGGCACTATTTTGAAAAATAGGTCTAGATTATATCTGCGTTTATTTGAATTCAAAATAAGGACTTTGGATTAAGCTGTGACACTTTTTTATGGTATACCCCAAAAAAGGGGTCGGTGTATACAGGACACCATAGAAATTTAGAAAAATGACCAAATGACATTCTGACCAAGAAAAGACTATGGTATCAAATATTACAAACTGGTTGTTCTTCTGAAGAAATTTGTACACAAAAAACGTCTCTGAAATAATGTTCAGGTGATGCTTAACATATCTCTGGCTGTATATAAGCTATGCATTCTCAAGATAAGGGTGATTTAGTCCCGACAAGTCTTGCATTTTCTCTCTTTTCCCAAAATCGTTTAATAAAATCAATAAAACATGAACACTCGTGTTAGATCCTCTATTTAAATTTTGAATGACTACCTAAAAAGGTGGTTAAAATGACCAAGTAAAATCACTACCTTTGATTAAAACTTTCATGGAGTGCAGTCAGTAGAGTGTTAGACTAGGGACGGAAGGGTTGCTAGTTTTAGTCTCACTGTGTTGTGTCATTGAGCAAGGCACTTTATCCACTGCTTACATAGTAATGATTCAACCCAGGGAAGACCCACCCCTACATGACTCAATAATTGTTTACTAGGACATTAAGAATCAAAACAAACAAACTTGGCATACTACTGGACAAAGCACGGAAAAGTTCAGTTAAAAGTAAATGAGCATGTTAAAGCTATCACTAACAGCTCATCATCCCATTTAGAAAACAATGAACAAGATACCCTTGATTCTGAAACTGAAGATTTGTATTACAATACCATTAAAATATTCAGCAGCATAGTGATAGTAGTACTGGGACTTTGGAAAATTAAATTCATCAGTTGTTTTAAATGACTCCAACAATAATGATGACTATCTTGAGTCTGATGAGGTCCCAGCCTTAAGCAGTAGTTATCCACATGCAGTTGATGTATCTGATGAAAGTGAACTTTCCTCAGACAGTGATACTAGTGAAAATGAAAAGATAAACTAAATAATCAACTGAAGGGTTTCCAAGTTCAATACCAATCATTCTGCACCAAATGCTCTATCAATTTTGCATACACGCCTCCCGTGTCTACCAAAAGATGCTGGAATGTTGTTGAAGACCACCAAGCATTATGACATTTTGAATGTTGTAGGAGGTTATAATTGAAAGATGGGTAAACTCCATTATTGACAGTCTCCCTCTTGCAAAGGGTGATATTGCTGAAGTTTCTTTATAAATTAATATAGACGGGCTGCCATTATTTAGAAGCTCCAATAAGCAGTTTTGGCCTATTTTGGAAAGAGTTACAAAACCTTGCTACTCTAAACCTTTTGTGATAGGTTTGTATTCTGGGTATCAAATGCCGACAAATGTACATGGGTATACTGAGGAGCTGGTGTCTAAATTAGAGAATCTGTTTCAAAATGGAGTTTTGATATCTGTTGATGAAATAATTCGCTCTAGATTTACAGTTTGTAGCATTATTTGTGATGCTCCAGCAAAAGCATTTGTAAAGCAAATTAAAGGCCATAGTGGCTATCATGGTTGTAACAACTGTACACAACCTGGTGAATGGCATGACATTCCCTAGAACAGGTGCTCCTCTTTGGACTGATGTACAGTTCAATGAAATGCAGGATGATAAACCCCATTTAGGCCCATCACCATTTCAGCGCTTACCAATTGGTATGGTTTCTCAATTTCCAAATGACTATGTATCTGGTATATATCAAGGTATTGTAAAGCGAATGAAATGACTTTGTAGGAAGGGTCCTTTAGTTAATTCATGTCACATTGGGACTGTTGCTGTTCAGAGAATTTCAGATGCATGGATTGCTTGAAAGACCCATCTTCCTAGAGAATTTCACAGAAAAGGTCGCACTCTGAATGAAGTTGGTCGTTGGAAAGCCTAAAATTTCGTCAATTTTTGTTGTACACAGGGCCTGTAGTTTTTAAAAGTTTCCTTATTCTGTACAAACACTTCATGCTACTGTCTATTGCTTTGTTCTGTTTATCTTCCAAATTCTTCTGTGAAGTGTACAGTCAGTATGCTGATCAGCTTCTTTGTCACTTTGTACAGCAATGTGGAAAGTTACTGCAAATACAATGCGGTGTATGTGCATGATCTTGTGCACTTAGCTATGGATGTTCAAAAATTTGGTCCTCCTGACAATTTTTCTGCGTTCATTTTTAATTGTTTTAGGACACTTCAAACGTTTTATTCGTAGACAAACATCGCCTCTACAGCAAGTAATCAGTAGGATATCAGAACGTAAGGACTATTTCTGTTTTCCAACGGATCATTGAATGAAAGTGGTGTTTTGAAAAAAATGCATGAAAATAGAATAATTCTTAGAAGTCTCAGGGAAAAAGTATTATGTCAGTACAAAGAAACTATTTTCCATGACCACTGTCTTTCTATTAAGATAGGGGACAATCGTATAATGATGAGTTTGGAATAGTGAATAATGTTCTTTCCTTGTGCTTAAGATCCAGGTAATGTAGTTGTTGACTGTGTCAGATTTCTTTACTTGTCCCCGTTCATCCTCAGAGCTCAGAATTGTTAAAGGATCATTTGTATGTTTCCTCTCTGACAGAGACTCGTTCCAAGTGTGTTTTGTTACCTTGTTTGAACGAATGTGTGTGTATACCATTGGTGCATAATTTAATTTAGTAAAGACAAAAATGAAGTAAGTAGATTCTCAATTTCTCAGGCCCTCCCATGTGTCCCAAAATGCTAGCTGCTGTTTCTGTAGTTTTATTCAAGTCCAATAACAAACAAGAGGGCCCTGGTCACGCATCTGAGACCTGGCTCATGAGATGTTTAAAATTGACCTATTTTTAATTCTGGCTGCAAAACCTTTAAAAAGGGCACCATGTGCAACGTTTGTGTGAAAGTATTATGAATTTGGACCACCAGGACCAGTGGTTTACCAGATGTAATTTTACATATTTTAGTAATTCTGTTTTAGGTATGGTGGCCTTTTTGTTCAGCAGAGTAAAACCATTTGTGCAATTTGGTAGAGGGCATTTTTTGGAACATTTCTTTTACATTATTTGAATTTGACCAGTTGTTCAGGAGGAGCTATTTCTTGTCTACAGCTACAACAGCCCTTTTTTATAGTCCATTCAGATAAGAGGCGTTGGGCGGTTCTTGGCTAAGCTCAACCCCTGGACAAATACATTTGGAAATCGTTTAGTCAGGTTGCATTGTTTGCGTACATCTGTGAAACTCTCCACACCAAAATTATATACCTGTAGTCTCCTGAAAATAAGCGTTTCGAATTATTGCAGATGAATCTAATCAGTCCAGATACTTTGTTTGAAATGTGTACCTACATGTATCTTAAACTATACAAGCAAAACATCAATCTTCGACAATGAAATCTACCATCACACAAGATTTTAATGTTTTATAAAATATCTGTGTACCCTGTCCGTGTGGCCCAGATATTGAAAACCTTATCATGCTGAATTTTAATTTATGTGTGTAGGGAAGGGGGCTATTTTCATTTTGTTTTTTGTAAAGCTATTTTTTCGAATTCAGAGCTAAACACCAAATCATTTTCTTGCCAAACAAACAGAACTTGGAAGAACATTCTCATTGAGAACATAAAACGAATATTTTCCAAGTAGCATACTAAAGATAAACCTGCGTACCAGTAGACGCACACAACTGCAGCAAAGTTCATAGAGTCACAGTGTCTCTTTTGAGTTGATTTTGATTGTTTGCATTGATGTTTTTTGTCGCTGCCAACATTTTTGCAGTCATGACACGACGTTTCCCTGTCCACCTAGGTTGAATTAGTACTTAGCAGAGAACAAAGTGTCTTGTTTAGGACCTATGTTTACAAAGTGCTTCCAGTGAACTTTCTCAAAAATAGCAATCCTTTAATCACAGGTCTAACACACTAGCACTGGGCAATTGTGGACCTCGAATGCCAGTGTATGAAATTTTCAGTCATGTTGGGACGTTTTCTGGGTCAAACCAGTACTAAATAGGGCATAACATGTCTTCACAAGGACACAACATGGTGCCTCCAGAGAAACTCAAACAAACGACCCCTTTATCTCAACTCGAGCACTCTACCACTGGTTGGCTCTTAAAGTATTATACAGCTATGTGGTCACTGTATCGCCACGTGGTATGCGATGTCCCGGTCTCATGTAAAGCTAATGGAGATAGGAACCGGTTGTGGGTGTGGCTAGACAGTGAGCCAAAAACCAATTAATAACTACACTGTTTTTGAAGGCGTCATTCATGTCAGCCTGTTTGTTGGGTTAGTTCAATAACGTTTAATCACTAAAAACCTATATGACATATATGCCGGTTATATCCGTACATCATGTATAAAAGATTTCGACCTCCCTACAAGTGTATGCAGCTTTGTGTTTAGATGGTTACTTGAGACATGGCTGTATAGTAAATACAACACGAAAGGAAATCATAGATAAAAGCACGCTACATGCAATCTGATCTTCATTACGCTGTGCAACCTGACTCTATATCTTTATACATGTAGCAGCAACAGTCGTTCTAACATGGACCAGTCTGCCTTGTCGACCTTGACCAAAATCAACATACATACTAGGAGTCACTGGCCAGTGAGCAATAGTATATACCAATGTGTCTGTAAACTGCTAAGACTTAGGTTTTCTGTTTAGATTTGCTTGCGAACGTTTACCAGGCATACTATCCGTATAAAGCTGGTTGCCTTTGTCCTCTGCGGTTCAGTTGTTTTGCACGATTAAAGCGTACCTCTGCTGTTTTACCCAAGTCTAAATTGACAGTGAAGGGCAGTGTTCTTTCTGACACGCCCAACGTCCGTTACCTGGTCGCACTATACACAGAGTCAAACTTTATGCAGGTCATAATGTTAAAATCAAGGTAAACTTGTAAGCTTGATACAAAGACATACTACAAGTTAAGGTGATATCAAGATGGAACTGGCATTTGCCTTTTATCCCCGTGTTACACAGCAAAACAACCAAGCCAGGCATTAGAGAAAATATGTGCATTTTGTTTTTTGCAAAAACAAGCCATTTGGTCAAAAGGAAAATCCCTACATTGAGTTAAAGAATAATTAGGTAAATTTCATGAGTCGAACACGAACTGTGTTTCAGTTTGTTTATTTCAAGTTTTAAACTGACTTGTAGTATGACTGCCAAATCTTTACAAAATCTTCCAATGATGGGAAGTAATCGTACAAATGTTTATTCCCCCTTCTTGATATTTCTGGATTTAAAGTTCCTTCTTTGAGTTCCCACAGTATAGAAGCGAAAGTGTGCAAAATTGGGGGTGTTATCAATGTATCTCTTTATATAAATGGCATATCAAAAACGTGCATATAAGCCTGTCAAATGCTACACGCAATGGCAAAATCATCAACATGATAATTCGGCATGAAGACTCAGATCAGCTTGAGTGTCCATCAATTCTAATGTATTTCATCCGCCAATATGCACAGTCATTGCTGTCGCAAGGTAATTGATAGCTTTATATAGCAGATTTGTGTCTACAGTGGTAACAAAACGTGTGTCTACACCGTTACTGAATCGTCAAAACACACCTGTGTCTCCACGTTTACCAGATTAAAACTACCCTGGTCTACACTGTTACCTATACGATATTGTTAAACTCGTACATCTACATCCACAGAGGTTTCTTTAGGCTCTCAAACCCAGGAAGAGACTGCCAGAAAATGGGATTATGGTATAACGCAAAACTGATGGGGTATTTGTTGGTGAAAAGGCAAATTGACAGAAAATCATGTCAGACCGACGCTTCCATTCCAAGGTGGTGCTTCTTTTGTGGATATTTTGCTTTTTTCTGTCTTGCGTTTGCTGTGCCTTTGTGTGCGTCTGTTTATATGTGCCTTGTGGTCACATGCTGGGAAAGGGCTGACCTCTTGGCTCTCGTTTGTGGTGTCTAACTGTGAGATTGTCACTTTCCTATTGGTATCCTGGGTCAGGTGTGGTACTTGATTGTATCGATTCCTGATCTTTGCACCCTCAGTTACTTAGGTACAGTATGGGCTGATGCAGAAGATGTAATGAATGTGGAGACATTCAGGGTCTGTCTTACGGGGCAGTTGTAAGTCATGTCGGGCCCTTTTTGAAATTTCAACGTTCCCATAAGGAAACTATAGGGGATCTGAAACGCTCACCTTATCTCCTTAATACTGTTAAAACGGTCAAGGTCAACCTAGATTCATCATTTGTGCAAACCTGGTAGGGCCCACATCCCCAATGCTAAATACCAAGGTCATTGGTCTTTTGATTTCAGAGAAAAAGATATTTAAAGGGTTTATACCTCATATGGGCATAGCAGCCATCTTGATCATGTGACCAGAACATTTTGTTCAATTTTGGCTAACCTATCAAAAGGCGTCTTCATATGAAATTTGAATTCAAATGGCATTGTGGAATCTGAGAAAACTGTTGAATGTTTAGATTGGGGACTCCAATATTTGTGACCTTGGAACTTCTTTTATTGACATTGTCTCATTAGGTTTAACGTAATCAAGTGAAAATAATGACTTTGGCTCCAACAGTATTCAAAAATTCTACTTTTCAAAAAAAAAAAAAAAAAATGAGCTAATTCGACGACGTTAAGTAGGTCGAACAAGCTTGATAGGCCCCACATTCCCAATACTACATACAAATCCCAAGGTCATTGGCCTTCTAGAAAGATTTATAAAGATTTTTTTTACCAAATATGGGCGTGGCGGCCATCTTGGTCATGTGAACAGGACCATTTGAACAAACATTAAGTCCCCCATACTAAAAAGCCTCCATATGGAATTTGAGTTCAATTGGCCCAGTGGTTTCTGTAGATGGACCTTCAATATGAGCAACCTTGGCTTGACCTTGGAACTTATTAATAGCATTGTCTCATTTAGTTAAACATATTAAGTGAGAATAATGACTTTGACTTCAACAGTTTTCAAAAAAGAAACTTCTTACAGATTTCCCCATTTTAAATGTATTAGGAAGCAAATTTTACCTTGTCGTTAAGTAGGTCAATGTCAACCTCAACAAACTAAGTAGGCCCCACATCCCCAATGCTACATACCAAGTCCTAAGGGTATCAACCTTTTGGCTCTGGAGAATTTTAAAGGGTTTTTACCATATATGGGCGTGGCGGCCATCTTGGTAATGTGATCATCACCATTTGAACAAACTATGCGTCGCTTCAGTGCTATTGTGTTCTAAGTGACATTTTGGTCAAAAATGAGTTATGCATACCGTTGGAAAGGGTATCAAATGTTCTATCTACTGGTGAAGGTTTCATTTGCATATCTCCTACCAGTAAGCTTAAAATCGCTGCGCATTTCTGTTCTATCTACAAAAAGACAATTTCGTTCAGTGCTATAGTGTTCTAATTGATTTTCATCCAATGGCCTATGACGATTATGTCACGTGACTAGGTGAGTCCTGTGTCATAGTATTCTATCTACATAAGCTCACTTTCCTTGGAGAAATTGCTAAAATTGCAGTTACCTCCCTTACATCATTTCAAATTTCCTAAATTTAAGTGGTTTGTCGGTCTCATGACAAACTAATGGATATATCGGCTACTTTTAGGTTCAAATAATCTGCTCAATCAAAAATATAGCGCAAATTGATCCATGGACATGAAAATAAGCTGTAGAAACAAATAACCTCCCTTATACATATTTAAACTGCCTTAATTGAAGTAATTTGTCGTTGTAATTACAAATCAATGGTTAACTCTGCTTCTTTAAGGTCCCAATCATTATTTCAGCCTAAAATATTATACAAATTGACCCTATTGATAGAATAATTAACTGTAGAAACAGATTACCTCCCTTAAATAAATTTTAATGGCATAACCCGTGCGTTTTGGTACTGTTATGCCAAATAAATGACTAAATCTGCTACTTTAAGTTACACATAATCATTTCCGTTCAGACTAGTATATGAATTGACGCCATAAACAGAATAATAAGCTGTAGGAAAATATAGAACACTATAGCACTGAACGCAGAAGGCGATTTTTAGGGTATAATGTTCTATCTGCAAACTGTAAAATGCCCGTAAATTTCATATTTCTGTACAATCTTTTTCAAACCAAGGTAATTTCCACTGTATATATATATTCTAACCCTCTGTATGATTCAAAGGTCAGTGATAAATAAGGCATCAAAAATCAGGATGCTAAAATTTTCAATCTCATTTTTCTCAAAACTTGTGCAATGGTAGATAGAACACTATAGCACTGAAGCAACGTATGGTCCCCCCCACCCCCCCCCCATCAGACGATTAATGACGGAGTCATTGGTATACTATTAGCTCACTCATGAGCCTTCAGTTCATATGAGCTAAAAAGTAATCAACAGTCTATTTCTCAAAGCCTTTAATGATTATCTTTATGCCTTTGTATGTGTCTAAGATAGCTCAAAACCTACCACATGCATCGGTATAGTCATCCATCAAACTATATAGGAGGTTTTTACATGTATGTCTATTGTATTGGCAAACAAAGACCCATCATGACTTCTACCAACAATCACGATGATAGTTTGTCTATATTTACATGAATAAAGCATTCCCATTACATGTATGCCATCACCATTGACACAAGAAGCTGTCAGATTATAATAATAAATATAGATATTTGCTGGCCCTGTGCGAATATACATGAATATCACTAAACTTTAAGTGCTAAGATTTAGATAAATATCCCATGGGTTAATTTTGTTTTCTTTTTCTTCTCCTTCTTGACATTATTATTATCAATACGTCACAGTCCTGCTTTGACTGGGGTGTTTACATTTGCCAGAGTCCAGGAAGGGATGGGCCGCTACAATATCTCACATTATAAAGAATTCCACACCAAGGCAAAGTCTCTGCTACAAAAGCTGCATGAAGATTACAAACAAATCCCGACACAAAATCTAAATTAAACGAAACACTGAACTTCAATCAAATTGGAAGACCGTTGGAACAACATGGATCGATCAAAAACAGCTTGCATTCACATATGAGACTGAAACCCTTTGGAATGATAAAATATCCTTGAATAGGTATTATAAAAGGAAAAAAAAGTCACAAGTCAAACGTCTCAGTAAAGCTACACAATTCAAGGAAGACTGGGAAAGTAAGATGGAGACATTTCTGTTAGAAAATTAAAGGGTAATGCCAAATCAGGACACAATAAAAATAAAAGGCAAAATTGTTCCCAAATACCAGTTTCTGTGTTCCTACCAAGCTTAAGAGTCAAAATCCAACCTTTGCTAGGAAGTTCATAACTTTCTTGAAAATGATTCTAAGAAATTTCAAATGCCTGAACCCGACTTGTCGCAGAGTCTGTGTGTGTTGAGAAGCCTGAACACAACTTGTTGCAGAGTATGTGTGTTGCAAAGATTATAATCTAAATCAAAAGGTGACTTGTCTCAACTTATTTGCACAAAAAGAGAAAATATCTGATCTTCAAATGACCTCCAGAGAACTATTCAATCAGACAAATTTCCAGTATCAGAGTATACCAGTAAGAATATGCATAGATCGTGTGGTATTCAGACGACTAACAAGCCACTTCTTTCAGATAACAGACTAAAAGACCAACCACTACATATTTTCAGTGGAAACAGAGAAAACAAACGTGTATGTGCAAGGATGGGAAGAAAATAGGCAATCACTGGATTCAGATTGAAAATAAAGTTAGTACAGAGTTTGTTGTTCAAGAGATAGCAGAAATAATAAGAGTCATACACAGCACACTTATTCGGAGCTGAATACGAGCATAAAATGCACTCCAGAATCATATCAGAAACATTACCAATATATCAGTGTTTAGCTGTTATGAACTTTCACAAAACATAACTCTGGTACCACAAGATGAAATAGAAAGCGCTAACTGGACTCAGAAGCAAGTTACAGTTCATCAAATCTTTCTTGTGCGACATTCCCCAGAGAACACTGGGTTTGAACCACACATTCAGAAGTCCATACTAATAATATATGACCATTTAAATCACAATTCAGATGCAGTGTATGTTTTATACATCAACTCCTCACTCACATTGAGAGTAATCTAGGTCCACAGCCAATCATAGTTCTGCACAGGTTTACAATAGCAAAGACGCTTTTTATCATATAGATCCAATCGAAAAAATACTCATGGGATTAAAATAGTGCATCATTACATTGAATCATCTCATGGGAAAGGGCAGAGTGATGGCCTGGGAGCCTGTGTGAAAAAGAAATTTTGGTGGTTTGGTGAAAAACGATGCTTATCTGGTGCTAACACCAAACAAGAAGAAAGTATAAATCATAGAATCAAATATGTCCCATACAAGGAGGTAACACAAGCTGCACCTAAAAATGTAAAGAAATAAAAACAACCAAGGGCACACAGATATTCCATATGATAAAACAATGTAAACCAGGTGTATTAGTCTGCAGTGATCTGAGTTGTTTCTGGACAGTTTGTTTGATGGAACAGAAAGGTCCATGTTTTTATTCTCAGTACAGGCATGATCAGCAGATGTTTGACCTACGACCAGGCAGAGAGTCACCAAGGGAGCTCTTGGTAACCCTGTCTTCTGACAATATTTCAAAATGTATCCTTCAGTGCCTTTTTATTTTTGAGGTTTATCTAGGTAGTTTTGGGGGATACATGCTATTCAGGGGTAATGAATATTGGCCTGTGTTTGCTTAGGGATAAGGGATTGAGATATAGGAGACTGCCAAATGATATTGAATTTAATTATGGGATTTGGGACATTACTGCAAATTTATTTTGGATATGAGATATTGCCTGACCTCCAATACAAGAAAGAGGGCAAAGATTAGAAATCAAAACAATCAAGCACCACACCTGACCCAGGATACCAATGGGAAAGTGACAACATCACAATTAGACATCACAAACGAGAGCCAAGAGGTCAGCCCTTTCCCAGCAGGTGACCACAAGGCATCAATAAACAGCCGCGCACAAAAGCATAACAAAAACAAGACAGAAATAACATAAATGCTCCACAAAAGAAGCACCGCCTTGGAACTGTCAGTAAAAATATTTTACTGGAGTGCTTAAATGGTTCATTTCATACATATCGTGTAAGAGAAAAATATAATGGTTCAGAGTACAACAACATGTTGTTAGATCTTTTTTTGTTTTGCAACCGCCTTAAGACTTATGCAGCTTTTTTTCTTGTAATAATTTTTTGAGATAGTGATTCACTTTGGCGGGAACCGTACATGCCCTTTCCGATAATAACACTACTGTATTTTACCCGGTAAAGTTAGTCACAGCCGTTTTTAAGGCTCAACATGACAGTCAACAGCACAGGCAAGGTCATCAGGTTAACAAGTACCACGGTACACATTCTTTAATCAGTTACTGACGACCGACCTTAATGAATCAGCTGAAGGGGGGAATATCTTGTACAAAAGTTGCCTGACCCAGCAAAGGGTTGAACCAAAGATCCGTGGAGTTTCTGATGAATGTGCATTTGGCTGTGGGATAAGGCCTGGTCAGTAAATGAACTGGTGTGAAAAATGTTTTGTTTTTCTTCAGACTGAACAGGCAGAAACAACACCTCTATGACGGCTTACTTCAACACATACACTATTGCTATGGAGAAGGACGGTACATATGAGCCGCGTCATGAGATTTCCAACAATGTGGTATGTGCCACAAGCAAAGGCTCAGACCAGCCTGCGCATACGCGCAGTCTGATCAGAGCCTTTGCTTGTCGCTTAAATGTTATATGATTCTTAGGCTACTGAGAGAACATAAATTGGACTTTCTATGCTTAAAAGGAGGCTGCAAATGCTCGTCTGAGACTACACTTGTCAAAATACCACATTGTTGGAAATCACATGTGGCTCATATGCAAACCACATTGTGATGCATGTCCTGGCTAAAGATCTTCACCAAAGCATTAAAATAATACAGTCAGAAGGACAAGGGACTTTGATTGGTCACAACGACGCACCATCAGCTATTATTACTTGACTTTTCACTTACTGTAAAGGCGGTGCCTCATGAATGCGTAATTAGGACTTGTCAACCTAAGGCATAGGTAAAAGCTGAAAAGGAGGCGTGGTGTTATTCAAAAGTAACTATATCATCTTGTGCCACCACCTCAGTCATTATTTAGTTCTAAAACGCCAGCAAAATAACTGCATCTGAAAATGTCTATTTAACATAAGCAGGAAGGCAAACATTGTGGACCCAGATCAGACTGGGAGCAGTCTGATCTGGATTCACACTGTTTGTTATGAGGCTTCAAATAGTTTAGTGGACGACAAAAATATACATTTTGTGATTATATGCTTTAAGGGTTAATAAATGTGAGTTCAGTGTGTATATGGTTAGGAATTTCATGAAATGTATGCACGTTTTTCGCGGCTCAAAAAGCTTATTTACTCTTTTCCACTTAGCAGATTTTTGTTTGTTTGGTGCTTAACGATGCATCAACCCTTGTGGGTCATTAGCGTCAGACGGTATTAAACTAAACATGATGTGGATGGAAAAAGTAAAAATCTGTAGGATAAAATAAAAGGAATGATGATGATTGTTTGTTTGTTTGTTTGATGCTTAACGACGCATCAACCCTTGTG
Organism: Loripinus fragilis; assembly: GCA_964019695.1. NCBI lineage: Eukaryota > Metazoa > Mollusca > Bivalvia > Lucinida > Lucinidae > Loripinus > Loripinus fragilis. The sequence goes on from CAXHUL010000604.1 coordinate 78,650, forward strand.
TGTCATTAGCGTCAGACGGTATTAAACTAAACATGATGTGGATGGAAAGAGTAAAAATTTGTAAGATAAAATGAAAGGAATGATGATGATGAGTTTGTATAATGATAAAAAGTTGTAATACGATTGTTGACAGGAGAGACCACGTACAATATATGACAGTTTCAAAGAGCTATTCAGATAACTGTACATGTTCTTTAACTAAACAGAATACAACATAATATAATCTGTATTATGGTCTGATAAAAAATGTAAAACAAAACATGATTTTAAAAATAGCATTTAGATTTTGTTAAAAAGATTTATTTGTCTTAAAAATGTCATAATACTATCAATATGTACATCTTGAAATATTTCTTTCATGTTATCAACATGGAAGCAATTATTTCTTACTTGTGCAAAGTCGCCACATTCCAAAAGGAAGTGACGTACAGTGAATGGTGCGTCGCAACCAGCACATTGTGGCTGCTCTTCACCTTGTAGTAAGTATGAATGAGTGAATCTTGTATGACCTAAGCGGAGTCCAGCTAAAACTACTTCTTCTTTTCTAATGTTGCGAACAAAAGTTGGTTTGATGTCAAGAAGTTTATTTCCAATGCTGTTATTCCATGAAGTTTGCCACTCTTCCAAGATATATTTATTGATAGATGGCTTAAAATTAGAAAATGAAATCTTAAAAGAAGTTGGTTCTAATGAAAGCGATGTTTTTGCTTGCTTATCTACCTTCTCATTCCCTTGGATACCTATATGACTAGGAATCCAACAGAGAACAATATCTTTATTAGCTAAAAGCTCCTGACATTTTTCTAAAAGTTTCTGAATCTGCGGATTCTTTGAACTGGTATGGCTCATTGCTTAGCGAGTCAGAAAATATAATAAATTTATTGTTAGCATCACAAGTGTTAATGAAATCTAAAGCTAGACCAATTGCTTTGGCTTCAGCAGTGGAAATTGATGAATCGTCAGGTATACGTTGCATTTAACTATGGTTGTCTGATATAACAGCACAACCAACCTTTGAGTCTTCCTTTGACCCATCAGTATAAATTTGTTGGTAATTCTTATAGCGACTTTGCATTTTTCTGAAATCATCTTTTAATATGTGTGGATTTGAATCAGATTTTTTCCCCGAATGTAAATCAAAAATAATTTCAGGTGGTTTCATGCACAAAGCTGGAATATTTGATGTAAAATGTTTTTCAATATTTTGTGGTTTGATATTGGCAGATTCTAAGAGTGGTGAAATTCTGATGCCAAATGATTTAATAGCTTTAGATTTTTGTTCATATAAATCAACATACTTTGGTGGGAATGTAACTTCATGAGCAGGATTTGATGGGCTAGCAGCAAGTCTTATAGCATATTGCAAAGAGAGTTTGTTTGTTTGTTTGGTTCTAAACGACGCATCAACCCTTCTGGGTCATTAGCGTCAGACGGTATTAAACTAAACAAGATGAAGATGGAAAAATTTATAAGATAAAATAAAAGGTAAGATGATGATGAGTTTGTATAATGATAATTAGTTGCAATACGATTGTTGACAGGAGAGACCACGTACAAGATCTGACAGTTTGAAAGAGCTTTTCAGATAACTGTACATGTTCTTTAACTGAACAGAATACATTAAAAAATCTGCATTATGGTCTGATACAAATGTAAAACAAAACATGATTTTAAAAGTAGCAATTAGATTTTGTTAAAAAGATTTATTTGTCTTAAAATGTCATAATACTATCAATATGTATATCTTGAAATAATTCTTTCATGTTATCAACATGGAAGCAATTATTTCTTACTTGTGCAAAATCGCCACACTCCAAAAGGAACTGACGTACAGTGAATGGTGCGTCGCAACCAACACATTGTGGCTGCTCTTCACCTTGTAGTAAGTATGAATGAGTGACTCTTGTATGACCTAAGCGGAGTCAAGCTAAAACTACTTCTTCTCTTCTAATGTTTCGAACAACTGTCTTCGTGAGTATAGTGATGGTTCATCTGCTTCCACATTGAGACTAGCAACAGGAAAAATTCTAAAAGCCCCTAAAGCCAATCTAAGTCCTTGGTTATGTATAGGATCAAGCATTTGAAGATATGATTTTCGTGCAGAGCCATATATTTTCGTGCAGAGCCATATATAATACAGCCATAGTCTAATTTTGACCGGACTAGAGACCGATACAGCTTGAGAAGTGTACAGCTGCTTTCCAAAATTTTTATAGAGAGCGATTTTTGTCATAATTATTTACATACCCTATACTTGTTTGCGTGTTTGTTATAAACATATGCTTTGTTTGATGTATGATTTTTTTCTGCCAATACAAGAACGATATATCTAGTTATAGTGAGTAACAATATTGATTGTTCTTGGAGACGTTTTGTATCAAGTTTTAACTTCTGAAAAAGTTAATGATATTTATAGTAAATCAAAGTTGCTCATCAAAACTCTTTTTCAAATTAAGGGCTAATAAGGAGAGCAGCAAAGAACACTGTGGTGGTCATCTATAATGTCATGTGTACCAAGCATTGTGAATATACTTTGAGAATTGAAACTATCGAGTGTATCAACAATTAATCACTTGATTGACTTGGGTGTATGTGCACTAGCCGGTTGTAAAAATTTTAGACCTTAACAAAATGACCTTTAAAAGATATTTTAAGCTCATTTTTGGATGTTCAAAATTGATGCTACATCGTAAGTGCCCTTTATAAGGTAAAAGACGAAAAAGAAAGTACTGCTAAACAGTTAGAATGGACCAAGTGGGTTTGAAATTGCATTAAGATTGGGAAATGACATCTTTTAAGATGAATTCACACTCCTAACCTATTCTCATCGAAAACCCATAATGTCTGGCATCTGAAACACGAAAATGTTTATCCACAGTACATTGATTGGTGTGTAAAAATCCACTGGGAGTCGTAGATAGGGGGCTATCTCTTGATATACTAGTGATTGTTTCATTTACAAGCTTTAGTTGGGGGCCCCCTTTAAAAGTCATGAGATAGCCCCCTATCTACGACTTCCAGTGGATTTTTTACACACCAATCAATATAATGTGGATAAACATTTTCGTGTTTCAGATGCCAGACATTCTGGGTTTTCAATGCGAATAGGTTTGGAGTGTGGATTCATCTTATAAGATGACATTTCCCAATTTTAATGCAATTTCAAACCCACTTGATCCATTCTAACTGTTTGGCAGTATTTTCCTTTTGGTCTTTCTCCTAATAAAGGGCACTTATTATGTAGCATCAATTTTGAACATCCAAAAATGCGTTTAAAATATCTTTTAAAGGTCATTTTGTTAAGGTATAAAATTTTTGCAAACTGTAGTGCACATACACCCAAGTCAATCAAGTGATTAATCGTTGATACACTCAAAAACTTCAATTCTCAAAGTATATTCAAAATGCTTGGTACACATGACATTATAGATGACCACCACAGTGTCCTTTGCTGCTCTCCTTATTAGCCCTTAATTTGAAATAGAGTTTTGATAAGCAATTTTGATTTACTATAAATATAATCAACTTTTTCAGAAGTTAAAACTTGATACAAAAAATCTCCAAGAACAATCAATATTGTTACTCACTATAACTAGATATATCGATCTTGTAGTGGCAGAAAAAAATCATACATCAAACAAAGCATATGTTTATAACAAACACGCAAACAAGTATAGGGTATGTAAATAATTATGACAAAAATTGCTATCTATAAAAATTTTGGAAAGCAGCTGTATTTCGGTCTGCACCCCAAGAAGTATGGGAAAGCACTTTTAAAAGATTCAATGCTTTTAAACATTAGCTTTGAGATATTTAATATGGGGTATAAAACTGAGTTTTCTATCAGATAAAATGCCAAGGAATTAGATTCCTCAACAACTGGAATAAGTGATCCATATAAATGTAAAACCGTATCAAAACTTAAAGCAATTGATTGTTGCCAAATTTTCAAACTTATTCAAATTTTGTTGTAGTTGACGTTCAATTGTCGCCATGCTTTCTGAGCGATAACAGATACAGAAGTCGTCATGTATAATGAGCAATCAGTAAGATTACCTAAACATTTCACAATACCATTAATTTTGATACTGAAAAGTGTTGTAGACAGAACACCCCCTTGAGGTACACCCTGCTCCTGGTCTTAATAGTCAGACAGTGAGGAGCCAACTCGGACTTGCATGGCGCGGTCTGCAAGGAAGTTTTCAATGAATGTAGGAAGTCTACCTCTAAATCCTAGTTTGTGGATATCTTTTAAAATGCCGTATCTCCATGTGGTATCAGAAGCTTTTTCCAAATCGAAAAACACAGCGACTACGACTTCATGTTCCTTTTTAATAAAGGCATCACGTATGAAAGTTTCCAATCTAACTACATTATCAGTTGTACTGTGGTCAGATCTGAAACCAGATTGGAACTGTGATATATGATTATTAGATTCTAAAAACCAAGTAAGTCTTTTTGGGATTTTATGGTTTCTAAATAGGTCATTATATGACAAGCAAACACATTTTTGTTTGACCAAAATATTAAAACTATTAGAAAAGATATTGGAATTTGGACGTATTGACATTGATTTTAAAACTAACGTTGCGTGACGTCACGATGAATCATTCACAACCTTGCGAACTTTCGACGCTTTTATACATAAGCCAATAGCTGTAACTAATATGAAACTATACCGCCACATAGCTAACGGCTACTTAACAAAATGCTACGTATTCTTCATTTTATAGCATACATGTATAAGTGATTACCATAATTCCTTGTAGGCCTATGAATACATGTATGCTATGCCATGTCAGTAATACACTAAATGAATGCAAGGCTCACCCAAAGCATTTGCTCAAAAGATACGGAGCCGTCGCCTGGTGTGCTATTTTGCCGCACCAATATTTTGCCAACACAATTATGGATAATCACGGACACATCTCCATTTTAAATTGGTCACGATTTTGCACATTGACGTTTGAAATTTAGAAATTTGAAAAAAAATCCTGGCCGCAATATTATAAAACTTTCCATGCTCATCTCATCTGAGAATAGAATTTCAACGCTCATGAAAACTAAAATGTAAACTTGAACGTAAAGGTATTCTTCTTTTGAAACTGTAAGATTTTATATATTCATTAAAATGCCAACAATTTTAACCGTTGATTTATTAGCAGGATAAATTACCTGCTCAGTTGAATTGAGCATTAAAAGATTTTATAACCTCGAGGCCATGGGTAGGTTTTGATAAACCATATATATCTTCGTATACGCCCTCACAGGCATTTTGACAGGGTCTGTCCGTCATGTTGTAACAGCAGAAACAGCGTGGTAAATGCAGATATAAATAAGTTGCAGCTAAAAAAACAGTTGACGTTTTTTTCTCAAATAAGTAGTTGCTTATTCTCTCGCGTGAAATGCCTCGAGAGAGCATAACCAAATGGGGAAAAAAGAAAGTTAGCCTACGTGGTGTTTTACTACACTGTATTATGGAGGATTTCAGCAGTGCTTTCTCGTTCGTTCCACCGACCAGTAGGAAACCAGTGCTACACACCCGGAACATTGTTAATTGGGTGATTCCTTGTTCGCAAGTATGGGGTAGACATAACCGTTTAACTGTACAAAATGAAAATGTGTTCTGCATTGACCGATGGAGCAATCCCGCTTCAAACCCTAGCAGAAGTATTACAAGCTCTCGCTAGTAATAGTAGATTTTTGCTAGTTCTTAGGGAATTCAACTTATATCTTTGTGGTAAAGTCCTCCCTCGATACAGCAGTGAACGCATACCTCCCTAAAATAATCCATCAAGATTACAGTCCGACACGATGTAAATAGTGTTGACTTGGTAATAAACTTCAACACCAAACTAAATTTGAAAAATAAAATAACAAAAATACGTTCTTGCAAAGTTGTATAGGCTCCTTGATAACTTGTTTAAATGAAGATTCAGCTCGGGATCTTTTCTTTGTTTGTTTTTTCGCTTAACATTATTTCACAAATTTATACCAGTCGGCATATCACGAAGGCCAGTTAACCACTAGTGCATAGTGTAACCCTAATTGAATCAACGCTAGTGGATAATAATCTCGATGAAGTGTTTGACCAGACATGGGCTCCAACTCATACTGTAACGACCGACTTGTCTCATCATTCCATCGACTTCTCAGAGAAAATAGGATACAACATAATCATATTCAAACTGTCTCACCAAAAGCAGGACACAAAATAGGTCGCATAGAGATCTTGTCCGTTGTAGGGGAAATTAATAGCTATTAATTATTTTTCAGTTTCTTGTCGACGTAGAGCGTCTCCCTGCCTCTGGCATATTGGGCACGCGTATTACACACAGTTTTATGCACCCACGTACGCTCTGGCTGCATTAAATAACGAATGGGGCATTTGATAATTTTGAATTTTGAGGACTCTAAATCAGCCTCAATCGCTCAGGTCTTGACTTGATAATTCCTTCTAAAATATAAGTTGTTTTTCCTGGAAAAGTCTGGAGGTAGGTGTTTGCCACTCTTGAATTGTTGAACTGAACGCTGATTTTGAAAACAGAGTAACATCACCCAGGGTATTATTCCGCATCTCCGTCTTTGTCCATAATATATATACATGTACATTTGTATATACATGTATGTGCGCGGGCTTTTAATGAAACATATACTCACTAGGAACGCGGACTTCACCTGCGAAGATTGTTTCCCAACTTTGGGTAAAATGCGTTTCCTCTCTAAATATTTAGTTCCATTTAGTTTGAAATTCGTGGAGTTGGGGAGTACTACCCTGTATGTTCTGTGAATATTTCCCGTAGGAAATTCACTTGCAGTAAAGTTATGATTTAGAATTCCAGTTCAAAACGATGGGAAAGTCCTCCAAGGCATTATAGTATAGAATATCATACAAAAACAACAGATGCCAGGAAGCTACAATAAAAATGTATATTGCGTATATCAACTTGCTTTCGTTTGGTACTTTTTTAATCACTGTAGCTTCAATAGTTATGCGACTATAATTTCTGCAAGAAATCTGGAAATACATTGGTTTAAACGGCGACGTCACGAGGTGGCGAATAATTATTTTAGTTTCTCGTGTGGAACTCATCGTGTAACCTTTATGTTATACACGTATTAGTTTTTTTCTGATAATGCTTCTTTTTATACATGGGAGCTAGCTCGTGAAATTTTAATATGTTCAACGCACGGACACTCAACGAAGGCTCGGACAAGCCTGCGCATCTGATAGTCTCGTTAAAGCCTTTGCTACAATCGTAAATGGGCTTGGTTTAGCTGCTTTCGTTTAGAACTGCCGTCTATCCGGTGTGAAAACGAAAAGATTCAGACTTAGTCGTCAGGGTTTTTTTTCCTTTTCGTTTTGTTAAAAAAAGGTTATTTTCGGTTTAGTCAAGTATGGTATTGCAAGTGCTTTTCAGTTTCATATATAGCGCTAGAACGAAGAATACATTGTTCGCATGATTAAAATACGCCCGCGAGCAGAAAAGTTAATTTTTGAAATAATTGTTATTATTTTTATTATTTAATCTTTGTTTTGTTTGTTTGATTTGATTCTTTACGTCCACTCAACAATCTTTCAGTTATGCGGGACGTGTCTTCCTGGGTTGAACCAGTACTAAGCTAGGATAAATGTGTCTTGCTCAAGGACCACAACGCAGTGACGCCGGTGAAATTATTTAATCTTAATCTCTCTCTCTAACTCTCTCTCTCTCCGATTGTTTGAGCTGAACCTGTAATAAAGTTTTAAAAAGGCTTCAAAATATTAGGTTCGGAGGAAAAACTGAATTTCGCTGAAGCTGGTTCTAGCGGGGTGTGAGAGATGTTGCAATTTCCATTAATTCTAATGAACAGACTCAATAAAACCGAGTCTTCTTTTCTTTCTAAATGACGAGACCAAGATATTGAGACGCCCAGTCAGTACACTAACCAAGCCACATCTTTTTTGACAGTTTTATTTATCACGGAGAAACCATGCTGAATCAGACCTCACCAACGGGTCCGTGATTGATTTTCAACAGAATAAAGTCAGCCTAAAATTCTTTCGATTAAACGCATTTTATTCCTAGCATGACTTGTCTTAATTGCCGTAACTTTTGACACTCACTTTAATTACGCGCGGCGCGAAAAACATAGGTCAGACTTTACGACGTCATATCTCATGACGTAATAAATCTCCCGAAGACACATTATCGCATGGCGCGGCTCATATATTTAAAAGGGTTTCAAGAGAATTCTCTGGGAGATGTTTAAGCATTTGATGGTGGATCTCATCAGGACCCGTGGCTGAGTCATGTGATAGTTGAATAGCTTCAACTAATTCATCTAAATTAAAATATTTATTGTAAATTTCATTATTTTGTGATTTAAAATTCAATTTAACTTTCTCTTGTTCGGTTTTAATCTTTCTGAAGGATTCAGAGTAATTGAATGATGATGAATCGTGACAAAAAGTATCTCCTAAACTGTCAGCAATGTCTGTTTTTGAAGTTGCTTTGCTGTCAGTACCCACCATGTTTAAATGTGTGTAACTGGGGGATTTGTTTTTTCCAGAGATTTTTCTTATCATATCCCAAACCTTTTTATGATTAATTTTCGAAACATAAGATCTCCATGACTTACGCTTCGAAATTTTAATTGTTCTACGGGCTTTAGCTCTAAATACTTTGATGTCATTGAAATTGTTGGTATTTGGAGATCTTTTGAGTTTAGAAAGAGCTTGCTTGCGCTGTTTAATTGCTTCTTTTCAGTCGTCATTGTACCATGGATTACTTTTAGTTGGATTTGTCGAAGTTTGAGGAATACATTCTTTAGATATTTAAATAAGAGAAGAGGTAAAATCAGCTATAGGATCAGAAGATTCTTTGAAGTTTTCTGGTATCAATTTACCAGTGCATAGAGTATTAAATAGATGCCAGTTGGCTCTATTTAATTTCCACTTTGGATTGTGATCCTCAGTGGAAAAAGTGTTCTGTTCAATGATGATAGGGAAGTGATCACTATTGTGTTGGTCTTCACATACAGACCAATTATAGTCAAGTAACAGTGAGGGATGACAGAAGGAACTAGAGGACCTGAAGGTCCTGAGGCGCTCACCTGCTCTCCTTAATAATGTTAAAATAGGTCAAGGTCACTAGAGCTTATACTGAAACAGATTTTGTTTTACCATATATGAGTGTTGAAGCCATTTTGGTCAAGTGATCTACACAATCTTATGAATACTCCATCAAACAGCCCAGTGATTTATGAGAAAAAGATGTTTAGACAGATATATGGCAGTCCAAATGAGTGGCCTTGGATAAAAGGTCACAGGTCAGCTTGACATTTGGTACTTATATAAAACCATTGTCTCATTAGGTCAAACATTTCTCGCAAGTATTATGATTTCGGCTTAAACATTTACATGTATAGAAATATAAATGCATTAGGAATCAAATTTGTTCTTGCCATAAAGTAGATCAAGGTCAACCTATATTCATCATTTGTGCAAATCTGGTAGGGCCCACCCACATCCCCAATGCTACATACCAAGTCCCAAGGCCATTGGCCTTTTGGTTCCAGAGAATAAGATATATTTAAGGGGTTTTACCTTATATTGGCATGGTGGCCATCTTGGTCATGTGACAAGTACAACTGGTATAAATTTTGGCTAGACTATTTTAAGGAGTCTTCATATGAAATTTGAGTTTAATTGGCCTTGTGGTTTCTGAGGAAACTATGTTTGAATGTGTTCATAGGACTCCAATACGAGCGACCTTGGCTGAAAAGTTAAAGGTCAACCTTGACCTTTGAAACTTATTTATGGCCATTGTCTCATTAGGTTTAACATATCAAGTGAGAATAATGACTTTGGATTCAATAGAATTCAAAAAATCAACTTTTCAAAAAAAATCCCATTTAAATGCATCAGGAAGCAAATTTGACCTTGACGTTAAGTAGGTCAAGGTCAACCTAGGATCATCATTTGAACAAACTTGGTAGGCCCCACATCCTCAATGCTACATACCAAGTCTCAAGGTCACCGGCCTTCTGGTCCTGGAGAAGAAGATTTTTAAAGGGTTTTTACCATATATGGGCGTGGCAGCCATCTTGATCATGTGACCATAATATTTTGCATAAATTTTGATTAAACTTATCATAAGGAGTTTTCACATAAAATTTGAGTTCAATTGGGCCAATGGTTTGCAAGAAAACTATGTTTTTATATATTGATGGGACTCCAATATGAGCGACTTAGCTGAAAGGTCAAAGGTCAACTTTGACCTTTGGAACTTATTTATAGTCATTGTCTCATTAGGTTTAACATATCAAGTGAGAATAATGACTTTGGATTCAATAAAATTCAAAAAATCAACTTTTCAAAAAAATTCCCATTTAAATGCACTAGAAAGCAAAATTGACCTTGACGTTAAGTAGGTCAAGGTCAACCTAGGATCATAATTTGAACAAACTTGGTAGGCCCCATATCCCCAATGATACATACCAAGTCCTGAGGTTATCGACCTTCTGGTTCTGGAGAAGAAGATTTTTAAAGGGTTTTTACCATATATGGGCATGGCGGCCATCTTGGTCATGTGACCAGGACCATTTGAACAAACTTTCGTTCCCCCATCCTAAGGAGTCTCCATATGAAATTTGAGTTCAATTGGCCCAGTGGTTTCAGAGGAGAAGATGTTTGAAATTGTGGACGGACGGACGACGGACGACGGACGACGGACGCCGGAGTGACTGGTATACTAATAGCTCACCGATGAGCCTTCGGCTCAGGTGAGCTAAAAATCAATAGATGTAAAAGACTCTGTACTTGGAGAATGATAAGTGAAAGACTTATCATTCAGCCGATGAAATAGCCAAACCACACCCTGATATGAATATTAAAGTTGCTGCCGTTACAGTAAGCGAAAAGTCAAGTAATATTTTGAAGTTATGGTTGTTTTAACTGAGGTTCTATATACTAGGCCAAAAAAGAAGCACCGCTATGTATGATTTTTTCAAACTGTACCAGTACCTTCGACATCATGTGACCTATGCAAAGGCAAAATTTGAAGTTGCTACTTCCAAAAGTTTATGACGGGATGCGTTTCCAAGAAAATACATTATTTGACCTTTGACCTTGAATTTGGGGTCAAGGTCACACGAAACATCACCCAGTACCCTCGACATCATGTGACCAATGCACAGGCAAAATTTGAAGTTGCTGCTTCCAAAAGTTTATGAGAAGATGCATTTACAAGAAAATACATTATTTGACCTTTGACCTTGGGGTCAAGGTCACACGAAATGTCACCCAGTACCCTCTACATCATGTGATCTATGTATCTACAAAGTTTGAAGTTGCTACGGTTTATGAGGATACAATTACAAGAAACGTGACGGACGGACAGACAGAAAGACAAACGGACAGACGCACAGACAGACTTTGGTACGCAATTAATTTACCCTATTTTTCTACCGAAAAAGCGGGAAATAACACCTTAGGAAGCAGTCTCCCTTAATAGAAGTGGCTTGAACTTCTCTTGAAGATAGGATATGTCTGCAAAATATTTCCAAGGGATGCAAAAAAAGGGAAATTGGGAAATTGCATGGATAAAACATTTATCTTTTATTTTTAGTTCCATTTTGAAAACTCGAAATCAGTGTGAAGCCTGTTTCGTACAGATTTTGATGGCAAGATGGATGACTTCAATGAAAAGTTGTCAGCAGCAGCAGTACTCAGCAATACTGCTTTCATCAACTTAGTTGTCAAGGAAACCGAAGTTGCGTCAAAGAAAAGACAGTTACTTGGTTAGTGTTTCAAAAAAGTTTCTATTCTGAAACTTCTTTACAAACGAGGACTGGTGCTACAATTAGACATGAATACACTCTATATCTAAGTACCTTGGAGTAGTAACTGACACACCTTTGACTTGAAGCATGGTATTGCCGTTTCATAGTATTACCCAGCTACTTCAAGTGCGCTGTCGCCATAGTTACCTTACCATATCTCCTACGGGGCACATTGATTTAGAACAGACACGTTTTGACACTACAAGTAGAAGGCATGTATTTTTGGAATGAATGAGGAAAGATAAATACATATAGCTAGGGCTGGAAAATTAACTTTAAAATGGAATAAGTAAATCATCAGTTATTGATATATCGTCCTTAATTTAAAAAATGCTACATTTCCTTTATTGGATATAGTAACGCATGTAACGTACGTTACATGTACACATTCGGCATACGGCATAAGTTCCTTATAAGTCAAGAACGCTAGTGATACGCTGGGCATACGCTGTTATACGCTAGTGCAAGTATACGTTGTGTTAGGCAACGAAAAAGTTATGAATAAATTTCTCATACGTTAGACACACGTTCTATGTTCGTTAAACATACGCTTTGTATAAGTTCAGAGAGAGGTGTTCTGTGATTTTTTAATTCCATTTCAGCATATCGTCGCTTCAGTGCTATAGTGTTCTATCTTCCATTGCACAATTTTTTGAGAAAAATGAGTTTGAAAATTTTGGCATCCTTATATTAAATGCCTCATTTATCACAGACCTTTGAATCATACCAGATGGTTAAATATATACATACAGTGTAAATGCCCTTGGTTTGAAGATATTTTTACAGTATTATGGAATTAAGGGGCATTTTACAGTTTGCAGATTGAATATTATGCCCTAAAATTCGCATTCTTTGTTCAGTGCTATAGTGTTCTATATGTTCCTTCAGGTTAATATTCTGTTTATGGAGTCAATTCGTGTACTAGTCTGAACAGAAATGATTTATTGTACCTAAAATAAGCAGATTTAGTCATTTGTTTGGCATAACAGTGATAAACCGCACAGATTATGCTATTAAATTTATGTAAGCGAGGTAATCTGTTTCTACAGTTAATTTTTTTTGTCAATGAGGTCAATTTGTATGTTTTAGACTGAACTGGTTATTTGGACCTAAAAGTAGCAGATTTAATCATTGATTTGTAATTACATCGACAAATTACTTAAATTAAAGCAGTTTAAATATGTGTAAGGGAGGTAATCTGTTTCTACAGCTTATCATTCTGTCCATGGATCAATTTGCATGATACTTTTGACTGAGCAGATTATTTGGACCTAAACGTAGCCGATATAGCCATTAGTTCGTCATAACACCGACAAACCGCTTCAGTTTTGGAAATTTAAATTTATGTAAGGAAGCTAACTGCAATTTAGAGCAATTTCTCAAAGGGAAAAGATCTTTGGTAGATAGAACATTATGGCACTGAACTCACCTTTGCACGTGACATAATCATCATTGGCCATTGGATGAAAATCACTTAGAACACTATAGCACTGAACGGAATGGTCGTTTTGTAGATAGAACAGAAAAGCACAGCGATTTGAAGCTTACTGGGAGAGATATGCAAATGAAACCTTCACCAGTAGATAGAACATTTAATCCCCTTCCCAACGGTATGCATAACTCATTTTTGACCAAAATGTCACTTAGAACACTATAGCACTGAAGCGACGATATGCCAGCGTACTGAATATATTTTTCATACGTCGGCATACGTTGGCTAAAACGTTATAGTGTGACAGGGCCTTAAAATGGAGACAAAGTTATTCTGTAAGTAGTCACTAAAATGTTGAAGTTATGCTTTTTTGGCTATTCTTGATGATGGAGTCAGTGGCAATACTTCGTCACATGCTTCGATTCACATGACATATTTTTACTATGAAGAGCCTTTCCTCAATTCGGTCAAAAATTAACATTTCAGAAAAAAAAAGTTCGTCAGCTAAGAGACCCAGACTTGCAAGTGATACTCAAGAGATGCCTGGTTCACAAAAACAGATTGTAGTCAATTCAACTGATTTTGGCGACAAGTACTTGGGTAAGTGTTAAGTTGCATCTTGGTGTATTTTCCAATGTCCACAGTGTATAATCTGACCAGACGTCACATTATGCAGGATATACTGTCGCAAATTTATGACGTTATCCAATCAGACGTCGCGTTGCATTTGCAAGTGCATTAGAATGCGTATTATATGCTGGCTGAACAAAACATGTCCATACTACAAGTACATGTGCACTTTTTGGTAAGTAGTTTAATGTAGCTTTCAACAACTTTGCAGTCATATCACAACGGTACCATACTCAGTACAGGTGGTCCACAGCTTCCTTTATTTATTGAGCCTTTAATAACACTTGTGATATATTTCCAAGACTAAATTATGATTTAAACACTTTCGCATAGCACTGAGCCACTGCACTCCCGTAGACTGTTACAAAACTACATGTATATGACCATTATTTTCATCTTTGAAACCACTTAGCCAATCAACCCCAAATTTCTGGTTGAGCCTCCTTGTGAAGAGAGAATGAAAGTTTATACAAATGGTCCATTATATAATTGAGCCACGACATGAGATTTCCAACAATGTGGTATGCCCGACAAGCAAAGCCTCAGACCAGCCTGAGCATATGCACAGTCTGATCAGAGGCTTTGCAAGTTGCTTGAATATCCTATGACTACCGAAAATTATTTGGAGTTTCTAAGCTTAAAAGGGAGGCTGCACAGGCTCGTCTGAGTGTACACGTGTCAAAATACCATATTGTTGGCATCACGTCACGGCTCATAGCTACTATAGTATGCCAGAAATATATGAGGCACATTAGTATGTTTGATTTGATTCTTTAAGTCCCATCAACAATCTTTCAGTTATGTAGGCAGTGATTTTATTTGTGATTTTGGGAAGCTATCTTTTCCTTCTCATTTGGGAAAATATATCATAAAAACTGGGAAAATAAGTACTAAAATACATGAATTGGGAAAATAAAGACCATTTTTGGATTGGGAATAACTCCCATATAAGGCGGTAAAATTGCCAAATATAATCACTGGTAGGGACGAGTCTTCCTGGGTTTAGCCAGTACTCAGCTAGGATTAATGTGTCTTCAGAGCTCCAACTTAATAAAGCCAATGCCTCTGATACCGAAGCCGCATTTTTAGACTTGCATTTGTCAATTTCTAATGGTATTGTTTCTACCAAAATTTATGATAAACGTGACGACTTTGATTTTGAAATTGTCAATTTCCCATTTTTAGATGGTGATGTTCCTCGTTCTACATCCTATGGAGTCTATATCTCTCAACTCATTCGTTTTGCTAGAGCATCTAGCTATGTTACTGACTTCAACACTCGCAATAAATTGTTAACTCAGAAACTTCTTAAACAGGGCTATCGGTATCATAAACTTCGCAAAACATTTTCAAAATTTTATGGACGATACTTTGATTTGATTTCTAAATTCCAAGTTGGACTTAAATCTCTCTTGCGCCAAGGACTTTCGGAACCTGATTTCTATGGTGACTTGGTGTATAAGTTGAAGAAGATTGTTGGCTCTAATAATTTTTCAGCGCAGTTCATTAAAATAATTTCCCATTATAAAAAGATTGGTTATAACATTAATGTATTGCAACAGACTGCATGCTTGGTAGTCAACCCAATCACAGTTGGCAACTTTGCTTTCCTCTTTAATTGCACGCCGGTGGGTCGGACTTCAGACTCTATGATGGTTCCGACTTAAAGACTTATCTATTGATGAGATGGTAGGGGCCTGATGCTTTGGCTGTTTGTCAGGCCCACCGGGGTTTACCTGTTGGATTTCTTTTGCTCCGGTATTCAGTTTAATTTACTGTTGAGTCCTTATCCTTGCTTAACTCCTTGTTATATCTTGATTTATATGTTTTAGGAGATGATGCATTGATAAGTTAGGGGTCCTTCATGCAAACCAAATATCTATGTGTCTTGATCCACATCTGAATTAAGGGTGAGGTTGGCGCCGTTAAACCGGTTTAAGCCCTCCAGTAAAATATTTTACTGACCGTTCCAAGGCGGTACTTCTTTTGTGGATCTTTTATGTTTTTGTTCTGTTTTGTGTTTGCTATGTTTTGTGCGCGTCTGTTTATATGTGCTTCGTGGTCACCTGCTGGGAAAGGGCTGACCTCTTGGCTCTCGTTTGTGGTGTCTTCTGTGAGTTTGTCACTTTCCCATTGGTATCCTGGGTCAGGTGTGGTACTTGATTGTATCGATTCCTGATCTTTGCAACCTTACTTACTTTGCTCAAGGACCCAACGCAGTGAAGCCGGTGAGGCTTGAATCCGCGGCCTCTCTGTCTCAAGTCAACTACTCTACCACTGAGCCACTGCACACCCTATGCCTTATATATATAGGTATGCCACGCATACCTCATGTGCTGGAATACATTAGGAATATTTTAGCACAAGGTGTGCCAGGAATACCTTTAGCTTAATATGTACACAGAACATAAAACACAACATTACGCCAGAACACCTAGGGCTATGGGTATGCCAGGCATACCTTATGTGCTGGAATATTATATGTGCTGGAATATTTTGTACAAGAGGTATGCCAGGAATACCTAATGTGCTGGAATACGTTAGGAATATTTTAACACAAGGTATGCCAGGAATACCTTTAGCTTAATATGTACACAGAACATAATGCACAACATTACGCCAGAACACCTAGGGCTATGGGTATGCCAGGCATACCTTATGTGCTGGAATATGTGCTGGAATATTTTGTACAAGAGGTATGCCAGGAATACCTTATGCTGAATGTTGGTGAGTATATTCTTTATCTTCATAATAAGAAAAACAATAGCGTCCCAATGTTCATCCTAACACACTATTCCAATTTGGTGGTTAAAATTAAAATGAAAGTCTAAATACACAACTATGATAGACGATCTTGCAAACATAGATATGTTTGATTGAAAGCATTACATCGTCAAGGTCCGTGTGTGAAGGAGAATGTAATGTTGATGCCGTTAAGATCTTGCTACTTCGTAACAGATAAGCCTTTAAGTACCAAACGAATTTCATTAAGAAACTACTTTTTCCATGACATATTTTTAGATATATTGATTATTTCAGTTCTTAAAAATTTTTGCAAATATATCTTTAGATAAATTTGATGATTTCAGTTCTTAAACAAATCTTGCAAATAATCCAGATCTACTTTTTCCATGTCACCACCGTGACATATTTTTAGATAAAATTGATTATTTCAGTTCTTAAACAAATTTTGCAAATCATCCAGATCTACTTTTTCCATGTCACCACCGTGACATATTTTTAGATAAATTTGATTATTTCAGTTCTTAAAAAAAGCTACAAATCATCCTGACATGCATCTAATGATTTGCCACAGATGTGTTCACAGAATTTATTGATTTTCTCAAACAAATAATAATTCTCACTTGGGATTTTTTGCTGTTTTATGTATTTCACTCAAAAACATGCAGTGATTAGAAAAGCTATAGCAAAATGGTGCTAGATAATGATCTCTGCCAGTGTCTCAATTCATAATAAGACGTCAGCATTGCCGCAGAATCCTGAATTGGACATAAATACTGCACCAAACTTCAGTTCCGTCAAACGTTGGATGTCTGGATCTTGACGTCGCGTCAACGCACTGGGACGTCCTGGACAAGATGTGTCAATTTTGTCACCACAAAATATCAGGGTGTTATCTTTAATCCCAAAGTTTTAAAATGTTTTTCAACATTTGGGATGTTCGACTAGAGATTTCAATAGTCAGTGCACATGTAAATCTTGGTGGACTAATGGTGCACGTGAAAAACAAAAAAATGGAAAATCGCCCAGAACACTGGTTTGGATTGACTGACCTCAATAAAACAATGGGGAAAATGTGAGGCAGGAAAAATAGCAAAAGATAGATAGCAGATGAAATTTTCATTCTCTCACTTAACGGACAATATTTTTAATTATTGTTTGTGGCATTTCTTTTTTGGCCTATTATATCTATGATCGAGTTGCTAGTTGGTCATGAAACTAAAATTTCCTTCACACTACATTATCTTACATTTCATTTATTGGTATGAAGCAAAGAATTAAAATGCATCCTAGAGTTATGTTTGCTAATCAAATTCGTCACTTTTAGGCTTATAAACATTTACATTATAAAAATGAACATTAAAAGATTTTTTCCCATATAAATGCATTAAGAATCAAATTTGACCTTGCCATATAGTGTCAACCTAGATTCATCATTTGTACAAATCTTGTAGGGCCCACATCCCCAATGCTACAAACCAAGGCCTTTTGGTTCCAGAGAAGAAGATATTTAAAGTGTTTTTACCATATATAGGCATTGAAGTCCAGAGGTTTTCTAGCATCTGGTTTGTCTACATATGATTTCTCTACTCTCTAACTACATTGCTTCATAATCTAATCAAAGAAAGACTCACAGAATTAATTGAACAAACATTTAACAGAGATGGCTCACTTTATTTTGCTTGTAATGATAAAAATGCCTTTTTACTTCTGAACAACCTAAACGATATAAATTGTGGTCATGTCAGAAAATAAGTGATGCTCTCAATTATCTTTTGGACAATATATACATAAGCCATTAAAAACGCAACTGGTACAAGTGTTATATTTCCCAAGAATATCAGCTTGATACACTTTGTCTTTGTACTAGCAAGCGTCCCTTACGTAGGAGAACGTTTTGCCAAAACTTGAGCTCAATTGCTCACTTCTGCCAAAAAATTTGGTGAAAAAAGACAATTCATCAAATTTTTTGGTAACCATATTAAATCTTGAATTTTTATTCAATTTCAGCGTGCAAGCACTGCGTTTCACTCAAACAAAAAACGGTTTACAACACAAAATTCACTTTTCTGGAAGGACCTAAAATTTATGTTTTAAATTTCATTCATCGTGAAATTTCCCCTAAATTTGAGAAATCACTAAAGCTTCAATTAAGCTGAATCATTTAAAAATTGGCATACGTAAGTTGTTAGGTCATAACCTATGGTTATCATTTATCGCAGTAATTACCGTAGAAAGTGTAGCATTTTCGTTAACTTCCGGTTTTCATGCTGAAACTTTGATGACCATTGTGAAGGTCAAAACTTCAAGACAAAAAACATCTGTTGCGTGTGCATAGAAAGTACAGCAATGTTGAAATTTTCCGAAATTTTGAATCAAAAAGGGCCATTCATAATGAAGATCTGATATCCAGATTAATAAGATGATTTTGCTGTTTTTGTGTCGAAGTTCGGGTTGTGTCCCTTATCAAAAAAAATACAGACTCGCTTATCTGGACTGCCGTATCTGCACCAAAACAGTATTGGCTTGATATCGGACCATAGGTTTACGCTTTTATTTTATTAGAATGATAAAATAGCATTAAATCTCATGTAAGGTTATACTGTAAAAGTTGCGTTTTTACTGGCGTTAAGTATATTTATAAGATTTGGCTCGAAATTATATAGACAAATTGTAGGTATTCCAATGAATACTAATTGTGCTCCTCTTGTTGCAGATTTGTTTTGTTATGAGAGAGACTTGGTGTTGTCTCTGTCAGACAATAATCAAACTGATATCATTGATGCTTTTACCTCCACCTCCAGATATTTAGATGACTTACTTAATATTGATAATCCTTATTTTTAACAAATGGTAGGTCAGATATATCCTACTGAACTTCAGTTAAATGAGGCTAATTCTTCTGATACTGAAGCTCCGTTTTTGGACTTGAACTTGTCAATAACAAATGGCATAGTTTCTTCTAAAATTTATGATAAGCAGGATGATTTTAATTTTGAAATAGTTTATTTCCCATATCTTGATGGAGATGTTCCTCGCTCCCCTTCCTATGGTGTATATATTTCTCAACTTATTCGTTTTTGCTAGAGTGTGTTCTAATGACTTCAACAACAGAAACTTATTTTTAACTGTTATTAAAACAAGGTTATAGATATCATACAATTCGAAAGGCATTTTCTAAATTCTACCACAGACACTCAGAGTTAATTGTTAAATACAACATTGGGTTAATAACTCTTCTGCAACAAGGCATATCAGAACCTACATTTTATGGTGATTTAGTTTATAAATTCAAACGAATTGTTGGAAAATCTAATTTTTATGATCAATTCAAAAAGATTGTAAAACGTTATATAAGGGTTGGATATAACTTGGGATACCATACGACAGTCTGCATGCCTGGTTTCTAAACCCAATCACTGTTTATAGCTATGGTTTCCTCTTTAAATGCACGATGATGGGTCAGGCCTCAGACTCTGTGACGGCTCTGGCGTTAATTTTAGCTTTAATCGGTGGGTTGGTGCCTGATGCTTATCTGTAGCTGGACCCACCCTGGCTCAACTTGAGGTTTTCTTTAGCTCTGGCTATCTGTGAGTCACAAGCCCTTTTCTTTGTTTCATCATGGTGTGTTAATTTGATAAGAGTGTTTCTCCATGCTGATGCATTGCATTAGTTAGGCCTTCATGCGAGCTGAACATTTCCTTTACTTCAACAACAGCAGAATCTAGAGCGAAGATTCGGTGCCAGTAAAATGCATTTAGGCCCCCCGGTGGCTAGGACTGCTGGGACGGTGGTTCTGTTGTTGTTCACTTTTTGTTTATTGTTACTCCCATTGTGGGAATCTGTGGTTGATCTGTGTTTTGTTGTGCGTTGCTTTATGTCCATTCTAGTATTGCAATAATCTTGATGGGGAAGAGAGAGCTGGTTGCTTTGCTTAATTTGTCTTCCTGGTGTCTCGTGATGGTTTAGTGGCTCTTCCTCGTGGTGTCATGGGGTTGTCTGCGGTTTGTGATTGTGGTATTTCCTGATTATACTCACTACTTTTGGTCAAGTGACCAGTACAATTGGTATAATTTTTGGCTAACCTATCATTAGGAGTCTTCATATGAAATTTGCATTCACTTGGCCTACTGCTTTCTGACGAAAATATGTTTTAATGTGTTGATGGGACTCCAATATGAGCGACCTTGGCTGAAAAGTTAAAGGTCACTATGGCTTCAACAGTATTCAAAATCTAAACTTTTAAAAAATCCCATTTAAATGCATTACAAAGCAAATTTGACCTTGACATTTTTTTCAAAAGGGCTATTTTAAAATAGTAACGGACATATCTAATCTTTTATGCGCAGTTATCACAATCTCAATTCCTTAATTTTAATTCTACTGTTTCCATTGGCTGGTTAAAGCTGGTTTGTATTATAATTCCATAGTGTTTTAGCACGTTTAATGTGTTTTTTTCTGATAGAATTTGTCAATTTGAATAACTGCTGAGTCTTTTTTTATTAATAGAAATAACGTTTTAAGGTTGGTTGTGAAAGGACTGACTTTTGAATATTTTATGCATAAACTGTTATAAATGTGTTAATACTTTATAAAATCACTTTCGGTGCATACTTGCAAATATTTAACTTTGAAATCAAAGGCTTAGTATAGGATAATATTAAATGGCATGTTCGTTACAAGAACATTATAAGTTTGATAACTAATTCCAGAACAATACTTAGATGAAAATTTTGATAGTTTATTAAATGTCTATTCTCCAGTTTCTCACATTTATGGATTAGTTAGAAATCACAAATTAACTTCCGTCATATTTGGTTGAAGTATCTACATTCATTAGAAACTTTAATTTTTCATTTTGTATCATGTGTTACTAAACAATATGCAGCATAACACTAGCATATAATCATTAACATTTCCTTTGAAAACCCACCTTATTGGTTTTGCTTTTTAGATACGAAAAACGCATTTTGGTCACTTGTTTACTTGTTTTTTTTTTAAATAAAATGTGTACTCGAATTAGGTTATATATACAAGTAACGTACATTTTTAGGTCAATTAAATTGGTTCTTTGTGTGCATATTCAGTATGGTGTGCAAGAAAAAGTATTCAGACTTTGGATTTTCTCCATTCAAATGTTGATCTTCAAGTTACTGTAGTTAATGGGACAGAATGAAATGGTATTTTTTATTTCTAGTGTTCAAATGCACCTACTTAGGGACCGCTCATTATAAAAGTGTCATGGGGGCGACTAAAAAGTAGGGGGTTCATGTGGATTTAAATGTGGCTAGTAGGAGGTCACCATTAACTTTGACTTCCCAGCAGGGGGGGGGGGGGTCATGTTTGAATTGTTCAAATAAAATCCAATTAGGATTTTTCCTCGCTCGATTCGCTCGCGTTTTATTTATTAATCTCTTATCTAGTTTGGCAGGCTACTAAATTTCTCAGCTTTTATTTTGGCAAGTGCAAAAGTTATTCTATATTGGTGTTTTTATTGTTATAATCATGCTTGTTTTGATAGAAAATTGATTCATCAGGCTTTTAGATAGATCCTATTTATTTTCCCCCTTTTTTCTTGCCTTTCTACTTTTCCCTACTGTTTCTTGAACATGTCTACTATCCCTACTTTTCACTCTAAAAAATAATTTACGGAATATAGATACAATTTTTTTCCTTGCTCGCTTCGCTCGCTTGAATCTTAGAAAATGACTATTATATTTTTTCCACAGAGCAGACAGATGGAAAACCTTAATTTTGAATTTTTAATAAAAAAAAATATCTCTGTTTGGCTTGTTTTATTGTCATAGCTATCATCCTGCTTAAATATTAAATTTCTTAATTAATTGGAAAGCTCTACTATCGCTACTTTTGACACAGATAATTACTGCTTGCAGCTTTCTAATATCACTATTTTTTCCAAATTTTTATCTGTGTACGTTTTAGTGTAAGGCTTATTTATTACTCTTTAAATGAATTACGTATTTGAAAAAAGCCCTTCTATCCATACTGTTTTACACCCAAAATCACTCCTTAGCCTATCGCTCATGATTTTTTTTCTTCAAAACTTTTATTCCTATACTCTTTCCCTACTTTTTGTGGAAGGGAAATTGAAAGCCTATTACCAGCAGCTTAGTACTGGTTCATCTCCGGAAGGCCCATCTAGATATAACTGAAAAAAATTGTTGACTGGAAATTAAGGAATACAAATACAAACAAAATAGTCTCAATTTTAAAAGATTCCTTATGTAGTGGTTAAAACTTGTCAAAATTTAGGATTGAAGCTCAGATACACATGCAGGCAAATAAATGAATAAAAAGTACCATAGTGACATGCATATGACTCACAGGATTATGAAACAAATATTGCATTTTGACAATATGATATAAAATGGGGGGTCAGGTTATATTTCATGTGGTTTCCAGGGGGGGGGGTCATTGGATTTAAATTTTGTTAGGAGGGGGACATCCAAAATTTGGATGATGGATCGAAATTTCAGCCCCCCCCCCCCCCCGACACTTAAATAATGAGCCGTCCCTATTATTGAAAATGCGTGACAAGTGGACTTCTCATTATGTTTTGAAACATAGATTGCAGACAATCTCGTATTTTAACAAACACGAGCTTTTTCTACAAATAAAATACAATGGTCAAAATTGCCTTCCCACTGAGCCTACTAGCTCGAAAGAAATGCAACGCAAATAACCCGCTTATCACAGAATATCAAATAAAACGTTGGTACTATTTTTTTTTATTAGTCAAGAGTTGATGCCAGAATGGAGAACTGTCCTTCATGAGAGTTTAAAAAATGGAACGTTCAAAATTGGGGACCGACTGCATTTTTTTTACGATAAAAATACAATGTTCAAAAAGGTCTTACCGCTGGTACCGATATCCGTCATATGCATTTGCCCCCAGATGCTGTACAGTGGTGGGCCAAATGCACTTTACCATTACGTTCAAAAAACTATTTGCATGAGCCGTGAGATGAGCCGCAATGTGGCATTTTGACAAGTGTAACTCGGACGAGCCTGTGCAGCCTCCTTTTAAACTCCAAGTAGCTTAACGCATGCGTGGATCCAGAGGGGGGACAGGGGTCCGAACCCCCTGAAAAATCACAAAAATATAGGGTTTCTTAGCAATACTGGTCCGGATCAACTGAAAGTCACAAAGCTACCAACCCAACATGGCCATCATCGGCCCGCTTATAGTGGTATTTGGATCCTCCCTCCCCTCACCAACTACAAAATAAAACGTTGTCAAAGACCCCTCTGACAAAACTTTCTGGATCCGCGCATGTAACAGTCCGACTAGCAACTTTGGCTTTGATCAGACTGCGCGCGCGCAGGATGATCTGAGGCTTTGCTGGTCGCACATAGGCCTACCACAGTGTTTGAAATCACATGTCGCGGTCCATGCATGTGTGTTTGTAGGCACATGACGTTATGACTGTGCAAGGTTGTGCGCCTGCTGGGGTCCAAAGTTTTCAAGGGGGGGGGGGGGGGGGGTCTTAAGTTTTTCCAGGGGTGGGGATGTTTCAATTGCTTATTTCTATAGAAACCTATGACACTTGTTTCATTAGGATCCGGACACCTTTCTCCACCCCTGGATCCGTGCATGGCATGACATGGACTAACTTAGTTTCCAAATGTCCTCTTCCATTATCATTATTTTAGTAGCAAATCTAGATTAAAATCTAAAAATTTATCTTTCTTTCCAAAATATGTTTTTGTTTTATTTTAAAGCACTAAATAAACTGGCATATGCCGGTTTACGCCGCCTGCGGTTCTTGTTTGTTCTCTTACGATTTTCTTAATCAATAAAAAGGATTAGGCCTATAGCTTACGTCACAGATACTATGTAGATTACAAATAGAGATTAGCCTACGTGAATAATCTCGCACAGGCATCAAAATGCAATATTTTTCTTTGCTGTGTTTTATCAGAAACACACAACTACTGAACAGGTGCTCAGTCAAGCGGTCCAGGCGAAATAGATGTAATGGGACTTGCAGCCTGACCTTTCAGCTCATCAGTTGTAACAATTAATTGCCGAGCATTTTTACGCTGTCTACTAGCCCACGAGTGAAGAAAAGAGTGAAAAGCACGTGGGTTCCAAATCCAAAGATTTGATTGGTTGATATAAATGAATGATGAGTGAGTTCCCGCTTTTCAGCGCCAATAATTTAGTCAATACAAGATCCT
>CAXHUL010000604.1:103504-299880 GCA_964019695.1 Loripinus fragilis
ATATTTACTGGTTTTCATGTTGAATTCTTTTTTGGAGGTTTACATGTATGTGCTAAATGTAATATTATTTAGACTTTTATTTGTATGTGCTAAATGTTCTATTTTATTTCCAGTTTTTGTGACTTGGCTTCTCATGAACCATGAGTAATTTTTAAAGATTTTCCTAGCTCAAATCTTTGACCCCATGCCAATTGTAAATTAAAAAGTTTCCATTATGTTGAGTAAACAAAGCACAGAATTGGGCCCTGTAGTGCAATTGGTAGCAAGTCCGATTGCTGATCCAGAGGTCGTGAGTTCCATCCCAGCAATGCCCCAAACATTCATGGAGATTGACCGTGAAATATTTTCTATGATCATTCTCCTCCATCCCCTGATTCAAGAAGGGTTGTTATCAGTTACAAACAAAAGTATGTGCACAGAGTGCTGGTTTAGGCTTAGTCTAGCTTGCATAGGAAAAGTGTGGTTAGGTTAACTGACCGTCTCTGCATGACCATAGCTATAGCTGTTGACTGGAATGTTAAGCCAAAAACCAAACAGAACTGAATGGTAACCCCTACTGTATAGAACCCTGATAAATCCATTTTTAAAAAATAGTGTAGATCCAGATCAGCTGGCTTCCTAGAAGCCAGCTGATCAGGATCCTCACTGTTTTTCACTCTGCCTGTTGATACATGTTCATGACTGAATCTGGCAAATTAACTAGATAAAGATTTGGGGGAGGGGGGGGGGAGAGTGTAGTACATACAAACATCCAGCACGGTAAGGGTTGAAGTGCATTCAGCAAGGAGAACTGAATCTTACAACTCTGTGGCCATAAATTAGGTGGCATGCCTGTTAATGCTGTATAGTGCCCCTTAGCTGTACAGTCTGGTCAGAATCATTGATGTTTTATGTCTCAATTTCCCATGAACTTGTTTGTTCATAACTTACTAATTATCTGCCTGAAAATAAGGTGATTTCCATTTTATATAAAGTTAATCCTTCACCTGCTACGAACAAAATACATCTGAGAGTGTTGTTTGCTGAAGTTGTCTGCTGTATGTAAATGCTTACCTCAAGGACTGATTTCGGCATAAAGACAAATAGTGTTGACCCAATTCAAAATGCTCCTTGAGCAGTCTGATCTGAGTCCACTCTATTTGCTACAGAGACGTTTTAAATGTACTAGCAGTCAATAGAGCAGTCCATATTTTAGTGGAGATTAGCAGCCAAAGAGTCAATAACAAAGCAGCTATATCCTGTTTAAATAAATAGTCATTGATTATATTTGTTTTTTAGTTTTATTCACAAGATTTTTCCTTTTCAGTACAGGTATTAATATAAACTGTCTTACTACAAAGTAAACACTGCTCATTTTAATGTGCCATAATGATTTCTAATATTGTTAAAATGTATTATTGAATGAAAGCCTGCCAATTTTAAATTTTTTTAGCATGTTGTTTTTTTTAAAATCCAAAATAATCAGAAGAGCACTCCATTAAATTATAACAACACATTTGACTTTCAAAGACTAAAGTTGACTACTTAACTTTTTTTTGAAGGGACATTTTTTGTTATTCTGCTCATGATATCAGCAAATTCTTCAGTCATACCATGAGTAAGTAGCCCCCCTTGAAAGTAATTTCCTTTTACTCATGTAATACAATAATATAATAAAAAAAATGACGTGTGCACAGCAAATACTCAGACCCCAGTGAGCATGCACTCCTCTTGAACAGTCTTGCCCTGTGTCCTGGTGAATAATTTTACCATATTCCACCTAATCAGGGCACTGTCTACATACCCTTTTTCCAAACTTCTATACTGGTACCTTTAAGGGAGTGCAGTTGCTCAGTGGTAGAGTGCTTGACTCAAGACCGAGGGGCTGGGGTTTGAGCGTCACTGCCTTGTGTCCTTGAGCAAGACACATTAACCCAAGCTTAGTACTGGTTCAACCCAGGAAGACCTGTCCCTACATAACTGAAAGATTGTTGATGGCATGTAAAGAATCAAACCAAACAAACAAACAAATACTGGTACCTTTTGAAAACAGTGTAGATCCTGATCAGCTGGCCTCTACCATAGCATTCTACAATAAGCTGACAGCAGGGTTTTTGTTGGTTTTTAAAAAAAACATTTCCTTAAATATACATGTGACGAACATTTTCTTAAATATACATGTGACGAACATTCTCTTAAATATACGTGTGATGATTCTTTTTTGCTGTAAGAGCTGCAGAAAAGTACAAAAGGTATCATATGGGCCTCATAGCCAGAAAACCTGTCCTTGGGGTTTTTGACAAACCAAATTTCAAACTAGTCTCCTCAGCTACAGCTAACAGATCGAAGTTTCGCTGGTAGCAAGTCTAGATATGATACATTCCAATAAGCGAATAGCAAAGGCGCGGAACAGACTGCGCAGATGTTGAGACTGGTCTGCGCCATTGTTGTTCGCAAACTCCCCAAGACAGGTTTCCTTGCGTCACGGCCCATTTAATGTACATTTCTTGCAATTAAACACCTTTAATGAATAATTTTGTCAATTTCCATAACTGGCAAATGTTCAAATACTACTGTAAATGTTCTAAAAGTAAGAGCACTAGTTATGAGCTATAAAAGCCTAGACATGGCTCAGGAAATGGCTTACATATAAGCTTAAAGCTTACTGTCAGATTAGAATATATTGACATTGTATATATTTGTCTACATGCAAATTATCTGAATGAAATATTGTTTAAGCCAAAAGCCTAGAAAAACAGGGTAGACCCAGATCAGACTGCTTCTTCAGAAGCAGTCTGATTGAAGGAGCAGTCTGATCTGGGTCTTCCCTGTTTGATATTCTGACAAGCATTTTGTGAATTCCAGCCTTAAAGCTGCAAAGTCTGTAACTTGTGATCTTCTATTTTTAGAAATAATGTTTCTAATTTTCAAAAACACAGTAATATAGCTAAAATTCGGGTATACTTTTTACCAGCTTCGTAAACCATAACAAATTATCACTATCAAAACAACAGCATTGATGTTAAAAATTAACTGTCTAGAATTATTGGAGGGATGCTAATATTTACCAACAAGAGAAAAACACCTTTTTTAATAAGATAATTCACTTTTCCATGCAGTTTTCTGCTGTAGTGAACAGATTTATTTTGAAAGCATAATTTAATTATATTTTACAAATGATTTAGAAAGAAATGAAAATTAATCGGAAAATTTTCATAATTGCAGACTGTGTCCCTTAAAAGAGAAAAGGTCTAAATTAAAAAAAAAATACCATAGTACATGTATTGACCCTTTATATGCAGACGCCTTATAGATTCTTGAATAGTATGTATTTGTACACTCAAGCAAACTTATTAATAAACATCTAATGTTTTGCGGTATAGAAGCATAATTTTTAATACAATTTAAAAAAAAAAACATTTCAGGTTGGCTTTTGCAATTAATTGTCAATAATCATGCGAAATTTCTTTTCAATTGAAGCAAACTTAGTGTTACAAGTTGGGTTAGCATGTCGCGCATCAAAATGAAAAGTCCTCATTAAAAACACTCATGCTGGCTGTTTTAGCTACATGTTCTAATTTGAAGAAGCATGTCTTTAGGAATTAAAGCTGTACCATAAGGTAAATGTTACTTGCCCTAATTCTTGCAAATCAGCGAGGGAATACTAGTTACTTGTCAAAAGTGAACCAAAATGCTGCCCTCAGAATCCTGTCCTATTGATGAAATCTATGTATTTTATTTTGACTGTGTCTTGTCAAGCTGACTTTAATATCACATGAAATTGTCTTCATTTTGAATGAAATTTTGCATATTGATTGAAAAAATGATTTAAAAGCCAGACCAGGAATCATTTTTAAAATATACTCAGCGTCAATGAAAAGTTACCAGTATCAAAGTTTCGATATTTCGGAAAATATATAATGCAGCTCTTTGGCTACTGTTACGTTCATGTTTCTGGTCAACGACAAGCTGATTTGGAGAGATAAAACAGTTACACGACCCCTGGAACTATGGTGCCCGTGATGCACGTGCATTTTATGTTTTTTGCAGTTTTTAAGAATTTGAAATCATCATTTTCAGAAGACAACATGCCAACACATGCCCTAGACATTTTCATTGAAAACGCCACAAAAATGGGTTAGGTTATCCCATTAAACGCGAAAAATGAGACTCAAACTTTAAGGTAGCACCAAAACTTTGCTTTTCCCTATACAATGCAATGGAAACTGCAGGAGTCCGTCAAGGAATGATTATAATGCATTCGGGTGTGATGAATACCGTTTTCCATAGTGATGATGCATGGCACCCTATGCCATAAAATTGAGTGTTGAAGTATCTGCAGTTCTTCGTACAGGATGAACTAAACATTGCCCTATGTTAAGTGAATGTGATTTACTGGTAACTTTTCACTGACGTTGAGTATATATTGAAAAATGACACAATTATATTGCAATAATTAAGTGTTTGTTTATAAGTTTGCTTGAGTGTAGTTTGCTTGAGTGTACATGTAATATTTTGTACATTGTATTTATTTGTTCTAATTGATCACCAGAATCAAGCCAGTTCATGATATTTGGTACTTATCGCATATACATTAACATGGGTGAAACATCAAAATTTCCAAAATCCTGAACTTGGATCTTAAAGCTTGCAGTATGCAAAAAAATATTCACAATTTCAGCTTTAAATGGTCAATTGTCTTTAGACAGACTGAATATAAATCTGAGAACCTATTAAAATCTCCCCAATACAGCATTTTGAGGCTGACTTTCCATCTATGGGAAGTCAGCCTCAAAATCCTTAATTTCGGAATAATCCTGAAATCTTTCACCCATGCATTGAGTCATTATTTAAAACATGCATGCACAGCTATCTAGTGGGCCCTGAATTTTAACCTGAGCCTCTGCCTTTATCCATACTTTGTATGTGTGAGCAGTGAGGACTTCAAAACAATAGTAGACTCATGGGTGAAAGTTTTCAGGTTTAATCATGAATTCAGGATTTTGAGGCTGACTTTCCACAGAAAGTCAGCCTCAAAATGCTGAAATAAGGAGATTATAAAGCTTCTTCGATTAGTTTACAGCTTATCTAAAGACAATTAATCATATTAACTTGAAATTATCCATTTTTGTAGCCTTCCTGCAAGTTTTAAAATTTGAATTTCAAAAGTTCATGATTTTGGAAATTTTGAACTTTCACCCATGTAGACTTGTCTCAGCCTTTGCTGATCCCATATGCATGTTTAAACATTATCAGGATTGCCTGAGCCCAAGCATGGTCACATATGCATGTTTGAATGTCTTTGGGATTAATCCTGAATTCAGCATTTCGACGTTGACTTTCCATAAAAATCCAGCCTCAAAATACTGAATTAGGCTATTTTTTATCTAACCAGCCTTAAAATACTGAATTGGGCACATTATAATAGTTTCTCTCATTAGTTTCTCTGATTTATTTAAAGTTTATCTAAACACAATTTACCATTTACAGGATTTTCTAGGCTATGCTGATCACATATGCATGCTTTGAATTTTTAAGATTTCAATTTTCCTAACCTGGGAGCGCAGTGGCTCAGTGGTAGAGTGCTTGACTCGAGACAGAGGGGCCGCGGGTTCGAGCCTCACCGGCGTCACTGTGTTGTGTCCTTGAGCAAGAACATTAATCCTAGCTAAGTACTGGTTCAACCGAGGAAGACCCGTCCCTTTATATCTGAAAGATTGTTGATGGGACGTAAAGAATCAAAGCAAAACAAAATTTTCCTAACCGCAAAATTTGGAAAATTTTGACCTTTTGCCCATGCATATGTGATATGTACCAACATTTCAGGAATAGACTCAAATGTATTAATCTACAATATTGAACAAAGCTCGAATTTTTAGTACAGGGTGAAAATTTATCATGTGTCCTTTATGTGGAACTCTTGCGAGTTAGCATTTAATTGTATTTATTATTGCTGTATGTTTTGATGCTTTTTTTTCTCTTTGTTTGGTCTGTTGCTCACTCATTGTAAGTTATTGTGCTAATCTCACTGAAATAAAGAGTGAAATCATTGGGAACCTCTGTGTTTGTTTTAGCTTTGAAAACCCTTAAAGATAAGAAATGAGAATAAATTACTTCTCAAGGACTAGCCAACAAATTTGTCAGTCATCCGTCCGCCATTAACTATTTAGCTCATGGGAGCTGAAGCTAATAGTATACCAATGACCCCACCGTCTTCAAACATCCCTGAAACAACTGGATTTATTGAACTATGGAGACTCCTTAAAATGGGAACAAAAGTTTGTTCAAATGGTCCTGGTAAAAAGCCTTTAAAACTCCTTTCTCCCAGAACCAGAAGGTAGGTGACCTTGAATGTTGGTATGTAGCATTGGAGATGTGGGACCTACCGAGTTTGTTTAAATGATTATCCTAGACTAATCATGATCTGCTAAATGTCAAGGCTGTACCTGATTCCTATTGCATTTAAATGAGAACACTTTTTAAAAGTTTTTTTTTCTAAAACTGTTGAAGCCCAAAACATAACACTTGCTAGATACTGTATGTTGAACTCCATGAGACAATGACTAAATAAGTACCAAAGATCAAGGTTGACCTTTCAACAGAAGTCAATCCTATGGATTTCCATCAATATAGTAAAACCTATTTTCTCAGAAATCAAACGGTCATATATGGTTAAATCTCTTCAATAATCTTCTAATGAATTTAGATGTGTAGCATTTGAGATGTGGATTTTACCAAGTTTGTTAAAGAGATGATCCTAAAGTTTAAATTGACCTACTTTATGGTGAGGTCAAATTTGTTTTTTGATTCATTAGATTATGTACAATGTTGAAAAGTTGAGTTTTCAGATACTGTTGTAGCCAGACATAGACATAGAAGATTTATTTAATGTCGAATATGATAAACCTCAAACCTAAGCCCTGTAGGGCTTTTACTTCGACAAACATATGAAAAAGATATAACAAATATCACAGTGTATGCAAAATAAAACAAATTTAAAGTCATTATAAATATAATAAACACATTGTTAGATTAAAGAGTTTAAAGATATATATGGAAAAACATAGATGTTTGATTAAGACTATAGATATGGAAAGGACTTATATACATGTATACATAAAATTTAATAAAAATATGTGTTTTAGACTAGGTTCGAAAAATAGAATTTAAATTGAGAAAAAAATATTTTCTGTAAGATACTATCACATTTACTGCACTAAATGACATCCTTGGAATTATCTCAAGGATATCAAGGTGCATCTAGATCATATGCATAGCCGCTGATCGGGACCTGTGGCTGTAAACCTTAAGCGAAAAGCGAAAAAGGCAAGACAACTGGCCAGTTATAAAGATTGAAAAGTGTAAAGGAGATGAAGGTGCCAAAAGAGAAATTGAGTATTAAATTGGAACCGGCTAATCTGACTGAGAATGAGGAGGCTTTTTTGGCAGCAGGCTATGTGAAAGCTAAATCCAAAAAAAATTATGATTATCTGATAGCTAATTGTCAACAAACATGGGCAAATCAGGGAAATGTGAATGTTATCGAAGATGAGCATGCTGTATTGTTTACAGGTTACAATAAAGATGAAATTGCTAGGCTGGGTGTGGATACCAGCAGTCATCTTGGGAAAACGTGTAACAATTAAATCAGATGTGAATTCAGACATTCCACTGTTGCTCTCAAGAACAACTATGAAGAGTGCCTGTGTTAAAATGGATCTAAAATATGACAGAGCTGCAGCAGGAATATTGAGCAGCATGTAACCCTCAATTTAACATCATCTGGACATTACTGTATACCTATTGACAAAACAGAGAAAATTCTGTGCTGTAAAGCTGGATGACATCAATAAACAGAAAGACACAAGGTATTGCTAAAACTGCACAGACAATTTGCACATACATCCAAGAGGAGACTCATAGCTTTGTAAAAGGATGCTGGAGTATAGGATGGCGATTACTTGGACATTTTGAGCACAATCGAAGAAAACTCAGCTGTACACTTCGTCCAGTTGTAGATTTGCCAATGGCCCATGAATTTGATAAAAAAAGTTATGATGGATTTGTAAAAGTGGAAGGGGCGCTGGATTATTCACACGATCGTTATGTGGTCCAGGTATACAGCATCGATTTTCATTGACAGAAAGTGACCATCTGACAGATGCGATGAAAAATTTGGGATAATGAAATTAGTTCTGACTGACAATGGTGATGAATTATCGAATTAGCTGAGAGAAGTTCAATCAATCCTGAACTTGAGGTTTTCTTTAGCTCTGACTATCTTTGAGTCATGAGTTCTTTTATTTGTGTCATCATAGTGTGTTAATTTGATTTGTTCTCTGTGATGTGTTGAAACAACAACAGTATCTATGGCGATGATTTGGCGCCAGTAAAATGCATTTAGGCCCCTGGTGGCTTAGGCGTCTGTCCGTTCTAAGGCAGTGGTTCTGTTGTTGTTGATCTACTGTTTAATGTACTTCCCATTGTTTGTAGGAGTAATGTGTTTGTCTTTGTTTTGTTATGCATTACTTTACTTTGTCCATTCTAGTTTTGCAATCATCTTGAAGAGGAAGAGAAAGCTGGTTGATTAGCTATTATTCTCTTACAGATGTAACTATAGATGTTCTGTGGCCCTTCCACATGGTGCGGTGGGTTGGTCTGCAGTGTGTGATGTGGTATTTCCTGATCATACTCACATTTTGTACCACAGCTGGTCAAAATCCCTTGCAAAATGATCTTTGTGAACGAGTCCATGCAGTCACAGACACGATGTTGACAAAATTGGAAGATGAACAGAATGCAGCAACTAGTGAGACCCTCCTTTGTAAAGTTGTCTTTGGTTGTGGAATGGCTTTTGTTTTCACCAGTTTGTGGTTGGAGCGAACCCTAATCTTCCTGGAATAATGACTGATAAAGTATTTGCTTCAAGAAAGACAATCATAGACACAGAGGCGAACGGAATGATTAGAAGAGCTCTCAGGACCAAAGTCAGGACAGCAGAACAAATGTACATGAATGGAGATATTGTTTTCTACAAACGTGAAGGAAAAGAGTTTGTTAGAGTTTCACCTAGAACAGACTGTGCAAAGTTAATCCTGTTGAAAGTAATGAGAAATACACGGGGCAATGTTAATACTGGAAAGAACGATGCTCAGATAAAGCAGAAAGATACAGCTTGTAATGGAGAAAAGGGCAATGTTTTGACAGAAACTGATTCACAAATTATTTCTGAGGAAATAGCAAGATTAGATGACACTAGACCAGCTACAGAAACCCAAATGACAGAACGTTCAATATTAAGGTAAATGACATGATCAGTATAGGGTGATGAAGGGGTTAATGCAAGGGCTGGTAAAGGTACAGGTAAATACAAGGACTGGTAAAATGTTCAAGATGATGGAAGTAAAGAGCAGAAGTCAATACATTTGTAAGAACGTGAAAAATATTGATTAACACAATATGAATAATGTACAAGTAGTAACACACAAGGTGAAGGACAATGAAAATGAATTGGCACTGAAGAAAAACTATGCTAGTTTAATACCAATGAAGAGGTAACAAATAATAGTCAATCAACATTTACAACCAGATGTGTCATTACAAACGAGAATGGAAAGGCAAAGGCACGATTGGTGATGAGGGGGTTTGGAAGAGGACTTTATTTTACCAAAGGACAGCCTTACAGTAGGAAAGGGAGCTATGTGCATGTTTTAGCTATTTCACCAAAAATAGTGAGTATGAAATGGATAATAAAAACCACAGATATCAAGTCAGTATTTTTACAAGGTAAGGAGCTAGACTGTGATGCATACAACGGACCACCTGTAGAAAGTCACACCCCAAGTAATATGATCTGGAAATTGAAGCATGGACTCTATGGGCTTAAAGATGGAGCAAGACAATGTTTCTTCAGTGTCAGAGGAACTACTAAAGCTAGGGTTCAAACAATGCACGTTGGATCCACCAATATTTTATCTTCATAAGGATGATGAATTGAAAGGAATAATATGTTGTCATGTTGATGATTTTCTGCACTCGGGTGGACTGTATATGCAGGCATTAAGCTGATTGTATACTGACGGACTTTAAAAATGCAACACTTGGATGGCAGTTTAAATTAATGTCTCGAAAAAGAAGCCAAAAACAATCATTTTGATTGTATGATAAAGAGCGTTCATTTTTAAGTAACAAATGAAAAACCTGTCCAATTAATAAAAATTTAACGTATTAAAATGTAAACTTTTTGTGACAGTGGTCAAATATTTTGTGTGACAAAATGATATCATTGAAAAAAATCCTACTTCTTTAAATCAAGGAACACAGGTATGGTAAAATTTGTGGCATGGACCTATTGATCATCGAGTAATCACTCTCATTTTGATTTGCACGTCTGTGATACAGCTTTTCTGCTTATTTGACATTAATGTGTGTACCCTTTCATTCGATGACCCTAAAAATCTCCTTTACTTAAGAAATGTTTCAGTAACTTAATTCATACGAAGCGGTAACGTCATCAGGTTTAGTTATACAATTAAAGTTAAAGTTTTGGCTGAAGTAGACACCATTAAAGCAAAGAAAGTTTACTTACAGCTGTCTTTTGAAAGATATAAAGGGAAATTAGTGTTGCGTTGTTAAAGTCCGTCAGTATATGATCAATATCAATTATCCTGTTCTGGATCCTCAACGCATAGCTCATAAAGCTGATACACTCAACTCCAAGGGAAATCTTCGTATATAAATAGCGCAGATTAACTGGCAGTCCAAGGTTCAATGCCTGGTTTAGCATTTGAAATAATAGCAGCAAGCAAGCAATAAAGTGCTGATCTTACCAGAGCTAAAAAACTATTGAACAGACTGAAATATGTAGAATCATACATGGTATTTCCATGTCTCAGCCATGATAATGATCGAGAAACTTTCATACGAATTCACTGATGCCTCACTGGGAAAATAAAAGATGGAACTGGGAGCACAGAGGCATATATATTTTGGCTGGCTGACAAAGCGGGCTGTGTTCTACAGAACGATGGTAGAGGATATTCTAGGCGTACCAAACAAGTCTATAGGTATCACAGCATATACAGACAGTAAAAGTGTGCTTGAAGGTCTCTTCTCCACAAACCTGGTGAATGATAAACGTTTAAGGGTAGACTTCGGTGCAATTCGAGAATTTATAGAGACTAAATCAAATGGTGTGCTGGTGACAATCAGTTAGCAAACTGTATGACAAAACAAGGACCATCAGTGTATCAGCTTCTAAATGTGTTACAACATGAAAAGATGCCTGATGCATTTTTGAATTAACTGACTTATTTTGCAATTTTTAATCAGCATAACTGCGTTTAACGTTAGTACTATATGTGTAAATTGTTTGGCAATCAAACCTCTCATATGTATTGCTTTTCATTTCACTTTTGTATGTAAATTATTTTTAAGAAGTATTTTTTCAACAAAATAAAAGAAAGTAATGTTAATGTGGCAGTTTATCTAGGGGGCATTACTTCACATAACGGTTTTATCTACCTTGCTATACTGTAACGTCATTGGCGTCATGGCAGTCAATTTACTATTGAGCTGTATTGTTAATAACTATATACACCTTATGAAACCTGTTGCTGACTTTATGAAGTAGTTTTGTTATTTGTTAGTCAAATATTGACACTTGAAGCAAATATATGCTTTCCCTCAAAATTAGCCTTTTTCAGAGTTAAATGGGAAAATGAAAATTGCGAAAATGGACTTTCTTCATAACAGCGTCTTTGTTTATGACCGCCTGAATAAATCTTCGTGTGATGATTTTTAATATTTACAGAAAAATGATTTTTTGGTTAAAATACTGTTGTTGTTTTTTTACAAAAAGTAATTTTGATTTTTTGCCACGGAAATGTTCCTTGTGCTTCATCGAAAACCAGACAATATTCTGAACGCTGGTTTTAAATATACTGACGGACTTTAATTACGCAACACTAACTTTCACTTATATCTCCAAAAAACTGTTGAATGTAAATTTCCTTTGCTTCGATAATGTCACCATGAGTTGGCTTCTTCAGCAAACACTTTAGTTTTAATCGTACAACAAAACTGGACGACGTTTTTTGCTCCGTATGAATTTAGCCATTTAAACATTTCTTAAGTAGAGGAGATTTTAAGCTATTGAATGAAAGGGTACACCAAGATAAACGTCATATACGCAAATAAGCTGTATCACAGACCTGCCAATTAATATGAGAGTGGTTTCTCGATTACTAACAAAGTCCATGATACAAATTTGATGCTTCTAGTGTTTCTTGATTTAAATTAGTAGGGAATCTTTCATTCATAACATTTTGTCACATGAAATAGATGACCCCAATCTAAAAAAAAGTTTACATTTTAAGGTCACTGCCCACACCTGGGCGATTTTTTTTCCAAAAGATAGATTTTTTTTCATTTTTTGATATTCTGTAGTACATCATATTATAAGAAAAATAATGCATTTTAAAGAAAATTTACCGTCCAGTTCAAAAGTTACAGCTCTTCATTATATGGCCTATGTTGGCTTTTTTACGCAGCTTTTTCGAAACTCATTAAGACAAGTAAAATATTCAGTAATTCAATTTTATATTTGAAAATCGTTATTTCAAACAAGCATGCGAAGCCATTAATAATTAAGAACTTTTTCTCAAACCATTCTTTTGCAGCTATACAAGTATTTTTCTTCATACCACGCTTTCAAACCAGCATTCACCGATATCTATGCATTCGTTTTCAGCAACTACTGACTAATAATTAGATATTTAAACATACTTTAAAAAAATAAATTTTTCTAATTTTTTTTTAGGAAAGTGATCATTAAATAAGAGGCATTATGACAGAATTTTAAAAAAATTCACCGTCTAATTAGTGAGATATTACCAAATAATTATCCCTACCCCCTAAACTGCAAAATAATGAACTAAGCAGGCTTTTCTTATTTCTAAGCATGTTAAAACCTTACGAACCAAACACTATTGATTGAAATACCTCACTGTGAACTGCCAAATGAAACTATATGTATTCCAAATACTTGGAACATTTATATGCATATATGAGAGGACTTTTCAATACCAAAAACGACACCAAAATACCCCACCCACAGTAAAAATAAACTTATCTGCATTTTGTCTGAACACCTAGTCGATATATTTTGACCAAATTTGCATAGATACATCATTAGGATAGAGATGTAATGTTGTGGGGACATTTACCGTTTTTCAAGGTCACGGGGTAACTCTGCATGTCTAATTTAGGTGAAAAAATGTGCTGTTTTAATATGAATCGCTTCAATTGATCGATGCATATACTACATGTACTCATCCTAAAATTTGAATTTTTTTTTAAATCTTTGTTGCAGACTCGGGCGCCATACTAATGTCCGATCGCGAAGCAAGGCCAGACCTTAACACTTGACCAAAGGAGGTTTATTTCTATTAGATCTATATATCCCTTGACGGAC
The DNA here is from genome assembly GCA_964019695.1 of Loripinus fragilis. Classification (NCBI taxonomy): domain Eukaryota; kingdom Metazoa; phylum Mollusca; class Bivalvia; order Lucinida; family Lucinidae; genus Loripinus; species Loripinus fragilis. The sequence continues at coordinate 116,958 of CAXHUL010000604.1, forward strand.
ATCTTTCAGTTGAAACATGTCAAATGTACAGTAAACTTGGAGATTAGCAAACGTTTTAGCGTAAAATTGTAAATATTTTATTGCTCATTATTTTTATATTTGCTTTGGGTGCTCAAAAGAACCGTCTCCCTGAGTACCTATAACTTACCTATGCTTTGGTTGGACCCGCATTTATATGAAAAAGGTTCTTTTTATGCCCACACCCTTCCCGCTACTGAAGGGAGTATTCAGTGGCGCGGAAGGGGAGGGGGTATTATCTTTGGAAAGGATCCCGTAGGCGTTGGTCATGGGCGGAATTGGCCACGAGTAGTCTAGAGGGGCTAGACATTTCCTATGTGCATATCACATGAAACTGGTGTGTGGATTGAGTCCGCATTTACATGAATATAAATGCATATATGAGCATCGATGCGACAAAACCTGTCTTCAGGGTTTCCGATTAAATCATACCAAAAACCAGCCTTCTCAGCCACAGAGACTAGATAGAAATACTGAAGTCTCGCTTGGAGCAAGTTTAAATACGATACTATTCAGTTTGTGAATAGCAAAGGCGCTGATCAGACTGCGCAGATGCGCAAGCTGGTCTGTGCCTTTGTTGTTTGCAGACCCCGATGGCAGAATTCCTCGTGTACCTTTAGTAAATTTAGAGTAGGGCTTCTATAATTTAGATTTACGGCTATACTTGGGTCACCCTTAGTCCAAGATAGCCCTTGTAGCTAAATATTGGAACACATTTGACATAAGGCAAATTGTTTAGGACGCAAACTAAAGCGAGGGACTCTCAACGTCAACGTCAAGTTCAATGCTTGTCGTTTACGCATAATGACGTCATAAGAGCAAGTGACGTCATTAGCGCACGTCAGGTTCAAAGTAGACGCTAGAGAACGTGACGGTGAAATTTTAATGCAGGTAAAATAAAACCAGAAAATCATACAAGTAGTTATATCATTATTGTTGTTGTGGACTGTCAAAAAAACGCGAACAGTCGACTGACATTTCCCTGGTATAATGCGTGTTCTATTACACTGACTGATTTTTTTTCTTCTCACAGAGCTGAGCGTCCATCGTTTAGTATCCGTAAAGAATCCGTAAAGAATGCCAACTTTTGTTGTTCATTATACTTAAAATTTTGTTTGCATTTTTAATGTAATATCAATCACTTTCAGATTACCAACGTGCAGTGTAACGGGCATTACTGTCTGTAGAAAACATATCATAGTTGCGTAAAATCACACTTTGTCATAATCGAACGCTACCAAGTATTACCTCCCTTGATGATTTAGAGTTACGGTTATTGCTATGGGCAGTGACCTTAATACATTACGTTAATCTTAGTTGGAGAAGTTTTCCATGTTTTACTTACAAATAAATGCTCTTTCATATACAATCAAAATTATTGTTCTGTCTTCTTTTTCGAGACATAAATTAAAGCTGTTATCCAAGTGTTGCGTTTTTAAAGTCCGTCAGTATATATATGTTTGAAGTTTTACTTCCACTGATTTGAATATAAAGTGGCCACCCCGATGGGGTCATATATATATATATAAATTGTAATAGACGTAGCCCTTATCAAAATTTGGGTAGTTTATCCGAAACCATGGACCTGTTGGTTTATAGCATTGGGGGTGTGGACTACAAAGTACGTTCAACTAATGCTTGACCAACATCACGGCACGGTCATATTTGATTGTGAATGCTTTAGGAGGGTCAGACAATAATAAGAGTTGGTTAATCCACAGGAGCTTGAAGTTCGATCCTTATGTCACTTCTAGGCCCTAAAACCGAAAATCTCATAATGTCATTACGTAATGACATTGTGAGATTTTGGTTTTGAGGCTATAGAGGTGAGATAAAGACAGAACTTCAAGCTCCTGTGGATAATCATTGTCTTTTGACTGTTCTTGGCCCTTTTAACTGAAATTTGGTACACACAAGCAATGAATCTTCGCGTTTCATTGTATGTAGAAGGTGGCGCCTTATCATCTCCAAGGTGTTGTTGCTTGGGCAACCGAAGACAGCCTCCAAGCAATGTGCGTTCGAGCTGACGACATTGCTGTGAATTTAAAATCTAAAATTTGTGTCTGTCTGTGTCTTTTTTCTCCATCTGTCTGTCTTTCTATCTATCTGCCTGTCTGTCTGTCTGCCTGTCTGTCTACTTTTTGCATGTCTGTCTGTCTGTATGTCTGGGTTTATCTGTCTGTCTGTCTATCTTTTATATCTTACAAAGCAATTAATCTCGCTTTAACGTTTTAATAATAACAGAGATATACAATTTGAAAGTTATATATTGTAGCAAGTATATGGTCTTGTAATCAGTTAAATAGTTATACTCATCTTCACTTTTATAGAGCACGAAAAGTCACGACTTCTCTCACAATACGTCATAGACGCAAATATGCAGTTTTCTAGTATTCAGAATAGTAAGTCAGGTTATCAGAAATGTTTGCGCGTCGGCCACTGGTATTTAAATGGTATAATATCCAAACAGTTTGGTAACAAATAAGAGACGCAAGAAGTTTATGATAAAGTCAAAAATTTTGATTTGTTCGGGGTCAGCGAAACTCATTTATTGTCGAAAAATGGAAAGCAACTTGACTTGTATCAAGATTTTCATTCGTATAGAAAATATGGTAAACGCCGTAACTACGGCAGCGGGGGATTTCAATTTATATTAAGAACAATATAGTTAATGGTACTTCCGTTATACATGGTGAGTCATCAGATTGTATGTGGGTATGCTTAAAAAAGTCATTTTTTTCAATTAGAGGAAGACATTTATGTTTGTTTCATATATGTACCTCCTGTAAATTATACATTTACAAATTCTCAAGATAACACCTCATTTGAGTTGCTTGAAAATGATGTCTGCAAATTCAAATCTAAAGGAAGGGTTGTATTAATGGGAGATTTTAACAGTCGGACCAGCACATCACCAGATTTTAATGTCACCGATGATGATAAATATACCCCAGTGCCAGAGCAGTATAAAAGCGATGAGCATGAATCACTTTATAATCGTGAAAACGAAGACATATGTTCTGTAAATGAAAATGGTAAAAAATTGCTAGAATTGTGTATTGAAACTGAACTCAGAATTTTGAATGGTAGAATGTTAGGTGACTTGGAGGGTAAACTTACATGTCATAAATGGAATGGTTCCTCAACGGTGGATTATGGGATAGTGCAAAATAGCTTGTTTAGAGATATTGATTTTTTCATCGTTTATGATTTGATGGGTCACTTATCTGATCATTGTCTTATTTCATTGGGACTGAAGTGTAATTTTAAAGCCACAGCAAGTTGTAATTCGAACATATATAAACTAGAGAAAAATTTCAAATGGGACACTCAATCTGAATTGATTTATAAATCAACTTTAGTTTCAAGCAGTGTAGGCAAAAAGATAAAGGATATTTTGAATTCAGGGTCTGATATGACTGTTGAAGACATGACAAACAACGTAAATGACATATTACTTAATTCTGCAAAACAAGCATTGCAACAAAATAAACACATGAAAAGGTCAGCCAAAAAGAAAAAGAAATGGTTTGATAGAAAGAAAAGAAGTTATGAAACTTAGTAGACAATTATGTAGAGCAAATGCGACTCATGAAACACGAATTTTATTTTTTCAAAAGTAAAAGGAACTTATGCGTTTAATAAAGACAAAGAAAAAATTGTTTAAACAACATATACTAGATCAATTAAATGACATATCCCATAGTAACCCTAAACATTACTGGAATTTAGTTAAAGAACTCAAAGAACTTGAAGCAAATTCAGTAAATGGAACCAATCCAATTTCGCCTGAAGATTGGTTGAAACATTTTAGCAAACTTTTGTTTGATGATGACAAACAGAATAGGAGTTCACTATTGGAAGAAAGAATCAATGAGATGTTGTCTTGTAATTCTTTTTCTGATCTGGACTTCCGTATCACTAATGATGAAATCAAAAAGGCAATTAGCAGTCTGAAATGTGGAAAGGCAACGGGGTTGGACAAAATAAGCTCTGCAATGATAAAAGCTTCTGTAAATGTTTTACTATCTGTTTATGAGAAATTGTTTAATGCAATATTAAGAAGTGGTAATTATCCAACATCCTGGCATGACAGTTATATTTGTCCAATTTATAAATCTGGCTCACGAAGCGACCCATCAAACTATAGAGGCATAGCCATAACCAATATTTTAGGTACAGTGTTCAGTATCATTTTAAACAACAGACTCGAAAAGTTCATAACTTCTAATAACTTAATAGATGATACACAAATTGGCTTTAAAAAGAATTGTAGAACGTCTGATCACATGTTTATACTACAGACACTTATAGACAAATATGTAAAGAAGCTAAAATCACCTCTTTGTGTTTGTTTTGTGGATTTTAGAAAAGCTTATGACAGTGTGTGGTGTCAGGCTTTAATGTTTAAACTTCTTTCACAAAATGTATCTGGTATGTTTTTCAGAATTGTGAAGGAAATGTATATAAACAACAATATCTGTGTTAAAATTAATAATTGCGAAAGAACGATCTTTTTTAAGAGTAATGTTGGAGTGCTCCAAGGAGATAATATTAGCCCTCAATTTTTTAACCTTTATATTTCAGACTTAAAGCGTTTCTTGGTGTAGACGATGACACATCCAAACTAGTCAGCACTCCTATTAATTGCTTGATGTACGTAGATGACTTAGTTTTAATGTCTAGGTCTGAATCGGGACTACAAATTCTTTTGAAAAGGTTAGGTGAATACTGTAGAAAATGGCGAATGGAAGTAAATATCGAAAAAGCCAAAGCCATGAAATTTAGTGGAAACGGGCACAAATGTAAGTCAGTGTTTCTATATAATGGGAAACCTCTTGAAAATGTAGCTAAATATAAGTATTTAGGAATTGAATTTAGCTCTTCTGGGTCATGGAGTAGTGCAATTGCAAATATTTCAAATCGGGGAAAGAAGGCGCTGTTTTTACTAAAAGGCTATATATGTTCAGGAAATATAAAGCCAGGGTTAGGATTAAAACTGTTCGATCAGATGATAAAGCCTATTTTATGTTATGGCTCAGAGATTTGGAGCGCTTTTGATGGAAATAAAAAGATCTTTCAAAATATTGATGGAATCCCAAAGTTCCTAGACTCTCTAGATATTGAAAATGTGCATGTTAAATTTTGTAAGTTTCTTACGGGTGTTAATAAAAGGGCGGTAAATTTAGCTGTAAAAGGGGAACTTGGGCGTTTTCCAGTTGGAATTTCATGTATGCTACAGGCTTTTAAATACTGGTATCACATTCAATCATCGAGTAACATTTTACTTCAAGAGGCCCTAGCGGTATCCCAAAACCTTCATGAAGAACCGATATTTACTTGGTTTTCTTTCTTTTCAAGTTCATGCAAATTGGTTAATGTAAAACCGTCTGATGTAACCTTGGAAACTTTTGTTTTACTAAAGGAGAAATTATGTGATTATTATATTAGATATTGGTCAGAACGTATAAAAACGTTCAGTAAAATGGACACTTATTGTTTGCTTAAGCAGAGGTTTGGGTTAGAAAACTACATTAGTGATGTGAAAAAAGAGCGCACAGAATAATTCTTTCTAAAATAAGAATAAGCAACCATAGGTTAGCAATTGAAACGGGTAGGTTTTAAAAGACCCCACGAAATGAAAGAATTTGCTTGCATTGTAAGACTGACAACGTTTCAGAAATAGATGATGAGCAACATTTGCTATTACGATGCTCTAGATTTAGCGAAATAAGAATAGCTCTTTTTGATCACGTGAGGAAATCCTGTCCAAGGATTGACACATTAAATGATGAAAATAAGTTTATCTACCTTTTGAATTCCAGTGGTTCGACAATTAAAGAAGTAGCAAAATTTCTGCATTCGGCATATAAAGCCCGTTCTGCATAGTAGAATAGATATTTTTTTTCCAGATACTTCTCTTGTTTAACATTATGCTAAATGATATATCATTCTTTGTATTTATGTTGAACATGTTTATGAAAGTATTTTGTGAATGTCTCGTATGAAATGAGATGAAACAATAAAAATATTGTATTGTATTGTATTGTATTGTATTGTAAAACAGAAAATAAAGGACCCTTTGTCTCGCCGGTTGTATCAAACAATGTGTAAGCAATGTTTTAAATAAGTATAGTATATAGAAAACATTTAAATGCATGTAACGTTAGTTGCCTAGCAACGAAAGTCGATTGAAATTCTATTTTTGTCAAATATCAGCAGATTTTAATGCATAACAACAGTTTATTCCTGAGCTTATTAAAGATGTGCGTTCAGATATTAAAAGCAATTCCTTAACACAATGAAATAGTCAATGAATATAATTCTTATGGGATAAATGTTCTTCTGTAATGAGCCATAGTCGGGGGGGGGGGGGGGGTATATTTTGGGGTGAAATTTTCCAAAAATTAATAATATTTCCCTTTTATTTATGGAATAAAATTCAAATGCCCCTATTTAGTTGTTGCATTTAACAGAAATATAATTAATAAATACATTACCTGTAACAAAAACACAAGGTGATGCCACTGAATTTTATTATTATGTTACCATTGCAACGCTTTATTCCAGCGTGAACGCATCGCGTTAGATCGCATTCTTTGGTTGCTTAGCAAAAACAATCTATACCTTGCGTGTGATTGTATATTGCCTATTTTGAGGCAGGATAGCTCATGGCACACATTTCCCAAGTTTGACGAGTGTACTTTATCCCTACGTAAGAGATAGGTATCACATCTCGGTTATTTTTGACAGACCCTCGTATATAGAAAAACCCTTCGAAAGATGATTTTTATAACCATTGAAGCCAAAGTCACTATACTCACTAAAACCACGATCCTAGGATCCGTGCTAAAACTAGGTCACAACAATATCTGTTGGTAGCCAAGGTAGCTCTACTTGGAATGTAAACCTACTTTCTCAGAAATCAATGAGCAAATTAAAATCCAGTTTGTATGTCCTATGGATGAGACAACCTATATGACTAAACGTGGTGTGATTCTTTGTGTCCTTTTCCAATTTGACAGTGATATTGTTGGGAAAGAGAGAGCTGGCTGCTTTACTTGAATTGTAATGTGGCTGTCTGTTTTCTGTCTCTTACTCACGGTGCCGTGGGTTGGTCTGTGGTCTGTGCCTGTGACATTTCTGGTCATATTAACTTGCTTTTTATGGAAGATAGAAGTCCTTTCCTTGATCTTACTTACGGCCACCAATCCAGCTCCTTCATTGCATCTATATACCCACACCGGGTAGACGGCAATCGAAAACGCTCTTAACAATCGACGAACGCGGATCAAAAATCGCTAGAATTAGTGTTTTCGATTGCCATTTGTCGCCAGTCGGGCGACAAATGGTAATCGAAAACTCTGTTTCTAACGATTTTTGATCTACCTTTGTCGATAGTATTAACGTTTTCGATTGCCGCCTAAACGGTGTGATACCAGTTGGATTAAACTTTCTGAGAGCAAAATTTAGAAATCTGACAATATTTGCTTTCCGATGAGGTACTCATTAAACTTTCCGACACTGATATCTTTGTTTGTGGCCGTGTTCCTTGGCTGAGTACTGGCCGGGTGGGTTTATGCTTTTTGTGGTTCTATGTCCAGGAACTCCCGAAGGCTCCACCGGCAGTGGTTCTGGTTTTAAAGCGTCTCAGAAGACGGACAACGGCTTAAAGTCTCATCCGACAGACTGGGAGGACACTGATATCTGTTTTGGGATATGGGATATTCTGCTTGACAGTTTAAAATGATTTATAATATGACATTTTTTTTCAATTTCAACACAGATTCTAGAATCAGTTTATGTGTCAGGGTATAGTTTTTAAGGTATGTCGAAGGTAAACATCAAGTCCACCAAATAGCATTTTCGGATTTATGAAATTTTGTATTGCTTAGAAAAAATAACGATTTTGCTGAAATTAAGGTCCAGCTCATTCATAACAAAGAATTGATTTTATGCCATGAAGGAGCTGGGTTGATGGCCGTGTAACTGCTCAACTCGAACATGGCGTACGTTAATTTGACGTCATAATCACCTATTGGGTAAGATCGTATTTTAAAGTTCTTTGAAAATTGACACCATAAAACAGCATATTAATTATCGTTTCTTGCAGTAGACTGGTATCCAGCTGTACTAAACATAAGTATAACGGGGTTCCCGTCAATGATGCGCTCAGTTTAACTACGAAACACGCAAACAAAACCACTCGACCCATATTTTCATTCAAAATTTATTTTCTACCGCACTTAAATAACTTTTTCAGTACACACAAATTTTGCTTTTACCTTCTTACCTGAATGACTTTGAAAAGCCATCCCCACAATAAATAATAAACATCGATGAATACCTTTTATATTTAGTAAGTTTTAATATACGTATCACGTGATAAGGACAAATTTGCACAGGGTTTTCGAACCAGCCTGCTCAGTTGCAGTGACATACTAGGTTCTTGAAACATAAACAATGGATTTTACTAATTTTTAGGCAGTGAACACCACAGGCGCTGATCAGACTGCGCATATGCGCAGTCTGATCAGCGCCTGTGTTGTTCGCATATTGCATGAATGGGGTTTTTCTAATGTTTGGACAATATTGTCATGTCGACTAAGTGCAACTAATATCGATGCAACATGTTGCCCTTTATCATGGAACTCAAAACGTAAGTTAACGAACGTTTCTTAATATTGTTTAAACACACTATCATCTATGCTGGACCCCCACCTCTTCATCATATACACGAAAAATGAACAAGGCCATGCTCATATCAGTTTTAAAGGATAAATATTTACATTCTCAGTGTAGTCCAAAATTTCTGGTTGCTTGCATTTCTCGATTCAAAACATTGAAATGTCATGTGATCTGGACCGCGCATCTTTGTGGAGTTACGTCAACGTCAGCCAATAACGTTCTTTGGTTATCGACATTTGCGTGACGTCAATCACGTATCGCCACGACGTTATGTTCACGAGTTTCGTGCCCTGGCTGTTCAAACACCTCCGTTACAAAAGAAATATTTCATTTTATAAGGATAACTGACGGCGTTGGGGTGGGTGGGGGGGGGAGATAATTAAGTAGATTTGATAGATAATACAGAATGTAAATAATGAGCTATGAGCATGAGCTATTTTTATGTTTCCGAGAAGCCCTTCGAGCTTCACAGACATTAAAATAGCTAATGTTTGTCATCATCCAGTGTCCAATGTCGATGACATTGAAATAGCTAATGTTTGTCATCATCCAGTTTTAGCTTGAAATATGTATTTCAATCCTTAAGTGGTGTCTATTTTATTAGTTCACCTAAACCGAGTACTCTTGGTTGTATTCATTTGGATGTGGCACCATTAGAGGTCAAATTATTAGAGTAGGCCTCTGTGTCGAAATTTGGGCTCCCGTGGGAATTTTTGGGTAAAAGTGATTCGTGTCGATTTTCAACTAGAGAAATATATGCAGTTTAAGGAAAATGATGTTTCCAATTTTTTCTTGCTGTATTAACGTCACAGTGACGTCACAAAATGACGTACCGTCTTTTCACTAGAATCAAACAGCTTACACCTGTTAGTGCTGTATACACCTAAAATAATGGCATTTAAGTGTGGCTATAGCGTTCAAGTGGTTGGAAACGTCTATAAGAGGACCGGAATGAAAATTAGATTTAACGTGGACTTCAATTTTACGCCAAATTGACGTCGATTTGATGTCAGTATGCAAGAAAAACATATTGCGTACAGAAATGTAATTCTTGAAAATTGTGTGTGCCTTGCGATTAAAATCAAATGTTAGCATAAATTTATGTTTCTGCCTAAGCTTTTTGAAACAAGTTAGCTTTCTTGGGGTTGGGGCGTTTGGCTGTTACAGCATGTCAACTACGTTACCCCTCATTTTTTAAAACAAAAATAATGTAAACAAGGTTGTTAAGGTAGTTCCTGAACATTTAAATTGGCCAAACATTCATGCTATATACAAGAACATTGCATTCCTTGCAGATATTGATGTTTATAAAAGTTATTAGGGCACAATGTAGTGTCATTAATGTTACATTTAAACTACCCCCCACTATACGAAATGTTGTTAGCTAGCTTAATTTTATAAGCTTATCGTGTAGCATTCATGTTTTAAATATATGTTCCTAAAGACAAGTAAGCAGCCATTGTATAACTGCAAGCAGCTTGCTTTTATCACAAATACTTTAAGAGTTATGATATGTTTAATATGATAGCCTGAATAACACGTTTAATAAGGTAAGAATATTTTCATTATAAAATTTAGTATGCAATGCCTTATGAAAGCCTTTAAACACCATATATGAGTATAATGTTGAAATTCAAGAGTGAAAGGATGTGCTCAATGTCGTTTCTGGTGTAGACAACCATTTTGTTTATTGTGTGGCAATATGTGACGTATATTACAACTTTCAAGACTGTAAATACATTGCTAAATTCCTAATAGTATCCGCCTTATGGTATTTTATATCATTTTTAAGCATCCAGTAAGTATGGTCAGGAAATACCACAATCACACACTGCAGACCTAGCTACCCAAATCAAGGTGATTGCAACACTAGAAGGACATAAAGTACTGAATAACAAAATGTAAACAAACACAAAACACAAACAAAAAACCCGCACAAACAATGAGAGCAACCATAAACAACGAATCAACAACAACATAACCCTCGCCTTAGAACCAACAGCCGCCTAAGTCACTGTTGGGGGGGGGGCTTAAATGCATTTATTGGTGCCAAACCTTCGTCCTAGATTCTATTGTTGTTACAGCACAACAATTGTTTAGATCGCATGGTAATGGCTGATTGTTTTGTCATAGATATAAAACAATTCAGTTTGTCTGGAAAAAGATTTATCAATTCCTATAGAGTTCGTATTAATTATCTTTGCAACATTTGCAAAATAGTATATATTTTAACTTTTTATATGTACAAACAATGATTTGCCAAAAATTAAAAAAAAATTAAAAACTCATAAGCAAATAAAATTATAGTTCTCAAGTACCAGTACTTAGCAGGCTACTTTCCCATTTTCTGTCAAGTTTGTTTAAATATCATATATTACTGTATAACGTATATCATCAGACCCCATGTTTATCCAATATGTTGTCAAAGACGATATATAAATGCGCCTGAAAAGCTTATATATCATCGTGAGTTGGAGTTTTGTAATATTTATCTAGAGAAATCTAAGTTTAATTTAAATAATTATGAACAGTTATTAAAAAACATCACTTTTTGTAAGAGTTTACAGTCGCTCAAATTATGGGTAAACATATTCAGCTACTTTACGTGATACAGGCTAGATTCAATGTATCCATGTATATTTAGGTTTATTTACCATAAAAGAATAAACCTTATAATTACTAAATGAGCCAGTGCATGAGCTTTCCAACAATGTGGTATGTGCGACCAGCAAATCCTCAGATCAGCCTGCCCATACGCGCAGTCTGATCAGAGCCTTTGCTAGTCGCCTTAGTATTCTATGATTGTTAAGCTACTGACTGAACACCATTTGGAGTTTCTAAGCTTAAAAGGAGGCTGCAGAGGCTCGTCTGAATGTCCACATGTCAAAATGCCACATTGTTGGAAATCTCATGCCGCGGCTCAAATGTTTTGAGGGAGGCAGTCTCATGCTAATCAGTTATTGGTTAAAGAGGCTGTCACCAATTCAATTTTTTATCCTGGCATCTAGTTGCGTAGTCGATGTTCATTTGATTGGCTACACATAAAAATGATATTATCTGAAACAAAATTCAACTGCAAGACTAAATCTAATTGATATACTTATGCAAAACAAATTAACACATAATTTATTTTGTCCATTAATTTAGCAATGACTGTAATATATATGCTATACTAACACTACCAGGGAATTTTTTTGAGTGATACACCTTTTTTTTCAAAAGTATGACTATAATAAACCATTAGAACAAATGCTGTTTTGTTTCAATGCTTTAAAAAAATTAAGAACCAGACAGAATAGATGGTAAGTGTAATATTCTCCATAAAATTCTCTTGTTATGCATTTTTCGAACATAAATGGTATTCTACTTCATCAAACTAGACACCCCTCAGATATAAAGCGATTATAACCATGCGTGTGTCAAATGTTGGGTAAAGTCGTTAAGTTTCCAAAACACTTTAGTTTATTCTTTCAAAGACAAGGATAAAGGCCTCGATTTTGAACTACGTCTGAAATAACTTACAATTTTAACGCATTCTGAGTAAGTTTTGTCTTTGAATGGTAACAATATAGTTTTGTAATCAATAGGCTTATACAATGTGTGATAAATCTTACCAATTTTAAGCTACTTCATGCTTAATAGTATTGTGTTATCAAAAATATAGTGTAGTCTGTTTTTAGATATCATTCCATGTATAAAAAGCAGATACGCAAGTGTCTCTGAGATGTAAGATATCATTTAAGCATTAAAGAAACATTAACGGATCATAAAATAAGCAGCTTCTAAATTGCTGTTTATAAATTTGATAAAATACCCTGACTTGCATTGAAACGACGTTTGATCTGATTGAAGCTCAAATTTCTTCCCATAATCATCAATGCTTTGTTGTTATTTTCAGTTAATTGCTATTAGTAGCAGTTAAATGGCAGTAAATAAACCACTAGCATTGTAAACTCATTAACTGCTGGTTTTGCTTTAACAAAATGTATTTAAAAGAAAGTAAAGTACATAACAGTAATAACAGGTCATTTAATTGATAAAATCATATTGCCAGTCATCTGATTACAATTAAAAGATAATATTGACAATTCAGAATAAGGAACAATTTGATAGGATCTCCTATTATTTCAGGAAAACGAAGTAAAATTTGCTATAACAAGGTAACACTGTTACCGTTATAGAGTTAACATACATCATTCTGTGGCTTACATATTCTGGGTTTAGAAAAATAAAGTGTACAAAACCCCATCTTGGACGTCTTTTGGCAGCCCATTGTCTATTGAAAGTACTGCATTAAGTAGTGATACATTTGAAGTAAGTAACATATATTAGAGTAATATCATATGAGTATATTGTTTAAGCGTATACTGGTTATTTACTGCTGTTAGATAAATGCTTTTAAGGCAATCAGTATGCCATTAAATAAGAAATATGCATAACTTGATATTTGCACTATTGTATTTGAAATTACAATAGGGTAACGTAGCTAACATGTCTGTTACAGGTCAGAGAGCTAACATGTGTCATTTTGCATCTTATTTAATGTAGTTTCAGAAATTCATAGGGTACAATATCCCAGCACTGGGAGAGGAGGGTCTATTAGCATAGTGTGATCTAATGTCATTTGAGCTTTCACTGTAACAGACTTTTCATTTTGATACTGACGTCATGTTTTTCTTTACTGACATCATTTTGAAGTTAATGTAACCTCTTTAAAATTCTGAGTCAGAGTCTATGCTCCAAAAACAATATGTCGCCAGTAACATTACAACAACTGATCAAACAGTACATGTTTATGCCAGCTGGAATCCATAGTACTCAATTTTCAAGCCCTAAATAAGCCATAAATGTGAACATCACTTTGTGACGTCACCATGACTTTAAATCAGCAAAGAAAAATTGGAAACATCTTTTTTCTTAAACAAAATACATTTCTCTACAAGAAAATATATGTTTGACACTTTTACCCAAAAATTCCCACGGGATTACACAGCGGCCTACACTATATGGTCCTGGTGCCGAAAATGGTCTCGCCTTAAGCGTCACATATTTTACATATGCTTATATAGGGAAACTTGTCTGAAATCCCAGGACATTTGGTATGTTGCATCACCTGGTGGTTCTCTACCAAGCCTTTTTTCAGAAATGCTCCGTTGCCAAACATGGTCTCATACTTATGGTCATATGGTTTTCATAGGCTTATACAATGTATATGGAAAACATAAACACTTCTCTAGTCACACAAAGCCTAGACCCATGATTATCAGGTCGTGATCTCCTACTAAGTTCGATATCACCCGCCGGGGGATAACAAACTTAGTAGGGTACTCAAGGTTTGGCGTTGTGATACACAAGGTTTGGTGATACTCAAGTTTTGGCGTTGCCCGTCCGTCCGCCCGGGTAGACGCCCAGTACATTATGGGGCTATGTAATCTGTGAGGCCGTGTTTAGTGAGGTTAGGGTTAGGTTAGGGTTAGCGTAGCTTGGTGTTATGGAGTTAAAAAGAGTCTTGTGGGCCAATGTGGGGGTTAACCCCATAAATTTGTTATGGCAACGGACCATTAGTAACCTCAGAACGTCCGTCCTGTAAGTACGTACGTCCGTCCGTCCGAACCGTCTTTCCGCCATCAGCCAAAACTAAGTAACAAATGAAGGAAATTTCATGAAACTTATACTGAATATATATGACCATAGTGTGGTTATGCACGTGAAGTTTCATCAGGGTGTAATCAGTTATACAGGAGTCATTGCGCTAAGTCATTTTATTGCCCTTTGGTTGCCTAAATGTCGATGAATTGTTCCGTCCACAGCCAAATCTTAGTAAGCAATGGATGGAATGATACAAAACTTATACTGAGTTATTGCCCTTTGATTGCCTACATTTCAATGAATTGTTCTTTCCTCAGCCATAACTTTGTATGCAATGCATGGAATCATATCAGGAGCCATTTGATTGCCTAAATGTCAATGAATTGTTCTGTCCTTAGCCATAACTTAGTAAGCAATAGATATAATTTCATGAAACTTATTCCGAATACATATGACCATTGTGTGACGATGCACGTGAAGTTTCATCAGTGTGTCATCATATATAGAGGAGTTATTGCCCTTTGATTGCCTACATTTCAATGAATTTTTCTGTCCTCAGCCCAAACTTAGTAAACAATGGATGGAATTTTATGTAACTTATACTGAATATATATGTCCATGGTGTGATGATGTATGTGAAATTTCAGGAGGATGCCATAAGTTGTAAATGGAGACGTTATTGCCCTTTGATCGCCTAAGCCTTATCAATTATTTGTTCCATTCAGAGTCATACCTTAGTACCAATGGATGGACTTAGGAGTTTTTCATGCAAACCAAACTTCTATGTGTCTTCATCCACATCTGAACCTAGGGTGAGGTTGGCGCGCCGTGAAACCGGTTTAAGCCCTCTAGTAAAATATTTTACTGACCGTTCCAAGGCGGTGCTTCTTTTGTGGATCATTTGTGTTATTTCTGTCTTGGTTTTGTTATGCTTTCGTGCGAAACCGGTTCAAGCCCTCCAGTAAAATATTTTACTGACCGTTCCAAGGCGGTGCTTCTTTTGTGGATCATTTATGTTATTTCTGTCTTGGTTTTGTTATGCTTTCGTGCGCGTCTGTTTATTGGTGCCTTGCTGGGAAAGGGCTGACCTCTTGACTCTCGTTAGTGATGTCTAATTATGAAGTTGTCACATTCCCATTGGTATCCTCGGTCAAGTGTGTTGCTTGATTGTATCGATTCCTGATCTTTACCCTCTTTCTTACTTTCATGAACTTTCTAGTTATATATATCTGACATGGTGTCAGTATGATGATGTACATCAAAGTTTATCACAATAGTTTCAGATATTCAAGAGTGACTGCCTTTTTGCCTTAATTTCAATCAATTGAGCAATGGCTTGGTAAGGAATAAATCGATTTTCATGAAACGTGACTGAATGATGCACATGTAGTTTCGTTAGAATGACTTTATATATACAAGAGTTATTGCCCTTCTATTGCCTTTATTTCAATGAATTCGTCGATCTAGAGCTATTAATTTGTACGGGATGTATGGATTTTCATACACTAAATATGTATCACCATGGTGTAGTTTTATCAGTAACACCTCCAAAATGGAAGAATCGGTTTTTCTTTAACTTGATTTCTGATGAATTTGTGTTTTGAACTCCATAACATTTTAATGGATGAACATAATGAATATTTATTGCAAGTGTATGGTAGTCTGCTTGCAGTTTTGTCAGAATGCTCTTCCTAAAATAGTTATTGTACCTGGTTTGCTTATAGTTTAGAGAACTCAGACTTTGAATGAACTAGGATTTAATAAATGACCAACCAAACTGCATGAAATTACAGTGAATATGCATCGCTATGTAATGGTGTTACTCTTGAAATTTGGTCATCATGTATGTGATGGTGCATGAGTTACTTCCTTGGATATCATAAATTTCTATGTAATTGTATGTATAGCAGTTTCATCAATATATCCTACAAAACTGAGGAGTTATTGCTCTTTAGTTGCTTGAATTATACTGCATAGTTTCGGCCGTTGTCGAATTTGCTTATTCAAATTATGACCCTGGGGCCCTAAAAATGGTCTAGCTCCAGGGGGTCACATGTTTGGCATAGGCATATGTAGGGAAAACATCAACATATTTTTAAGAAACTTTGGCCGGCAACCCCTTTTTATGCAAAATGGATAATTCCATAATTATTGTATCAATGTCTAAGAAAGAAAAAGGTTGATATTCTTTAAGCTGTTTGATTTCTACAACATGTACAGGCTGGACAATGTCACCTTTAAATCAGGTGAGGGTTTTAAGGGCCACCTTTGCTTTGGCCTTTTGTTATTCTGTAAATACTGACCTCTCGGATTCGTGGGCAGTAGAAGTTGCTCGATTGGAGAATTCAAATTTGTATGGTGTGGCTGAGATTCGACAACACTAATTTCCGTCATGAAAGTGGACACCGTGAAAGTCAAAATATTTACAACATGGCCAGGCTTATATCAATACTAGGCATAAATTTTCTTCACTTATTAAAGTCATTTAAAGAAAAGAAAGTGAGTGAACTGTATATTATGTGTTAACTTTGTAAGCATTGCACAAAGTCCCCAAACAGCGAGTCCTTCCCAGGAGTTTGGGGGATAAAGGGAATTCATGTCAAGGGAACAAAATCAAAATTTGAGCGGAACAAGAACGATAATGGGGAAAAAGGAGCGTATGTAATTTTTAATGGAACTGAAAAATTCTTATGAAATGAATGCAGAATGAGCCCTCGACATTCAATATTTAACACCACTACCCATAACAGTAAAGTTTAAGTTCGAAACTGTTCTTAGGTTATCCAGTGTCATTTATGGCCCTTTTTAAAAATGCAAGGCAGAGGTAATTTGAATGTTTTCAGCAAAAAACTCTAGAGTTTACATAGATTTATAGGCTGGTGTAAACATTGCCCTTATGAGTCCATGCCAACCGTTACCGTTTCACATCTTATCTTATTGTATGCTAATGTGCCAGTTCAGATTTTTAATTTATGCCGACTCGAACATTTTACATATTACGAATACAAACTATCTTCAATAATAGAGTAGTGTAGATAGGCTATCAGAAAATAACTACAACAAAATCCGGTACAAACGTTCAACATTCATCATGAAATGAATGCGCATGAAATAAATTTTGGCCTGAAGTTGTTTTACTAGGTAAGTAAGTGCAAGCTTGCACCAAAAGAGGTGACTGCTGAGCTGCCATAACACCAAAATTAACTTACACACATTTTTATAGTGTAGAAGGGATATCGAACCATTTTTATTGTGAGAAAACTATAAATGTTAAGCCACAATGGAGTTTATTTTTAGCTAGTCGTCATATATAATGTCAAAATTTTTGCTATGAGGTGCATATAAATGTAGCCATGTTGTTGTTGTTGTTGTTGTTGTTGTTGTTGTTGTTGTTTTGTTGATGTAGTTATGTGCATATTAATTATTCTTAGGTCAATCAACTTTTCTACATGACCCATCAAAATTTCAAGTGACCCATTATAATTGTGAATTCTGCATGCATTTGAATCGGATATTGACCATTGGTCGATTTATAGGGTCCATTATCATTTTGGTCCAGTTAGCGTACAAAAGGATAACTCAAGTATCTTCAATATAATATTGTAGACACACTATCAGTCTAAATACTTTCTTATTCAGAAAGGAAAGGTGTTACCTTCATCATTGTTAATATTGATTGCCATTTGCGTCAGCCTGAATTTCAAATAATTATGTTTGCTTGAGAAATTTCAAGTAAACAACGCCCTTACCCTTTAATGTCTCCTTACTGTTTATATAATAGTTGTAATAGTTATACCATGTCTTTAATAGGAAAAAAAAACAACATTAAAAGACATCTAGCTGCTCCTGATCTGCTTGCCAAAATTCAAACTATTTTCACACATATGCTCCGTATATAAGGCCTTCTACCAAATTACCCAAACAGCTTCGCTCCGCGCCGAACAAATATGCTACACAGCAAACATACCAAATATTTCTTTAGATTTTCATCCCCACCCGCCCCTATGAAAATTGAGCCGAGACATGAGATTTCAAACAATGTGGTATGTGCGACCAGCAAAGGCTCAGACCAGCCTACGCATACGCACAATCTGATCAGAGCCTTTGCTAGTCGCTTGAATATTCTATGAGTGTTAAGCTACTGACCAAACATCATTTGGAGTTGCTAAGCTTATAAGAAGGCTGCACAGGCTGGTCTGAGTCTACACTTATCAAAAAACACATTGCTGGAAGTTACGTGTTATGGATCAAATATAAACCAATAAATAAAAATGGGGTGGAGGGTTTTTCAGAATCCAGGTGTGCGATCCAGGGCCATCATGGCTCTCTTGTTTTTATGCTTTTTTTTTCGTTTTGTGTGTGTGTGTGTGTTTTGTTTGTTCGTTTCTTACTTCTTTTTTTTTTTTGGGGGGGGGGGGGGGGGATACATAGCAGATGCTAGGACCTTGCTTATTTAGGGAAGCCCAAAACGTTGCTTTTTGTGTCCAAATCCGAATTTCGTAGGAAACGCGATGCAGTTTGATGTTTTTTACTTCACCTAGAAGAACACGTTTGCATATTGACAACGACTCTTTTTTTTGTTTAGCTCCTTATTATCAAATAAGTTTGCTAGTCAGCGAGAAGCGGTTACTTTGTATTATATAGCTTTTGAGTTGACCCACCCAGTCAACAATTTATCATTTCCCTGGGTTGAACTAGTGCTAGTTTTAAAGGCTTGAGTGTGTAGCTCATTGATTGCATTTTTTTTAGAAATATTTTGTATATCTTTTATTATAATCACAAAACACCTGTCGACATATTCGTGGTAATTTGTAGTTATTATTCTACAGCCGCCTATTGTATTAGTTGTTGTATTAATTATTGCAATAGAACACTAACAGTCTTATTACGTATGCGATAGAAGCAAGTCTTTGGCTGTCTAGAAAAAAATGTAAGTGCCGAAAACATTTATTTATGTCAATTTTTATAACAAATAATATGAAAAATAGAACCTCTGTAATATGATGAACCTGCTTTAGTCGCCTAGCTTACACTTTTATTTAATTTGTAAGCATTAGGCAATACTATTGACAAACACGCATGAAAAACAATAATGCATACTGACGGGATCCAAGCGATAATCGTTAAGTTTCTAAAATATCTCTTCCCCAAAAATATGCTTTTAAAGGTTTACAACGATACAAAAAAATCACTTCGTACAGAATAGCACTTAGGAAGGTCTTTTCTAGTTTTACAATCATCTTTATGAGGAAAAGAGAGAGCTGATTGCTTTAATGTCTTTCTTATGTGTTTATAACTCTTCCTCATGGTGCCGTTTGTTGGTCTGCAGTGTGTGATTGTGGTATTTCCTGGTAATACACAATTACTTTTTATACTGTTTAAATAGATAAATCCAGGAATCTGTCCTTCGCGATAAACAGAAAAATAGCTTCCCACTCAAATATTAAAATTGCGACATTTCTACTTAGTCACTGGTATTCCGGTACTAGGTATTTTTCCCTTTCCTTATAAAAGTGCAGTCTAAATATGCTTTTACCTATATGTGCAACTATGAACTTTCAGCATGCTTGAAAACATGAGTGCTTTATAAGAATGTGCTTGTTCTATTTCAAAAAAGCAAGAAATGTACTTCATATGAAACCTGTGCAAAGTTGCACGGGTTTCATATGATGTACATTTCACGCAGTTTTACTTGTACAGGTATTTTTTTATTCTATTTTTGCTAGGTCTATTTTTCTGGCCATGTTGTTCTACTAATGGCATACACGTTGTTCTAATATTCTTGGTTATGTTACTGTTTGGATTGCTGTTGCCAGTGTAGCTTAGGCTGCCGTCTGTTCTAAGTCGGTGGTTCAGTTGTTGTTGATTTTTGGTTTTTGTACCTCCCTTCACTTGTTGGGGGTTCTGTGTTGGTCTTGCTTTTGATCTGCTTTACTTGTGTCCTTTCTAGTTTTGCAATCGTCTTGGCGAGGAAGCCAAACTTGGTTACTTTGTTTTACTAATTGTCTTATGTCTTGCTACTGTTAATGTTCTGTCGCTCTTCCTCAGGGTGCCGTGGGTTGGTCTGCAGTATGTAATTGTGGTATTTCGTGATCATTCTCACTTACTTTTTGCTATTATATATCTGATTTTGTTGGTGTAATTTCTGTTGCTTTTAGTTCTTTATACCACCCTTACCAGCTTTAGCCTGAAATGTCTCGTCATGTGTAAGGTCTACACTGATGTAGGTGGTATAAAATAGTTATATCATGCTTTTCACCTGTACGTAAGATAATCCACTCGCTAAAGCTCGTGGATTATCTCCATGTACAGGCGGACAACCCATGGTATATCTATTACATATTGATTCATTTCTGATTTTTGTTATATTGTTTTCAGTTTAGTTGTTTTAGTGCTTCTGTTGTAAGTTCTGCTTTTAATGTATTGTTTTCATTTCAGCTGTTCTTTGTTTTCGTCTTATTCGTTTTAAGACCATTTGTGTTTTTTTGTGTCTTGTGTTTCTCGTGTGCTTTTGCGTCTGTTCATTGCTGCCTTGTGGTCACCTGCTGAGAAAGGGCTGACCTCATTGCTCTTTATGGTGATGTTTATTGTATTTTTGTTACTTTCCCATGCGGTATCCTGGGTCAGGTGTGGTACTTGATTGTATCGTTTCATGATCTTTGCCTCCTTTCTTACTTTAATCTCTGTTGTACTTGGTCCTGTGGTTGGTATTCTTGTTGTTTTGTTTTTCGTTTTTTTGTTGTTGTGATTTCTATTTTTCTTGTTACTTTGAGATGCGAGTTAACCGTTATTGCCATTTATATTGCTTTGTTTTGTTCGATATTGATATATTTCGGGAGTTTTCTTTGTAAATTATATTGTTTTCAATCCAGTTGTTCTAGTTCTACTGTTGTTAGTTCTGATTTTTAAAATATATTGTTGTCGTTTCTGCTGTTATTTGTTTTGTTATTGTTGGTTTAGGTGAATTTGAGGTATAATGTCAGTTGTTTTCCTTTTAATTTCTGTTTTACTCGGTTCTGTGTTTGTTATATAATTCTTCGTTCTCTTGTTTCTCGGTTAAGTCTTTTGTTGTCACATTGTTGTCAGTATTGTTATTCTTGTTATTTTGGGTGCGAATTAACCGCTATAATTATTGTCATTTATGTTGTCATTTGTTCTATTGTTGCCAATTTCTCTGTTGTACTTGATTCAGTATGTTGTATTGTTTCTGTTGCTGTTGGACCTGTTGTTATCGGGTTGTTATCGGGTTTTTATTCTCGTATTTTAGTTCTGTTGACATTTATATTGATATTGGTTTGACTGATGACATTTTGTTGTTCTTGAACTTTGTTATTTTTGGATTCAATGTTGTTCAATGAACTTTGTTATTTTTGGTTCTGATCTTGTAGGTTTTGTTATCAGTTCTGTTGTTGTAGTCAATTATGTTGTTGTAATTAGTTCTGTTGTTGCTGTTGTTTTGTTGATGGTTCTATTAGTCGTGGTCTGTCCTTTTTGTCCTGATGTTGTCCTCTTTCTTGGTTCTTTTATAATCGGCTCTGTAGGTAATATGCACAGATTTCATTTAATCATGTTTCTGTCGATTCCGTGCTAGTTGTACATTTTATTATAAATATCTAGAATATAGATTGTATTAATAATTTAGGAACAAAACAGTTTTGTATGTAATATGTAATCTTATTAACGGGTTTGTTGGAGTCTGAAACGAAAAAGCAGAACAGCCAGTGTGAAAACGGGCAGCCAATGGAGCAATTTTGCACGTGCGAACCAGGTGTGGCTCTCTGTCAATCATAACACCAGTTACACTCCTGGCTAATGAATTTGATGTTCGACGCGTATTGCACGGGCGTGTGAGCTTGTCAGCTGTCAATCAAATTTATGTCTTTCATGATATTATGAACGGTTGCAAAATTTAAAGATTCATTAAGAGCTTGTTTTGAAAATGTAAATATTTACATATGAAGCAAATGTACAACCGAAATGCAAGCGAGCATGTTCCAAGGATATCTTGGTACTTATCGTAAAGGCGAGCAGCGAAGGCGCAGTCCGGTTAAAACCTTCAATGCTCGCAAACCTTATATGAAGGCTGCTGACACAATTTAGGACTATATTCCTATTAATAGACTTTTCGCTTACTGTAAAGGCGGCGACTTTAATATTCATATCTGGGCGTGGTTCGGCCATTTAATCTGCTAAACAAGGGAAATCAGGTTCTATTTATAATTTGGTGAAGAATAAATAAGTTGATAATTCATTAACCCTTAAAGCGCACAATCACAAAATGTATGCTTTTTCGTCGTCCACTAAAATATTTGAAGTCCCATAGACTAACAGTGTGGACCCATATCAGACAGGTCCTGTCGGAGCAGTCTGATCTGGGTCCACAATGTTTGCCTCTGTGCTTATGTTAAATAAACATTTTAAGAGGCAGTTATTTTGCTGGCGTTTAAGGACTAAATAGTGTGTTTTGCGTCTATACTGAGGTAATGGCGCAAGATGATAGTTGCCTTTGAATATAACTACGCCTCATTTTCAACTTTTACCTATGTCTAAGGTACTGTAATAGCATTTACAGTAAGCGAAATGTTTAATAATACCAGGTAGCTACGTAACATGTTTAAAGAATGGCTTCACACGCATACTGTACCACGATCCCATGCATAATAACGATTGCTGCAGGAGTCCTCAAGAACATAAATTCTGAGCATACAATTTTGAATATTTGCATTTGTTGGAGTGCTCAAAAAGAGAGTCTTCCGTCTCTTTAGAGTACCCACAACATAATTATGTTTTGGTTGACAACTAATTTTTTTTAATTAAGCACTCTTTTCTACTGTCGTGCCAACCAAGAGTGACAGTGACGTTATATTTTGTTTACAATTGTTAAGTAAAACATTAACTTGTTCACTCCACTCGAGCTAAGGCGAATCGATAGATCACTTGTTAATTAATCCTCTCCGCAGGATAGGATTAATACACAAGTGATCTATCGTTTATAAGTCCCTGATAACAAAACATGGCGTCACTGTCACTCTTAACTGGCAGGACAGTAAAGGCCTGTTGTTGAGTGGTGTTGTAATTCACTCATCATTTGACTTCATCGCATTTCTCTTTTCTCGCTGTTTGACATGCTATCGACCAAGCTCGTTATGGGAGTGTTAGACTTAAGACGGTTTGTGTGCAGATTTCTCAGATCAGTCGGAAGCAAGTTTATCAGACTAGTCGGTAGCAGATGTCGCCAGGTATTGTTGAATGCTGGGCCTTTACAAAATTCAATACTATAAGTCACAATTGTGTGAATATCTTTTTAACATTTATGTACTAGCAGGGCCCTTTCACAGCTTGTTTGATTTATTCTTCTGGCCAGGCTTTCCATTTTGTGCTATCAAAGTCAGTATACAATGTCGGCCCCTCTATCGGCCCACAAGCGAAACATTTCACTGAAATACCAATACCCAGCCAACATTCAATCTGGGCTGCTATCGGCCCACCGGCGAAAAGCAGAGGTGTACTATAAAAGGCAAGATTAGCCACATATTTTTTTTTGTATAATATGCCTAGTGCGAAGGGACCGCGGCACACCGACATCATAATAATTTTATAAATCCAATAACAGCCAAAGAGTAAACATATGCAACAATTCCTGTAGCTAATACCTCAGATTTGATTGGTTGTTAGGATTTACCTGTGAATTTATTGACAGTTCTTATCAGCAAGATCAGGTCAGAGGTCTAATCTGATCTGACAGTATCTGCGATCCGCCCATTTACGGGTTAATACCATAGATAGCCACGCCCCCCCCCCCCCCCCCCCCACTGCCTGAGATCCAGGAGTCCTGCCTTTAAAATGCATAGGTTGTACACCTTTAACCCAAATATTTTTCAGAATCGTCTTCTAGCGGTTGAACAATAGGGACCCAATCTGTGTCAAAAATGGCCATATGGGTTGTCGATGCAAGTAAACATGACTTTATTACATGCGAACAACAAAGTCTCATAAATCCAATAACATTCAAAGAGTCAATATCTCCTGTTACTAATACCTCTGATTGATTGGCTGTTAAGATTTACCTGTGAACTTATTGACGATTGTTATCAGCTAGATCAGAACTTATTGACGACTATTATCAGCAAGAGAACTTATTGACAGTTCTTATCAGCAAGATCAGAACTTATTGACAGTTCTTATCAGCAAGATCAGAACTTATTGACAGTTCTTATCAGCAAGATCAGAACTTATTGGCAGCTCTTATCAGCTAGATCAGAACTTATTGACAGTTCTTATCAGCAAGATCAGAACTTATTGACAGTTCTTATCAGCAAGATCAGAACTTATTGGCAGCTCTTATCAGCTAGATCAGAACTTATTGGCAGCTCTTATCAGCTAGATCAGAACTTATTGACAGTTCTTATCAGCAAGATCAGAACTTATTGACAGTTCTTATCAGCATGATCAGAACTTTTTGACAGTTCTTATCAGCAAGATCAGAACTTATTGACAGTTCTTATCAGCAAGATCAGAACTTATTGATAGTTCTTATCAGCAAGATCAGAACTTATTGATAGTTCTTATCAGCAAGATCAGAACTTATTGACAGTTCTTATCAGCAAGATCAGAACTTTTTGATAGTTTTTATCAGCAAGATCAGAACTTATTGACAGCTCTTATCAGCATGATCAGAACTTATTGACAGCTCTTATCAGCAAGATCAGGTCAGAGGTCTAATCTGATCTGACTGTAGCTGAACTACATCCGCTTACAGCTTAATATAGATAGCCACGACACCTGCCGTAGAAC
Organism: Loripinus fragilis; assembly: GCA_964019695.1. Taxonomy (NCBI): domain Eukaryota; kingdom Metazoa; phylum Mollusca; class Bivalvia; order Lucinida; family Lucinidae; genus Loripinus; species Loripinus fragilis. The sequence goes on from CAXHUL010000604.1 coordinate 142,047, forward strand.
CAGGACTTCTGCCTTTAAAATGTATATGATACACTGTTACAATTGTAGGAAATGTACAAAATATGTCAACTGTGCGCTGCACAGGTTTCATTTTTTGTACATTTACATAGGTTGTACACATTTACCCAAAATATTTTTCAGAGTCGGCTTCTAGCGGTCGCAAAATAGAGACCTTATCTGTTTCAAAAATGCGTATATTGGTTTTTGATGCAAGTAAACATGACTTTGCGCAGTTTCATATACCAAATAACAGACAAAGAGTCAACATCTCCTGTTAATTATACCTCTAATTTGTTTGGCTGTTTAGATCTACTTGTGAACTTATTGACGATTGTTATCAGCTAGATCAGAACTTATAGCAAGATCAGGTCAAAGGTCTAATCTGACCTATCAGTAGCTGAGCTCTATCCACTTACAGCTTAATTATAGAAAGTCACGACCCCTGCCGGAGATCCAGGAGTCCTGCCTATGAAATGCATATGATACACTGTTAAAATTGTAGGAAATTTACACAAGTTTCATATTTTGTAAATTTCCATAAGCTGTACTCCTTTAACCAAAAGATCACAAAGAGTCGTCCTCTAGCGGTCGAAGAATAGAGACCTTATACATGTATGCACATAGGTGTCACCAATTTCTATATTGACATCGATGCAAGTAAACATGACTTGCTGCATGCGAACTTCAAAGTCTCATAAATATAATAACAGTCAAAGTGTCAACATCGCCGTTTCTAATAACTCTTATTGGATTGGCTATTTGGGTTTACCTGTAAAAATATTGACAGTTCTTATCTACTCAGTGACCATTCTTCTTATACGCTAGATCAGGCCAGAGGTCTAATCCGATCTGACTGTAACTGAGCTCCGCCCACTTACTGCTTTATACAGATAGCCACGAACCCTGCCAGAGATCCAGAAGCCCTGCCTTAAAATGCATAAAATACTCTGATATAATTATAGGAAATTTACACAATATGAAACCTGTGTATAGGCTGTACACCTTTAAAGGGGACATATTAAAGTTCTAAATCCAGTAAAATGTGGAAGAAAATGGTACTATGAGCTAAGGATATCATTTTTTGTGGTAAAAAATAAGAATATCTTCGTTAATTAGACGTTGATTAATTAGTGCCGATAATTTATTATCTTGCTTATCTCCCTTGATTTCTGTAGCGGCGAGTCACTTCCCTTGGATTTGTGACGTCACAAGGGCAGTTCGTCCGATGACTGTGTATTCAGTGAATAATGCAGCACATAGATCGCCCTTGATAGCGATTTAAATGATGTTTCGGGGTAGACATTGACGAGTCATGACCAATAGGCTATTGTAACACACTTATCAATATTCCAAAGAGTTCCTCGAAAGTTGAAGACCCGTTGAAAACATATCGTAGGCTCACATCGGCAGCCGCCTATAGGGCCTAATAAAATTGTATGTCTTTGTTAATTAAACCCCATTTTATATAGATTCTAGGTCTACTATTTGTCTACATGACAAAATGCTCAAGTTTATCAAAAACAAAAAAAAAACGGGTGACGTTGTTGTATCACACCGGCATGCGACACGTTGTCGTTTCACACCGGCATGCGACAATAGCGAACGCATTGATTATAACTTGATCGGCGACAACAACGTTTTCTATTTTCAAACGATGATCGTGTTCCGCAAAACATATTGTTATCAATTGCAAAACATGTAATTTTGCGATCGAAAACGATATTTTTGACTGTCGGAAACGCAGTTTTGCGATATCAGGATCGCCCGGCTATGTACGAGCCTACTCAGTAAGTTCACTGACTTGAACACCGATTAGTTTTTTGTTTGTTGAAATTATTATTGTCTGTTATGTCGCATTAGTTTTTTTCTTTCTTTCTATTTTTGACCACTTTCACATTGGAATCATTTTACGCATTTCTTGAGACAAGACGCTTCCAATGAGCCCATTGACAAATTCTAGCAAGCTCATGCGATTTTCATTCTCTGCACCGAAGGATCAGACGAGCTTGCGCACATGCAGTATCGAGAGGGCCTCCACCAACAATATAGACATACTGTAGAGACCCATCCAGTATCCAAGATCGGGCCACTATCGGCCAAATTCTATATGATTACTGGCAGCGGCGATGACGACTCAGGCCCCTAGCCCCACTGGATGGCTGCGCAACCATGTATGAAGGATTCCTTTACGAATACCAAAACTTTGTGGCTTTGGGCGCATGTCGACCCGAGGTTTGTACATGTAGATTGACAACCTATTGATTTCAGTTGCTGTTTCTGCACGTGGCCCAGGATTTCTACATGACAAAATGCATGTCATATCTGGAAGGGGAGAAAAGACTCGCCATTTAGTCAGCGAAATCAAAGAGCATATTGCGTGAGCATCTGCGAAGTTCAAATCCTGATGCAACACAGATCCCGGTTTTTTATATTGTCTACAAGAATATAAACTATTTATGCGTTTATTTGTAGCGTCTCGCGAGACGCTTTCAATGAACACAGAAAAAGCGAGCTCATGAGATTTTAGTACTACCAATTAAGTCCAAAAAACTTGTCTGCGCACAGTCTCGACAGTCTCTGCCACTCTCACACACAGATAAATTAGGAGCATAGTCGGTGATGAAGAGGCAGAGCAAAACTTAGCCGCTCTGCTAGGCTCTAGCCCCACTTAAGATGGCTGCGCATGCATGTATAAATAATGTCTAAAATATGCGGTAAGTGCAAAAATTCACGAGCCGGCTTTGAACTCTCTCTCTCTCTCTCTCTCTCTCTCTCTCTCTCTCTGTTTCTGTCTCTCTCTTCCAATTAACTGATGCCGTAATGTACACTCGCCTCAACGAGATAGCCTACATTATCTTGGTGCGCCATGCCTGAATGTTTAATTTTCGGTGATTGAACATAGGCGGACCAGAGGAGGGACAGGGGTCCGGTCCCCCCCCCCCCCTGAATAAAATCACAAAAAATATAGGGCTTCTTAGCGATACTGGTCTGGATCCGCTGAAAAATCACAAGGCTACTGTACAAAGCCAGCATTCGCGGTTGAGCCATCATCGGCACGCCAGCGAAACGCTGTTTCGCTGGCGGGCCGATGATGGCCCGCTTATCGTGGTATTTGGATCCTCTGTCCCCTCATCAACTCAAAATGTTTAAAAAACAATAAGTCAAATTTGGACCCCCTGTGACAAACGTTCTGGAACCACGCATGTTAAAGACTGGGCAATTTTAGAGCCCTACAGACTGATGAATCCCCACCGGAGTTTAACCCACAATGCAAAATTCGTCAGAGAGCGCAGTGACTTAATGGTAGAGTGCTTGACTCGAGATCGAGGGTTACGGGCTCGAGCCTCACCTACGGCACTGCTGCGGTTTGCGTCCTTGAGCAAGACACATTACTCTCTTCTAAGTACTGTTTCAACACAGGAAGACCAACCTGGCATGACTCAAAGAATCAATTAAATAAACAAAATTCGTTTAACACATACGCAACGGAGGACTGAAATAATATTTATGACTCATTCCATTGCAAAATTAAACTGCCGTTTTTGCTTGCGGCGCTCTCGCCGCAAGCATTTCTGTCGGAATAGTGATACCCTCTACCTGGTTTGTCTATTTATATAAACAAACTGTTAGCATAACGGTCGTGGTTATTGGAACAAAACAGTTCAACGACAAGACAACTCACCGACAGCAACTAAAGACAGGGTTCGTACAGAAATGGGAAAACAGAAGTCCAGAACTTTTCCAGGACTATTCCAGGACTTTTTCATTTTTAAAGGACTCAATTTCTTCCCAATTTTGTATAACACAACGTTTTAAAGTGCACTTTTTTTCAGTTAGAAGCGGCGAAATGAATAGGCGCACTCCATTTCTTTGATTCTGACACCGGTGATAAAAACCGGGACTACCACACAAATTGAATAGAATAGAATACGAGCTGCACCTCGCTCTTTGACGTGTATCTAGCGATTTCCATTCAGTTTTTTTTTTTTGCGATTCTCACACATTTTTTTAGCGCATCCCATAAATCTGAAAGGAATAGTTGAATTTATATATTTTTCAAAGAATAATTCATATTTTCAAGGATGATTTGACAAAATTCCAGGACAATTCAAGAACAAAAGGCACTTTTTTTCCAGGACCAAGGCCAATTTTTTCCAGGCCTGTGCGAACCCTGTAAGCGCATGTCTCATATTATATGCCATATTAACCCCCAAATTCAATTTGTGGATATATGTTGTGGTCATGGAGTGTGGCTCACTGTTTTCATCTACTGTGACCTTGATCTCAGGAGTCAGTTCTTGAAAAAATGCACCCACAGCAGATCGCCTATTTTATTTATGGTAGCATTCCATATTTGGTATGTAGATACATTTTGGACCCTGAAGAGTCACCAAAAGTTTCCAGGTCACTGTGACCTTGACCTCTAGTTTCTGCTCTAGCAAGGTCGAGCTCAGAGCATATCTGTATATAATTTGAGGTAGGAATCCTAAATTTGGTGTGAGGATATATTTTGGGATCATGGCGTATTGCATACACTTCTGGGTCAATTTGACATGAAGCTTGTACATAAGCATGTATAAAAACACTGCAGATTTAGTTTTATAACTGTATTAATCATGCCACGATTGTCCAAACATGAACCATCTGGCACAATTGGAATGATATTGGCCCACTTCGAATCGAACTAAAGTTCCTACTAAGATCTTACATAAAAGATGCATGCGTACGTTTACACCTGAATGGCTACAGTTGCTCCCTTTTGATTAGTTGTCAAGTAAACAAAGTGAGTAGCCCTGTATGTCCCACCTCAAATCTGTATCATAGACAAAAAGCGGGGTGCATAAACTGCACATACTACGCCAATTAACAATTACGAATAAGAGGGACCGCAAATAGAACACATCGAGGATTTATTTTGTAAAATAAAAACATTTTGACGCTATTGATAGATCTTCAACCCATCTTGCTAGATAGGTCTAGAGGAGGGAACCAGATAAGCTACTAGAGTAACGGTGCTCTGACCCACCGTTGATCTTTAGTAGGTTCATGACGTCATTATAGTAGCGACTATCGATGTTCGAATTGAACTTTAGTTAATATAGTAGGAACTAAATTTTGATTCGAAGTGGGCCATTATAAATGCCATCAGTAATCTATATAGAATTGCTATCAGTCTGATAATAAAAGTGGTCATTAATACACGTAAAATATTGTAATAATATTTTTTCTTTTCCAAATGGCTATGTTCATTACTCTATAAATGTAATTGTCTGCAGTAGAGTTGTATGATTATCAGAACTAAGCATCAGCCTATAGACTAGCAACAAATTAGGAATATGTTTATATGGGAAACATGAAATGACTATTTGAAAAGTTCTAGGCCTTTGGGAAAGGCGATCAACTATACAGCCCCTCAGAGATCGTTATCAGGCTACAGGGACAGTTAAATATTGAGGCAGGTCTGGCTAACCAAAAATGACGATCTGACGTTAAGACAGCATCTTACGTCAAGTGTATCAATGATATTTGCATCGACGATATCCGTTCTGGCTGGCTATCGTCAGTTCCAGACAAATAATAGGGCTTCGAGGGTAATTTGTATCCAGGTTTTTAATAAAAATATTTTTAACAATTACTTTAAATCACGTCTGATTCCTAGACAAATTTCAATTTGCAACTTTTGAATCTAAGGGTATTGCTATTCGATAGACTGTTGTCCTAACATTATTTAGGCTATTATTTTGGCATGAAATTAAAAACATGTTTTGCTGACGTGTTGATGTTCATTGTTGCCAAAACTCAAAAAATTGATACATTGAAAATAAGTATTTTATTAATTTCATTTTTTTGCGTTTTTAAAGTCCTTCAGTGTATGGTGCTAGGCGCCGCTTTAGATAACTGTTTGTGTTTTTCTTTTTCCAAAAGAGTATCTTACCCACCCCTACTCAATAACTATTGTTAATGTTCGTCTATGACGTGGTTTTAGTGCAGTGTAAACAATAACCAAATTTGGAGGTGTTCCCAACAAGGTGCACATGCTGTTTTTCAACCAGGCAAGCCCTCCTTTAAAAAGGAAAATTTATTATTGCTTGAATTGACGATAGCTCGATGTTCAAGTACGACTGTTTCGTGCGCATCGACGCGTAATCGTTTGAATTGTCTCGGAGATTTCCATTTTCTCTGAGCCGCTAAAATAGATTATCGTAGGGCATCAAATTCACTAAAACACAAAAAATCTATCCACAATTTCATTGGGAGCGGACCCACTGATCAGAATACGCATTGCAGTGATATTTGCAACACATAAGCCCTTCTTTATCCGAGAACATTAAAAAAACTATCGGAATCCAACACGATTCTATACTTACAGTCCTTCATAAACTGCCTCTGTGACGTCATCAGGACACTCCAATAGCAAAGGGAAGCAACTAATTCAAGGGAAGTAAGCGAGTCGATATTTTATTGACAAAGCGCTCAAGCTTAAAGAAAATGATGATTATACTCATTTTATCACTGAACCATGTGAAAAATGATCTGGTTTCTTAATAAATACATAAAATCCGATATATAAAAGGAATTTGCAATGAAAAATGAAAAACCTTGATATGTCCCCTTTAACCAAAATATCACACAGATTCGTCTTCTAGCGGTCGAACAATAGAGATTTTATACATGTACGCACATTTATGTCACCAATTTCTACATGGGCTTCGACGCAAGTAAACATGACTTTGTTACATGCGAACAGCAAAGTCTCATAAATCCAATAACAGTCAAAGAGCCAACATCTCCTGTTACTAATACATCTAATTTGATTTGCTGTTTGGATTTACCTGTGATATTATTGACAGTTCTCATTCACTTAGTGACTGTACTGCTTTAATATCAGCTAGATCAGGCAAGAGGCCTCATATAATCTGACAATAGCTGAACTCTGCCCACTTACTGCTTAATATAGATAACCACGCCCCCCCCCCCCCTGTGGGGGAACCAGGATCCCTGCCTGTAAAATGTATATGATTTCACTGTTACAATTGTAGGAAATGTATAAAATATGAAACCTGTGCGAATGTCGTGTACATTTCCATAGGTTATACACCTTTAACCCAAAGATTCTTCAAACCCGAACAATAGAGATCCTATACATGTATGCACATCTGCGTCAGCATTCGACACAAGTAAATCTGACTGTGTTGCATGTGAACAACAAAGGCGCAGACCAGATCTGATCAGCGCCTTTGTTAGTCGCTTATTTGAAAATATAGTATTTATACCTGATTCGTGGTAAATTTCCATATTCTTTTTGGTTTGGGTCTTACGTGGCGGAAAACCGAAGACAGGGTTTCTCACGACGTGTCCCATATGCGTAAGGTCCGGGTTTCTACGACCTGATAAAGTTAAAGCGAAGACTACAGACAATATGTGCTTTGCAATTATTGTAAGAATCTTATTATTTATTTGAACTAAAATATTGACTCACATTTATGGATATCTTCACAACGACAATAAAGTGATACTAGGTCGCATTGGATACCAGTGGAGTCAAAGTTAAGGATTTGTTAGGGAGCGGTACTGGTATATTGAGGTACACGTGTATTTTATTTCAACCTGCTAAAGCAGAACATTTTTCAACATAAGTTATGTTTGATAAGGCAGTGGCATGTAACATAACGGAAAGATACCCATACATTCATCAAGTGGAGGCTCATTTAACGACAATTACTTTTGCTGAAAAGAAAATATAAAAAATATGAACAAAATAAATAAATAATGTTTTAAATAATAAATCATTAAATGAATATTTGTTTTGACACGTTTGATAATTAAATATTTATACTGCCTCTTGAAACTTTACTTAGAGGAATAAATCTACATGGTCCCGAGGTTATAAAACTTTTTATGCTCAACTCAGTTGAGCATGAAATTTCAACTGGTCATAAAAAACTAAACTGCTGAAATATAAAGAGTTTTCTTGCTTTTAAACACACAGATGTTGTAGTTATCCTGCTTATAAATGTTTAAATGTTGGCATTTTAACATTTATGAACAGGATAAAGGTTGTGCTCAGTTGAGTTGGGCATGAAAAAGATTTTAATCTCGGACAGGATCTGTAAAACATGACGCAATGGCAAATTTGTACATGATTTTTAAAATTTGTATATTTTTCGACTGTAACAATAAAAGGCAACACATACTGTAAAATATAACCGCTCAGCTCACCTTTTATATTAAGCGAAAATTCAAAGTGTCGTAAAATCCTTATTTATGATCGAATCTTAATTAAACTCCAGTAAGGTCTAGATAGATTAGTAGTACAAGTTCCTCTCACGTACATTAACATTATGTATTCTTGCATTCCGCGAGCATTTATTGAGGGCGTTTAGTCAGTGGTACTGTTTTTATGTTTTTGAGTGAGTTTTCCAATTGCAAAAGAAAAAAATCTTTATCTCAGATATCGCCGAAGTTTGGCCATGCATATATTGTCTTTCCAAGATTTATTTTCATAAGTTATAGTTCACTCCGCCCCTTCATGCGCTTCACAACCAATTAATTTGCACAGAAATTTATTTTTTTTGCCAACTTTAATCACATATTTTGTCAATATTTGTAATAGCTATTAGTAAAATCATTAAGGCATTAGGTAAATCCGTTAAGTGGTCAATGCGACCATTTCCAAAGGAGCAGTCAGAAAAGGGGGGAGGAAAACTATAAGTTTGTCATAGCTCTCATATTCTTACAATAATAAAGAAATTAAGTGGTTCATTCGCTATGCCCGTTCCAACTTAATTCCTTTAAATCTAAACAAAGGAGTTTTTAAACCGATTAAAACTGTTTTTCTTTAATTTTTCACATTTTGTAAGGAGTATCTCTAGTATGTCATGTCACAAATGATAGTTTAAGTCTGGATGATTTTATTTTAACCGTTAACCTCTCATACGAGTTGAGAAAGCTTCATCAGTCCATATACAATAAACCTGTCTTAAGGGGCCACTCAAAAATAGACATAACAAAGATCTAAATGACAAATGGTAGCTTAATGAAGGTAGAAAGTATTGCAGAATGCTCTCCTTGGAGCATTCTGCAATACTTTTGACCTGTATTTAGCGATAATTGATATTGAAAACCAATTTTTAGTCTTTTTGAAAGTGGCTGTTTTAGACAGGTTTTACTGTAAGTTGTTACTTTTGGATGCTCGTAGAGTTATCAGCTGGGCTGAAAAATATAATTGAGCCGCAGCATGAGATTTCCAACAATGTGGTATGTGCGACAAGCAAGGCCTCAGACCAGCCTGCGCTTACGCGCAGTCTGATCAGAGTCTTTGCTAGTCGCTTAAATATTCTATGACTGTTAAGCTACTGACCAAGCATCATTTGCAGTTTGTAAACTTAAAACGAGGCTGCACATGATCGTCTGAGTCTACACTTGTCAAAATGCCACATTGTTGGAAATCACATGTCACGGCTCATATGGTCTAACAGCTATAATAGAAAGTTTGGAAACATATTATTTCCAGACTGTTTTCTGAGCATGAGATTTCAAAAAAATGTGGTATGTGCGACCCGCAAAGGTTGAGACCAGCCTGCGCATATGCGCAATCTGATCCGAGCCTGGCTGCACAGGCTCGTCTGAGTTCACACTTGCCAAAATAACACATTGTTGGAAATCTCATGTCGCGGCTCATATAGTTGATTGATATGCTCAGATGTACAGCTGAGCTAGGTTCCTAGCATTGAAGCTGGAACGTGTTTCAGATGATTCCATTGGCAATCAGTTAAGGTTAGTTTCAGAATTGCTCAGCACTGTTGTAAAGCTGAGGCATTTGGCTTGTGACCATAGATAGTTAAATTCGATGTGTTTTGATGGGTCCCATTTCGAGAAATTTTGTTGATTAGTTGTAATAAGATTATTGGCTATATAAGCCTGTGAAAAAAACAACATAAGATCATAGTTTATATGCTCAACTTTGAATGTCCAGTCATAGCACATCCGTTTAAAACAGTGTTCAGGCGTCATGGGGCTTTAACGACAAGGTTAAAGCCAGACCTCTCACCTTCTCAACAGATTACCTTCAGATCCACCTAGACGCATTTTACCGACGAGAGAGCATGATAAAAACACATTTAATATGTATACCGCTTGGTTTAAAGCCAAATTTTCTACCCCAAATTTTTGATACCGATTTGCAATGCAAAAATTCAATGCTATTTTTTTCTAGCATACATTCGTACTTATGTAAACTAATTTGTCTTAGAACAGGTGGTTATTTTGATAAGTTGGTGTATATAATAGTTTTTGTTTGTTTGGTTTATTAAAGATTCCTCAACAAATGCACTAAAACGGATTTGTTGCATAGGTTCCGTTTTCAACTTTCTTGCGGTTGTACGCTTTTAAGCCACATGCTATTTGAACAACCCATCGCCTTACTGTGCTATGAAGGGAGAGGCAAGCCTCCGCAAGTGCGCGGACTTGACAGAGCCTTCGTTTCTTGTATACACAATATATTGCAGTAGATGAAGACCAAGGCCAAAATTTAGAGCGCTAGCCCCGCTGAATACATCATCATGGGCGTTAAAAGGAGTACCAAAATCTCTTGTGCTGGGTCATAGTGAAAGCAAAAACTACCTAGGATTCCGCCGTACATTAACCCTTTTCTTCATGAATATTCATACTAAGCTCCACCCACTATAGACTTTCACGTTTATACAGAGAACTTAGAAACGTGTTGGTTCCACTAGTGTAGAGTGCAGGATCATATCTACGAGCCGCAATCATATGTCCATATTCCAAAAGCAAACAGGATAGACCCTGATCATGCTGCCCTTACAAGATCTGGGTCTGCTCTGTTTGCAAAAGTGTTAAAAGGCATCTCTATGAGGTAAATGTTTAATGCGACCAAAGATCTGTAATGAAGTCATGTCGTACATGTTTAAGTTATTGTACGTTTCGTGCATATGTACGAGAAGATATTCAACAAGCCTTAGCTGGTGGATTATCTCCCGTACAGATGCACGAACCATACATTAACTTTCATATTGCACCAGCATGCATGTGCATTTTGTATATTGTGCGATATATGAGGCAAAACGTTATAATATCAATTGTGAATTTTAGTTGCAGAATTTTAGTTGCAGAAAATACGTCATTTTGGAAATATACATAATTGTTATCAGCCAATATACAATATCAATAACATTTTTATTTTATCTTAATTTTTATTTGTTTTGCTTCAGGGAAATGGTATATAAAAATGAAAAGTGACATGGCTTTGAAGTTTGTACTTTTCATTCCTGATATCTTACACCAAAAAAGAATAACGCTAATAAGAGAGAGTGACTTTTCTTGACGAAAGCTGAGAGACTATATTGCTGATATCAACATGTATGTGTGATTTTGAAAAGGGTGTTTATTGAACCAAATACAGCATGTCGCAGATTGCATCTCATCAATAAAATATTGATTTTACGACCTTATGATTATTATCATACATGTTTATTATTAAAATATATACACTGTGAATACATTGCTTCTTTTACCTTATATGGGCATGACAGCCATTATATTTACAGGTCACTAACATTTTTTTTCTTATTTCTCAACCAAAACATATGTTGTGGGTGCTCAAAAGAACCGTCTCAATAAGACGGTTTATATGGGCACACAAAACATTTATTAAAAATGATGAGTAAGAAAATTTATACCACCCTTACCAACTTTAGCACGATATACCTCGTGATGTGCAAGCTTTATACTGGTGTAGGTGGTATAAAATAGTTATACCATGTTTGTCCACCTGTACGTAAGATAACCCACTCGCTAAAGCTCGTGGATTATCTCCACGTACATGCGGACAACCCATGGTATAACTATTACATATACAATTTTATGTAAAAAAATTTGTTGATCTTAAACCGGTGTATTCAATGGATGCTCCATAAGATATCTGACCAGTTGATCAAGTGATTTCTGACAAACATACTCAGTAAAACCGAGTCTGCTGTTAGGTTATCTCTACTTCTGAAGGGTCCGTTTTTCCAGATTATTTTGGCTGTTAGGTCCAATGTCAGCATTTATCTTTGGTAGTTGCCTCATTTTCAATAACTTAGTCGAATGACTTAGGCCTTAACGTTTTCCTCAAAATCGACTTTTCACGACTTTTTACCGCGTGGAATGCATTAAGAATCTTACGCCATGATAAAACATAGTTAGAAAATTTACCAACCCATGGGTGAGAATCAAACCCATCTGGAACCAATGCTTAGGACTTCCTCACCCTCTTCATGGAAATCATCATCAAAGAGTCGACTCTCTGATGCAGTTGTCAGAGATTCAATATAATCTAGAAGCTATGCGAAATCTACTATGTGTGTATATTTAAGACGATTGGTCGGTCGTAACACCCCGTCTTCGTCTTTAAGTAAGTCATCTTTTGTGATGACAGTTTGGTGAAATAAGGTACAATGTGGGACGAAACCCCATCTTTCATTATAATAGCTTCATCTTTATAACACATAGCTGAGAATTGAACCCGTGTCGTAACGGTACAAGACCAATGTCCTAACCACTGAGCCAAGGAGTCGACTTTGTGATACAGTTTTCAGAGATTTATTATGATCTAGAAGCTATTCGAAATCAATAAACTTCTTCATTTGTCGGTATTTTAGTTTTTATGAACTGTTGAAATTTCATGCTCAGTTGAGATGAGCATGAAAAAGTTTAATAACCTCGTGGCCCGATATGAGCGATCTTGTCAGAAGGGGCGGCCAAGTGTGAGCGCATTGACGGCTCTCAGCGCATTTACGATATCCATGTCTATATTGCAGGTTCAATTTTGTAGTTTTCCTGACAATGAAGCAAAATTGTTGTGCAAGACAAAACTATAGTAACACTCAACTTAACTAGTTAACCAATTAGTTAACTAGTTAGTGACCAAAATGTGAGCTATTATGATCATTTGATGTCCGTCGAGCTTCGTAAGTCGTCCGTCGTCAACAATTGCTTCAAAGTAAACTACTACTGGCTGGATTTTGACTAAACTTGGCAGGAATGATTCTTATATGGCCCTATTTAATGACTGTTCAAATGGTTCAGGTCCGTTGTATATCTAGGTCACACAGGCTTGAAATAGATTTTGAGATGATAACTTTAAAAATCTTCTTGTCTGAAACTACAAGGCCTAGAGCCTTGATATTTGTTATGTAGAACCATCTAGTAGACCTCTACCAAGACTTGCGTTCAACTTATGCCCCCTGGGGCCAAAGATTGCCCCGACTTGGGGTCAAATGTTTTACACAGACGTATATAGGGAAAACATGAACCAAGTTTGTTCAAAGTATGCCCCTGGGGGTCACATGTATTGCAAAGGCATATATAGGGAAAAGATGAACACATCTTCTTGTCTGAAACCACTAGGCATAGAGCCTTGAAATTTTGTATGTAGAAGATAAGCACAGAAGAGTAAAAAATCGATCACACCCCTGACCTCTTAGGCAGGGCTTCAAAGGTCAACTATTTTTATTGTCCATTACTAAATCAGTTGTCAATGTTTTAAACAGAAATTTTGCACGCAAACAGAGGAACAATAGGTATGAAACAAATCAAACAGGATTTTTTGAAGGCCATGGATCGATTCTCTGTGTGGACCTAGGGGGTTAGGCCGATGCCAAAAAATCAACATTTTCAGAATATGGTCATGTTGCATATCAAATTAAAGGGAATAAAGCACACAATAACGTGTTAGCAAATAATTTGCCTTTACACACAGGCTTGAACCCTTGGGACAGGATCAAAATGTCATTTTTTTACTTTTCTGAAAGTAGTCGTGTAATGAGGTTGCATATCAAATTGACGAGAATGAAGCATAGAACACAATACAAAGCAACTTTTACACACACCCTTGACCCTTGGATGTGGTCAAAAGTTCAAAACCATTTCTTTGTCTGAAGGTGGTCATGTTGAATATCAAATTGAAAGGAAAGGAGTGTAGAACATTATGCATGTAAAATGTTTGACCACATGCACACCCAGACCTTTTGGGTTGGGTAAAACGGTCAGATATTGAAATTGTTCAGATAAGTATATTTTGATTGAAATTAGCAACTCGATATGCTTTGGATATGATCTGAGTGATACCCAAGATGGACTTAGGTGTTGGAGAAATGGGATTTTATTTATATTTTGTGGTTAACATCCTCTCCTCATGTCAAGGATTTTGGTTAGCGATCCAAGCCCAAGAACCCACTTGTCTTATCGACAAACTTTAAATGGTATTCTATAGAGGCAATAATTATATTCACATTAATTACCCGCAAAGACACATTTTCCCCTTTATATGGAAGTCAGACCTCTAGCCGCAATGGACAATACAAATACTAATGTATTTGATGAGAACATAATGCGCCATAATATCAAGGGGCGGTCTCGATTAATTCTATGCCTGCCTTAATCGGAGCCGGTTTATGAGATCTTGGTGCGGTACGTCATTCTTTAAGCATGTGTGAACAGCTAAGTACATTTTTGTCAATGGGTTTATCTTCTTTCAAGTGGTGCGTATGCGAGAAGCGACGGCTCAGACGAGACTGCGCTGCCGCACAGTCTGAGCCGTCGCTGCTCGCCAATACGATGAGTACCAAAACATCCTGTACTGGCCTCTATCTTAGATGCGTTTTTTTTTCAAACTGAATGTCAAAACTTCTATTGATACCAGAATACAATCACCAACTGACGTCATTTGAAAAAAAAGAAAGATGTTGTTGGATACATATATAATACGAACATTTTGAGACATAGTTTGAGACAAGGTCCTTTATACTGTATGTGAACTACTAGGGCTGAAATTCGACATGTTTTACGATTGAAAATATATGATTGATCATGATTATTAAAATCAGTGCAGTATTTATACTTAACAGCAAAAGAAACGCATATTTTGCATATTTGGTATATTGTATTAATTGGGTTTTAAATACTGATCTTATAATATAAAAGGTATCAATGGTGTATGGAACATGTGTATAATGAAATGCACCACAAATGGAACGCTCGTTGGAATAATGCTAATAAAGGGCAATAACTCTAAACGTAATCAAATTACTCATAATTAAGGCGAATTTCGAGGTGTTGTATGCCAAAAACCACTGAACGGATTTTAATGAAAATCACTCTGCGTCATAATCCGGGCATACAGACTACTTTTGATGATTAAATTGCCTGGTATCCTGCAAGGTGTACCAATGAGAACGAGTTACATTATCAGACATTTAACCGGAAGTGTGTATAAGAAAGCCAAGTAAGTGTACTGACAATTGTTTAAAATGGTTATGTTGGACATTACCTTACTTGACATGAAGCATTATGTACCAGACCTTCCTACAACCCTGAGAGTCCTGCTGATTTTAAGACCAATGGAAAAAATGGAAAAATGAAGATTTTTGGATCTGCTGTTGAATTCCTACAGCAATTATTTTTAAAAGTTTTATGCTGTTTTCTTGTTTGTTACATTGTGTTGTCGTGTTATGCAGTGAAGTCGGATTCAAAACATGACTCTTCCAATGTATAGCACTGCCATTGCGTTTTTTACATAAATTAATGAAAAATGATAATTAATGGGGAAATAATGAATAAAATGGTCCAGAACGAACACATGGGTCCAGTCAAACATATTCATATAATTCAGGATAAATTTTGATAACAGTTTCTGGTATTAAATGGAAATGCAATAGTTTGCGTTTTTTTTTTTTTGCTGTCCAGTATATATATTATGGAACCACCGACTCTAGTAACTGATTGAAGTGAAGCAGAAACGTGAAATCCTGCTGTTTGGATAAAAGCAATAAATACTGCTGTTATTACATTAGCGGGTAAAGAAATGAATAGTGTAAATTAAATAAGTGCATATACAGTTTATAATGTGAAGCTTTTATTTTTGATTTAAGTAAAAAGCTCTTAATCTTGAACATACTCTTTAATGTATGCCTGTTGTCAGTCATTGGCTGAAGGTTATTTCCCACTTAAGAACATATTGGTACTCTGATATTTTCGTATAGACGTTAGCCCGGACCGTTTTTTTTTTGTTCAAAATCTTGAATTTCAATATATTTTTTTGGTTTTCAATTATTTTAGTTCTAAGCGCGCCAGTATGCAAAGTGTGTTTGTTTTTATTGTTAGAAGTTAAGAATAGACCATAGTATAGACGTTGGCTCGGACCGTTTTTTTGTTGAAAATCTTGAATTTCAATTCATTTTTTGGTTTTCAGAAAAAATGAATATTTTTGGGGGTATGAATATTTTGTGAATATTTCGATTATTTTTTGGGTATGCCTGTTATTCCAAGATATTTTTTTGGGGTAAACAGTATATGCTGGGTCAAAGCCTACGTAAGAAGAAAAGATGAGAGTGCCCCCACCCACACTGGGGGGTATTTTTCTTAGTGGCTAGATCCCGGCAGACACATGAGGGCAAAAGCATCGCCGTCTCAACGTAGACAAGACGTTATGACCTCAACTCGAGGTGTACACAGTGTTGTTTTAAGCTCGTGTGCCTGCTGGGATGTACTACCACACCGGAAAGACGGCAATCGAAAACGTTAATACTATCGACGAACGTAGTTAAAAAGATAGAAACAGAGTTTTCAATTGCCATTTGTCGACTGGCGACAAATGGCAATCGAAAACACTGTTTCTAGCGATTTTATCCGCGTTCGTCGATTGCTCATGCGTTTTCGTTTGCCGCCTATCCGGTATGACTACACTCAGTGGCTCTGAATTACCAATTGAGCTGTGACATGAGATTTCCAACAATGTGGTATGTGCGACCAGCAAAGTCTCATATCAGCCTGCGCATACGCGGAGTCTGATCAGAGCCTTTGCTGGTCGCTTGAATATTCTACAACTGTTAAGCTACTGACGGAACACCATTTGGAGTTTCTAAGCTTAAAAGGAGGCTGCAGAGGCTCGTCTGAGTCTGCACATGTCAAAATGCCACATTACTGGAAATCACATGTCACGGCTCAATTGTTTTTTTTTTTCGTTTTCAACTATTCATCATCATGAGATTCGTCAAACTAGTGGCGAAATTACTACTCCCAGTGGTGCGGGATTACCATAACATAACATAACATAATTAGGTTATTTTTCGTTTTCAGCTAGATGATTCCCCTCATCATGAGATTCGTCAAATCACTGGCGAAATTACTACTTCCGGTGGTGCTGGTGGTTCTTGTTGTAAACATTGTCATGATGAGCGGGATTTTTGTGAATAAAGATAGAACCACAGTATACGTCCAGCAGGTGTATAAGCGATTTAACTACGACAGCGTGTCTAGCTCAGACGCCAATCAATCATCTAGCTACAATGATGCGAAAGGGGAAAATGCTAACAAAATAAAAGGTGATGCTGAACCATCTCAAGTCGATCAGGATCAAAAATTTGGAAACGATCATTCGCCACGAAAAGCTAGCAAAGATGGTGAATCGAAAGAAAAAGATGAACTGATGAGAGATGAGGGAGTGGACAATATGATTAATAGATTAAAGAAAACGACATTGTTTGATAGCCACTTTTGGAATGTCTCTTTGGCTTATTTAGCGAAGACTCTCGGTCAGGCGGCGAGGATGTCTGGGAAAAAGTTGTCTGGATACGAAAATATGCACAGGTACAGTCCCGTCAACGATTTTATTTGACCTTTCTAGCACTCCTGATACACTCCTGTAACACAGGAATAACTCCATAAAATAGCACTTCCATCACTTTGTCACTTCAATAATACTATTTATCAATTTACCTTAGTGCAACCCAGCGTTCAGTTGGGGCGTTCCATGTATCGCTTGACGATCATACATGCGTTCCATTGCGGTTCATAACGAAATCGAATTTGATCATTTCTCACGTGTTGTTTGGAGAAAACGTACAACTATATATGTATATATTAAATAGCATTTTAGTTGGGGAACCAAGGCAGGAAAAATGCTAACCCTTGCACCCGAAAGGTATACAGCTGAATTTTGTATGGTTGCAAAGGTAATTCTATGGTATATCTGAAACCACTGTATAGCAGACTCGATTGACTTGCATAACGTCAGAGCAGTCAACTTTCTACGGAAGCCCAGCAAGAACATGTCAAAATATTATTTTTTCAAAATGTCAAGAATTCCATACACGTTCTGGAATGAAAAATATTGAGTTTATATAATAAAACAACATTTGCGCAAACCCCTGAAGCAGTGGTGGTCATCTAAGAATACTGCTTATTGATTTCGATAGCATATAGATCAGGGCACCCCTATTTCGAAATTAAATTTATAGATTTATTTGCTTCAAATTTCAATTAAACTGCATTTATTGCCAAAAAATGTATTTCATCATTATTTATATATTGCTTGGAAGCATATCTCGTAAAAAATATGTGCTTACTTATTCACTTTTATCCTGCCGCTGAGGTGGTCTGAATTGTATTTTTTTTTTACATAAATGAATACATTTTTTGTATGCGTTTAAACACTGCATACAGTTAGACAAACGTTTGGGGCATAATTTAAGACAATTTACTTTATTTTCAATGACAAACTAGAAAAGGTAGCTGAAAAGTTAAAATATGAGACCATGATAATTGGATACTTGGGATTTTAGTCTATGCTAGCTGGTTCGTAGTTAAATACTATGGACAAATTAAGAACAATTTAACACATAAATGAACTTGATACAGAGGGTCATTGTAGGGACCAATGGGATTTTTATCAGCTGAAAGATTAATTCCATTAAATAGTGGTAAAATAAAGAGGAAACACTCGTATGACTATTAGTCTATCACAATGAAAACCCCGTCTGTCCTGTTTGAGATATAGAAATGTAATAGCATAGGTTTTTACGAGAAAATGTCCATAGGAAGAAGATTATTTTGGTGCACAAATAACTGGTCGAACTGCTTATACATTTACATGCATTTGATTGTATTATCGTACAGTCAAACGGCCTCTCATACCCGTCCACCAGATAAGAGTGCGTAATGGAAAATACTTTTTTTTATAATTTCTCAGCCAAAGCATATGTTTTTGTTACTAATTAGATCTATTAAATGAGACAATTTTTTGAAGACCAAAAACACAATCTTATTGATAGGAGAAACATCAAAATTTCTATGCTATGAAAGATTGCTTAACTAGGCCCATGTGGCATGCAAAAATGTATTTTTTTTCGCGAAATGCAATTTTGATCGCAATGCTATACAGTGGTTTCATATCAAGCACTATTTAGACTATCAGTATGCAAAAATCCAGCCGTATACCTTTCGGGTGCAAAAAAATTGTGTTTTTTCACGATACATGACTTCGGTTCCCCAACTATTTCGCTGCGGGCCATTGGTGCAATGGTGGCCTGCTTTGTTTGCTCGGTAAAGGTTTTCGTAGGAATGGTGGTAAGAACCCCTTATTAGTCACCTCGCATACTAACTGCATTGTCGCACGTTGACCTGATGAACGTTGCCTATCTCACGACATGTGCCTTTATCAGGTCATCATGACGTTGCACTTTTTTGAATGACGTCGTCAATGACATTGAATCGACACGAAAACTCAATAATGACGTCATAATCACTAGTTTGAAGAGTGAATCAACTTGTAAACTGATAAATAGAATATCTGGTTCGCGTCCTTTGATATAAAAAATAGTTAGTGAGTATGATCAGGAAATACCACAATCACAAACCGAAGACAATCCCGTGGCACTGCGAGGAAGAGCCGCTCACCCATCACGAGACACCAGGAAGACAAATCAAGCAAAGCAACCAGCTCTCTCTTCCCCATCAGGATGATTGCAATGCTAGAATGGACACAAAGTAACGCACAACAAAACATAGAACATTACAGACTCCCACAATGGGAGTTACAATAAACAAAAAGTCAACAGCAACAGAACCAACGCCGTAGAACAGACAGCAGCCTAAGCCACCTGGTCTGAGGTAGTCTCTTGGCTTCAAGAACGCATGTTGAATGGCTCGGCAAGCCTTGCGATGTGAATAGATGTTCTCGAAGCCTTGCCTGGTAAACTTGATATCAAAAGACACTCACCTAGTATTCTCTATTTCTCCCCTTTGTAAATTAACATGATGACAAAAAAGCGTTGTCAACCCTTTGGACGTGGACCCCCTTACAAAACTTTCAGGATCCATGCATGAATATGAAGCTTATTATATGTGGTGATTTAGCGTATTATATGTGGTGATTTTGTTCATTAAATGTGTCTATTTAGCGTAGTTTATGAGCCGATTTAGCTTATTATATGTAGTAATTTACCTAAATTATATGTGTGGGTTTAGCTTATAATATGTGTGGATAAAGCTTATCATGTGTGATGATTAAACTTATAATAAGTGAAAATGTAGTTTGTCATATGTCATGAAATTGCTGATTATATGTGAAGATATAGCCTAGAATATGTTTTTGTTGCAGTTCCAAGAAGCTGTCTAACTGGAGGAAGGTACACAGGAATATCCGTCAGTTTTCTCTCTATGATCCAGCAGACCCAGCAGTAGATGCGCTTCTTCACGACATGGCAACTTTGCCAATTGATGAAATAGGTAACACAATGTGCTAACTAGTGGTATACCAATTTGTTCTAGAGCTGGTATACTTCAGTCTTCTCAATGAAATGTCTACATTCAGCGGCGGGTCCAAAATTTCTAGAAAGGGAGTTCATTTGTATAAAGGGGTAGGGGTTCGTTTGCTGATTTTATCTCATTTTTCTTAAATATCCCATTAAAATGAAATAATTTGGTCTCATTGAGGCCAAATTATTTCGTTTTCATTGGATATTCAAAAGCGGGGGACAGGGAGGGGGGTCGAGCGAACTCCCTGAACCCATTCTGGATCCGGCACTGTACATTCATCAATAGTATTGACATTGCTAATTGATGAAATGGGTTGAACGATTGTGCTGGCACTATGTGGCGTACTTATAAATTAAATATCTATTAATTATGTTAATCAGTGACAAGTATTCTCTACGTCGATTGATGAAACAGATAAAGGGTGTGCAGTGGCTCAGTGGTGAGGCCCTTCCAGGGGTTTTGGAGAACAGGGGAAAAAGGGTATTTATTTCAGGGGAACAAAGGCCAAATTTTGAGGGGAACAGGGGAACAAAGACAATATTGGGGATCAGGGAACATAAGAAAACAAATTTTCGATTTTTGGGGAACAGGGGAACAAGCCAATTTATTTCAGGGGAACAAGGGAACAGGTATCCCCTGGGAGGGTCTCAGTGGTAGACTGCTTGACTATAGATCGAAAGGCGGCGGGTTCGAGGCTCACTGGCGTCACTGCGTTGTATCCTTGAGAGACACATTAATCCTTGCTTAGTACTGGTTCAACCCAGGAAGACCCGTCCCAACATAACTGAAAGATTGTCGACTGGGACTTAAAGAATTAAATTAAACAAACACAATGAAATAGATAAAACAATGAAACGATAAGTGTTCTACCGATTAATCGAACTATACCCGGCAAAAAAAGTTCTGCACAACTGAGGTTTTTCCGGCATATTTCAACTTTCAAAAATAGGACAGAAATAATAAATATATCACAAGAAAATTTAATTCAATCTGGACAATACACTGAAGTCAAAACAAGAATATCATCATTGATGCTTGAGTAATTGTCCGCTGAAGCTATATGGGGTTGGGTGCCAAAAATGACAAAATCACAGTTTCTTCTCTCAATAATGGGCATAGCCACCAATATTCACTCGACACTCATTGAGCCTCTTCCTCATCGAATTCACCAGTCTCTGTATTTGCCTTTGAGGAATTGCAGCCCATTGTTGAAGAAGAAGTCTCTGTAAGTCTGCAAGTCTTGTGTGTTGATTAATGTGTTTATTTACTGCTCGGCCAAGAATATCCCACAAGTGCTCAATGCATGACAAGACCGGGGATATTGGAGGCCACTCAAGTTGCTGACCACCATTCAGTTGCAAGAAGTTGTCCACAATCCTAGCACGAAGGAGCCTCGCATTGTCGTCCTGAAAGATGGCATTCTGTCCCATCTGACGGAGATATGGTACAACATTAGGTCGGAGAACTTCGTCAATGTACCGTTGGCCATTCAAGTTCCCAGGCACAACGACAAGGACAGTTCTTCAATTTAAACTAATACCTGCCCATATCATAACACTTCCACCGTTGTATGTCGTTGTTGGTTGGACAGTAAGTTCTAAGTGTCTCTCCCCGTTGCGACGCCATACTCGGATGAGTCCATCCACCTTTCGCAGACAAAACCTGGATTCATCAGAGAAGAGGACTCGTGACCATTGCTGTCGATTCCATCCACCGTGTCGTGCACAAAACTAGCGTCTTAGAGCCCTGTGACGTAGTGAAAGCTAAGGCTTTCTTAGCAGGTTTTCTGGAACTGAACCCAGAAGCTCGATCTCTATTCCTGACAGTCTGCACCGAAATGCGGCGTTCACCTGGTCCCCGTTGTTGTCTCAACATTCTCTCCAGACTGGCGCCATCCACAAAGCGTCGCCTTGCTACAGTGACTGCAATGTATCGGTCTTCATGCTGGGTTGTAAAGTTTCGGTCGTCCAGATCTGGGTCGGTCAGAAACAGTCCCCGTTGCGATGACGATCACGAAGTCGAATAATGGTGCTACGATGAATGTTGAATTGGTTAGCAACATCCTGTGGGTGAATGCCCGCCTCTATACGACCCAGAGCCCGTGCTCTTTCTTCATCAGAAAGTTTTCTCAAAGCTCTAAAAGGCCTTGCATTTGCCATAATATTATTGACAATTCAAATGCGATTTTGGTGAAATTAAGAAGCGTATTTTTTAACAAAAAATTATGCAAAGAATGCAGCTGGTTATGTAATTGGTTAAACATTTGTTAAATTCGTGCAATTTTTTGCACAAAAATCGTGATGTGATTTTTGAAGTAGAGTTTACCAAATAATCCCGTGCAGAGTCACTGACCGAGTACAACATTGAAAATCGATAATTTTGTCATTTTTGATTGCCGACCCCCGGTACCATTAGACACATGTTTCTCAGACATTTCTAGTGTGATTTTGATTCCGTTTCAAACAAAATGTTCCTTAGAAATGGGACTAAATTCTGATATAAATCATGTAGTCAGGTGTAGCCTGTATTTTAAATAAATTGCCACAAACCCCTGTTGTGCAGAACTTTTTTTGCCGAGTATATATGTCAGGGAGCGCAGTGGCTCAGTGGTAGAGTGCTTGACTCGAGACGGAGGGGCCGCGGGTTCCAGCCTCACCGGCGTCACTGTGTTGTGAACCTTGAGCAAGACACATTTATCCTAGCTCAGTACTGGTTCAACCCAGGAAGACATGTCCCTGTTAAACTGAAATATTGTTGATGGAACGTAAAAAATCCAATCATACAAACCAAACAAACAAGAATTATAGGTCAGTAAAATAACTGAGGTACGTTTTAGCTTCATTGCAATTATGCTGCAGAAATCTAGGTGCATTTTACCAATACTTTTACAAAGGAGCTGACAACATGTTCATAAATGTCTTTAAATGCATGTGATGGTTCATTTTGCTGTAATAATCCATGGAAATGTACAAAATATGAAACCTGGAACATAGATCCAGATAAGTAAATTTTATTAGCGTAGAATTGTACTTCATTTTAAGCATGTGTTTTGGGTGCTCAAAATAACCGTCCCATTGAGACGGTTCTTTTGAGTACCCACAACATATGTTTTGGATGAGAAATAAAGAAAACAGGTTTCCAATACCCACTCTTATCTGGAGGCCTGCTATAAAAAGGTTTCATATTTTGTACAGTTTACTTGGTTGTATTCTTGTTTTAATATACAATAGCGCAGCCAGATACGCACATCAAAGGGAGACTACTGAATCAAGCATTTATTCTCTTCAATTGCACCCCTTTTCAAAATGGAAACTTCTCTTAAAGGAAAGAATTTGCTCCCAGAGTGAGCGAATTCTTTCCTTTAAGAGAAGTTCTTTATGGTATGGGAGTCACTTTTACCACAGTAGGTTACCTCCCTTGAATGCTACTTTTTTATTACGCACGTACGTAACTGCGTTATGGGAGCTACGCCAATGTTATATGTTTACAGATGAGAACGATGGTGGTACAGAGCTTAAAATGATTCTGGTGTTTAGTGATGGTGGCAGAGCTGTTTTCAAACCAATGAGGTAAAGTGTTTTTTCTAGATACACACAATCGGAAAATCTCAGCCCATTTCCAGAATCAAGCCTCGAATGTATGTAAGGTGTAGTATTGTGAATGAAAAAGCTGCATTTTGTTAACCGGAACTGGTGTATGGTAAATTAGTTCTGTAGCATGAGGGTTCAGCTCTATTAAAATCCACTATTCTATCAACAGAATTAATGTAGCTTACGTTTTTCAATAAAATGTTACTATAGCTATATTTTATTGAACCCCCCCCCCCCTAAACTTCATTTATAGCTTCTTGTGCAATGTTGTAACCGTTTGTTTCGCTACAATCGAACTTGTTATTGTATTTGCATGGTTTCTGTGACGTCAGCGTCACATCATGTAATGTGACGTCAGCGTCCCGTTATCAACGTAGACAGTTACAAGCAAAAGTATGTGCATGAACTACTGGTAAACCGCTTGTTCAAGCCTGCCCAGGAAAAAGTGTGGTTAGGTGAACTGACCGTCTTGCCATGACCATAGCTGTTGACTTGGGACGTAAAGCAAGAAAACAAGCAAAATACCCTCATAAATCCGAGGTCTGATTCCACGGATACACAAAGTCAGTGTAAAGATACTTGCACCATCTCTTAATAACTTAACCCCTTCTAATTCACAAAACTAAAATGTGCTTTTCTTTGAAGAATGATATATTTAGGCTGCATAACATTTAAAGTGTTTTTAAAACGATTAAATATTGACTGGCTCCAGTCCTTAAAACAATGTGTCTTATCATATACTTTTGGCTAGTCTAACTCTGATGGCTCTGTTTTACAGAGCAATCAGAGTTAGACTGGCTACAAGTATATATGACACATTGATGAAAAATTGTTTTAAGGACTGGAACCAGTCTAGATTAAATGCTGATCAGCACTCTCCCCAACTTGTTACCTCTCCATTAAAAGAATAAAGTACGCGATAAGTTCTATTTGTAGGATATGATAAGCAACATGCCTTGTTATAAACAGATTAAAGAGCAGCTGGCATTCTCAAAAGGCTTAGAATTGAGCATTTTTATTTTGTTTTCAAATTTTGTTATATAGTTCATGTATGTATAGTTTCGTACAGATTTTATATTTTTGTACATTTACTGTCTGAATTTCCCTAAATTTAATTTATAATTATTTTTAGATATGCACGAGACGTTGGCACCAGTGAAAATCATTATATTTTCGATGATTTAGAACGTCATTATGCAGAGATTGCAGCCTCTCATCTAGACAGGTAAGTACTGTCCTGCAAGCCAATAGTGACAGTGACGTCATGTTTTGTTTACAAAGTTATCAGGAAATTATGATCGGTAGATCACTAGTGTATTAATCCATCCACAGGATAGGATTAATACGCAAGTGATCTATTGATTCGCATTAGCACAAGTGGGGTGTACAAGTTAATGTTTACTTAATAATTGTAAACAAAAGATGGTGTCACTGTCACTCTTGGTTGGCGCGACAATATGTGTAATAAGTTTTACTTGGGCTCTAATCTAATATTATACAATTATTGATTTCAATGAGGTAGACATAAGAATTTATTTACTTGAAAAAGTGATAATTTACCAAGGCTGCTAGGCCGAGGTGAATATCACTTTTAAGGGTAGATAAATCCTGATGTCTACCGAAATTTAAATCAAGAACTGTTTTGTTATATGATTTTTCAACTAATAATGAAAATTTTCTACTTTTACTTTTGTTGTTGAAGTCATGTTCAACCTTCAACC
This sequence comes from Loripinus fragilis, assembly GCA_964019695.1. NCBI lineage: Eukaryota > Metazoa > Mollusca > Bivalvia > Lucinida > Lucinidae > Loripinus > Loripinus fragilis. Next base: position 167,956 of record CAXHUL010000604.1, read on the forward strand.
TAAGGACTTTCTAACAAGTTTTATCAACTGATTAATCTGGATTTAATTGTTAATCAAAAGTATAAATTATTAGCATAAGACTAGTATCATCAATATTATCCAGGCTGTTAGGATTTTATCGTGTACCACTGACTATAGGAAGAAGACTAAACCTGACAGAACTATCCTGATTAATCGTAGATTTAATCGTTAATCAATAGTATAAAAGTATCAGTCATCAATATTTTCCAGGCTGTTAGGATTTTATCGTGTACCCCTAACTATAGGAAGAAGACTAACATGACAGAAATATTCTGATAATTCTGGATTTAATTTTTAATCAATAGTATAAGACTAGTAGCATCAATATTTTCCAGGCTGTTAGGATTTTATCGTGTACCACTGACTATAGGAAGAAGACAACCTGACAGAAATATCCTGATTAATCTGGATTTAATAGTTAATCAATAGTATAAAATTATCAGCAAAAGACTAGTATCATCAATGTTCTCCAGGCTGTTAGGATTTTATTATGTACCACTGACTATAGGAAGAAGACTTAACTTGACTGAAATATCCTGATTAATCTGGATTTAATTGTTAATCATAAGATTAGTATCATCAATGTTTTGCAGGCTGTTAGGATTTTATCGTGTACCGCTGACTATAGGAAGAAGACTAAACCTGACAGAAATAGAGGACATGACACCAGAATCAATCAGGAAAACTTTCTTTAAGTCACCAGGTAATTTTTGTTTGATTTGATTCTTTACGTCCCATCAACAATCTTTCAGTTAAACAGGGATGGGCCTTCCTGGGTTGAACCAGTACTAAGCTAGGATAAATGTGTCTTGCACAAGGACCACAACTCAGTGACGCCGGTGAGGCTCGAACCCGCGACCCCTCAGTCTCGAGTCAAGCACTCTACCACTGAGCCTCTGCGCTCCCTAAGTCGCCAGGTAAGATCAGGCCCAAGTTTACAAAACGTATATCATGCTTAACTCAAATTAGCATGCAATTTCAACTTTTCATAAAAATAATGAAAAATGTTGATTGATTATGCATTTAAAGTAAGTAAGGGTGCAAAGATGAGGAACCGATACAATCAAGTACCACACCTGATCCAGGATACCAATGGGAAAGTGACATGCTCACAGTTATACACCACAAACGAGAGCCAAGAGGTCAGCCCTTTCCCAGCAGTTGACCACAAGGTAGACTGGCTCCCTGTCGTATGTCCATTGATTTAATAAGGATGTTCTGACCAAGAGAAATAATCCAAACATAGTTTTCCCATCAGAGGTGTCTTTTCTTTCAGCCCTTACAACTCAGCCATCATTAGATTGAGAAATCAATGAAAAAAATACTTTTGAGTATGCATAATTAAGTTTGACGATGGGAGCCAGTCTAACAACAAGGCAGCAATGAACAGACGCGAACGCATGAGAAACACAAGACACAAAAACACAAATAATCCGAAATAGAAGTACCGACTTGGAACGGTCAGTGAAATATTTTACTGGAAGGCTTAAACCGGTTTCACGGCGCCAACCTCACCCTATATTCAGATGTTGATCAAAACACATAGATGTTTGGTTTGCATGAAAGACCCCAATGCGTAAAGTCTTAGATGTTGTATTTATCCTGCTAATAAATGTTAAAATGCCAACAATTGTTGGCATTTTAACATTTATGAGCAGGAAAAGTTCATGCTCAGTTGAGTTGACCATGAAATAAGCATGACGTTTTATAATAGTCTAGTGGCTAGATAGACACTGAGCCTCTGACACCATACCCAATCATGTGCGGATTCAGAGGGGGGCAGGGGGTCCGGATCCCCCGGAAAATTACAAAAATATAGGGTTCCTTAGCAATACTGGTCCGGATCCCCATAAAATCACAAAGCTACCGAACCATCATCGGCCCGCCAACGAAACGCCATTTAAATGGCGTTTCGCTGGCGGGTCGTTGATGGCCCGCTTATAGTGGTATTTGGATCCTTCCTCCCCTCATCCTCCCCTCATCAAACTAAAAAAAAAATGTCAAAGTTGGATCCCCTCTGGCAAAGATTTCTGGATCCGCGCATGCCCAATCCATGAAGTTAATATTTACTTGATCAGGAAATAACTGATTTGACACCAACAATCTAGAAACATTCTTTAGGTCATCAGGCACATGTTAGAACTGGCAGACATTGAATTATTTGATTAGAAATCGTTGGTAAGAGCTAGCCTGATGACAAAGAACCATTCTGAAAAGCTGTCATTAGTTCAAAGATATAATTTTGATACTATTTCTAGGCCCCGGTCCGGTTAGCTCAGTCGGTAACGTGTCTGGCTACAGATTCGTGTCTGACTGCAGATCCAGGGGTTGCGAGTTTGATCCCGGTCCCGTCCCATACTTTCGTGGAGATTGATCATGAAATGATTTCTACGGTCATTCTCCTCCCTTCCGCTGATTCATTCAAGAAGGGTTGTTGTCAGTTACAAGCGAAAGTATGTGCACGAATTACTGGTTAACCCCTTGTTCAAGCCTGCCCAGGAAAAAGTGTTGTTAGGTGAACTGACCGTCCCGCAATGACCATAGCTGTTGTCTTGGGACGTAAAGCAACAAAACAAACAAAACTATTTCTAGGTGTTTCGAGAAGGGATTCTGTCGTTGACTCCCAGCGATATAAAATAACCACTGGTTTCATCTGTGAGGGTTCATAATAATTGTGAATTGCCTGTGGGTATCTACAATATTTGTGAATGCTTGGTTTGGGTAGGATGCAGGTGTTCAGCCAGGTGCGGTATTGACATCTGTGATTGACATGTTTATGTTTTTATAGGGAAGTCTGACACCAGTTTGTTATTGTTTCTCAAATGTCATATTTATTAGCATGTCAATTCAGATGGGATGTTTTAAAACTTTCAAAAGGTCACGATGACAGATGTTACTTAGTTTAGTAAAATTACATAAGCCCAATAAATAGATTGTGTCAAAAATTGATAGACAAAAATAGAATATTTTCGGAAATTAAAATTATGCAATATATTCAAAATTACGTAGTTGTCAATTTCAATGACGTCATAAAAATTCCACGTTGAGCTTTAAATATTGAATCAACATAACCTGTCGCCATTCTAACATTTGAATGGACATTACAAGTAGCAAAAAGTAAAAAGACAATGCCGTTTTACTTTGTAGTTTTAAAGATGCTGGGCTTGAAAGATTCAGATTCAAATATTATCATTATTCAAAATATGAAAAAGGCCAGTGGTATGGAGTGGACCATATATAATATACTGTAATTATTAATCGAAACAGTAGAGCGAGAAAATATTAGCATCATTATTAAGGTAAAAACTGGATCTTTTGAATGGTGTATAGTATGTCTCTCAAAAATGTCTCTGTACAAAGCTACAAGGCAACGATCAGAACTTTTAGATCATCCCTCGTAGCTCCTTTTTGCTATAGGAATAATCATTGATGCTGAAAAAGTTAAAAAAAAAGTGGACAGCCAGGACAGACCCCCCCCCCCCGTAAATGTGTTTTATATGATATAAATGTAATTGCATTCATTATTGCCCGTTTAATCCCTGGTGACAATTAGGGTAAAGTCGGGTAAATTCGGACAGTCAGCTAAATTTGGACAGTGACCTTGTTTGTTTCATATTTTGATATTTGGAATAAAAAACACAAAAACTAACTAAGCAAACAGTGAACATCCTGATGAGACAGCTCATTAAGAGCCGTTTCATCTGGATTTCCACTGTTTGCAAATGTATTTCCGAATTTACCTGATTTCCGAAATTACCTGACATTACCATTTATGGATATAGACTTTGATATAGGACTCCAATTAAAGAAAAAAAAAACGCCTTTATTACGTGGGGATAATTTTGTACAGGCATACAGCTCACCTTTTTCACCAGTACATCCAAATAGGGTAAAGTAGGGTATATTCGGACAGACAGCTAAATTCGGACACACACCTTGTCGATTCATAGTTCAATTATTGGAATACAAATAAATCAACTAAGCGAACAGTGAAAATCCTGAAGAGACGTCTCATAAGGAGCCGTCTCGTCTGGATTTCCACTGTTTGCAAATGTGTGTCCGAATTTACCTGATGTCTGAATTTACCCGACTTTACCCTAATGTTCTTTTGCAGCTGGAAATATCTGTTTCTATGGCGGTTGCGACTACTTCTGTGACAGTCACCACGCCTTCTGTGGTAAGCCGGACATAATAGAAGGATCTGTCATGAGTTATCTCCCGTCGAGAAACATAGCGCAACGGAGATCCTGGTACCAGCCATGGAGACGCTCATACAGGTAGGTAGCCTGGGTTCCAGTCTGATCATGCTTATCCCTTTTTTTCGTTCCTCGTTAAAAAATGGTAGCCTGGCGAACTTTGATTTCATTTGACAGCGCCACCTGAAGTTTTCCTCAGAGTCTGAAGTGTTTGGCCAAGAACGAGAACTCGCCCAGATAACTCTAGTATGTTATAAATAGTAGGCTTACTTCAAGGCTTACTTCAATCTTCTGATATAGTAATGGGAATCCTAGTTGATAGAAAAGATAGACAAACATTACCAAAGCTATCCCTTCTTCTCTATCATCAGTCTGCGTGCTGGAATGCACCTTTTCGTCCATGTATTTGACATTATATAGTTCACAGATTCCTTCGTTTGGGATTGAAATTGATCGAAGTTTTTCACCTTGTGAGACACACACTATACACAACACTTCCAAGAAAAACATCGCCGGATCGTGCGTATTACTGTCAGTTGATTCTTTTATACAGTTCTGTATCTTAGTAAACAGTGCAGATCGTGATAAAATACCACCTTTCGCTGTGTTTCATGGTCATTTATTGTCATGTACCTTAGTTGAACCTAGAGATAGCACAAGAGACTGTCATATTACCCAGTATGACATTGACCTTTGACAGATTGACCTTTCAATTGAGCAACAGTGAAGAACAACTTGGACATTTCGTCGCTTCAGTGCTATAGTGTTCTATCTACCATTGCACAAGTTTTGAGAAAAATGAGTTTGAAAACTTTAGCATCCTGATTTTTGATGCCTCATCTATCACAGACCTTTGAATCTTACCAGAAGGTTAAAATATATACATACAGTGTAAATAACCTTGGTTTGAAGAAATTTTCACAGTAATATGGAATTTATGGGCATTTTACAGTTTGCAGATAGAACATTATGCCCTAAAAATCGACACCTGCGTTCAGTGCTATAGTGTTCTATATGTTCCTACAGCTAATTATTCTGTTTTTGGAGTCAGTTCGTATACTATTCTGAACAGAAATGATTATTTGTACCTTAAAGTGGCAGATTTAGTCATTTGTTTGGCATAACAGTAACGAACCACTCGGATTATGCCATTGAAATTTATGTAAGGGAGGTAATCTGCTTCTACAGTTATTTTTTCTGTCAATAGGGTCAATTTGTATAATATTGTAGGCTGCAATGATTATTTGTACCTAAAAATAACATATTTGACCATTAATTTGTAAATACACTGCCAAACTACTTCAATTCAAGCCGTTTAAATATGTGTAAGGGAGGTAATCTGTTTCTACAGCTTATCATTGTGTCCATGGATCAATTTGCATATTTTTTTTGGACTGAGAGGATTATTTAGAACTAAAAGTAGCAGATATAGCCATTAGTTCGTCATCACACTGACAAACCGCTTCAATTTAGGAAATTTAAATTTATGTAAGGGAGGTAACGGCAAATTTTACCAATTTCTCCAAGGGAAGTGACTTTCTGTAGATAGAACAGTATGGCATTGAACTCACCAGGTCACGTGACATAATCACCTTTGGCCATTGGATGAAAATCACTTAGAACACTATAGCACTGAACGAAATTGACCTTTTGTAGATAGAACAGAAGCACAGCGATTTAAAGCTTACTGGGAGGAGATAGGCAAATGAAACCTTTACCAGTAGATAGAACATTTGATCCCCTTTCCAACGGTATGCATAACTCATTTTTGACCAAAATGTCACTTAGAACACTATAGCACTGAAGCGACGATTTGTATGATATTGCACTCTCCAGTTTGTTACATGTAAGTAGTGCATTTGGGTCAGTTTGGGTTGATTTGCTGTCCAAATTGAACCTTGACCTTATTGATGACATTGACTTTGATAAGAGGGGTCATTTCAGATGGACATTTGTATGCGTATTAGTCCGTTGTCATCTTTACTATTCAATCCGGCAACATAAATGTCACTTTGAAAAAATGGCATAATGAAACTGCAACAGTATACCAATTCACAGGCATGATTTTACCAAACTTACAGCCTGCCATTTGTAAAATAACTATTTTGGGCTAGTATTTTTAAACTTTGTCAATAATATAATGTTTATTTAGTATATTGTAAAGTGGTGTTATAAGCTTATATGAGTGAAATTTAGTGAAAGCCGCCGTGGTGTAGGGGATAAACCTATGTCCTGTAAACCAGGGGTCAAAGGTTCGATTCCCGGCTTCTCCCAGTCTGTCGGATGAGACTTTAAGCCGTTGCCCCGTCTTCTGAGACGATTTAAAACCAGAACCACTGCCGGTTGAGCCTTCGGGAGTTCCTGGACATAAGAACCACAAAAGCATAAACCCACCCGGCCAGTACTGGTGCAGCCAAGGAACACGGCCACAAAAAAAAAGAAATTTAAAGAAAATGTATATGTTCACTTTTCTTTTTCATTATTTTGCTGTACAATGAGTTTACCAGTAATATGTGTAGGGGATAGGGTTGTTAAAAGGGTTCCCTAGAATAACTTTGGGGTAAATGTTGCCAACAAACAATATAAATGTTCTTTAAAATGTTTATTGGTTTAAATTAAACTATTTTCTCGGTCCTTTATCTGAAATGGGTTATGTCTTTAGGTTACAGACCTGTAATTGTAAAAAGGGCAGTGGTTGGCACAAAAGGTGGGTGGAAGTCCAGCATAATATTTTTTAGTTGTGAGGTGTTAATAATAAAACTAGGAAATATATTGTATTTATTAGACGGATATATTTTTGCTGTTCTTTTTGAAACAACATCTCATTGCTTTTGTTGATTAAATTTACTGGTGTGGCTTAGGAAAAAGGACCATTCATTCTAGTATTTTTTCAGTAGAATTTTCCTCTCTTGAAGGGTGCCCACCTTCAGGGGCCTAAAAGTGGTAAAACATGGTGGTCACCGGGGTATCTCATTCTTGTTTATTGATTGAAGTAGGTCCAATCTGTAACTCTATGGCAGCCTCATTGTGATTGAAGAGTTGTGAGGACCACAGCCTACTTAAAAGCTATAAAGGAGGTCTATGGAAAAACAATTACAGGTCTGGGCCCAAATGGTATTCATCATGACTGCATCTGTAGTCAACAAGGGTGAATTACGTTTGAGCGGAAATCATAACGTGACGGAGAATGAAATGAGCGGAGAACCATACAGTAAAAAGAACGTGTGGATAAAACATTCAATGATCGAATTTTCCAGGTAATGACCTTCAAATAAGTATTCGCTCAGTTGTATTACCTGTAATGGCCAACATTGCCCAGTCCTTAATAAGTGATTTGGAGCGTATTACAGTGGCGAATCCATGGGGAGTTCATGGAAATGAAAAGAAAAGAAAATGAGATAAGATCCACAAAGCAAAACCAACATCTTTTAAACATATGAACCGTCTTTCCAGGAATCCTTCCTTGATCCGCCCCTTCATCAGGATGTTTACATGGAAAGGTCGCTCATTTCATTGATTCAAACAGCCGCTCTTTTGCCTTATGGTTCTCCGCTCTTTCGTAAAAATAAACATGCTCTTTCGTATTATGGATCCGCTCAAGCGTAAATCTCCCGCCAACAAGAAGGTTTGATCGTTGTTCTGTCGTAAAAAAACAACAACTTTGGTTCGAGTTCAGGGACATTTAGAAGCATACACCAATGTTCATTTTCTCAAAGTGAACGCTAGCACGTGTGTTCCTGTTCGCCAAGCCTCGTATTCTTTCTATTTTCCACAACTCCTTTGAAACCCTGGTATAGTTTGATAGTCGTAGTTATCAAAGCTACAGTGTAGAAAGTCCAGCACATTATTCTCAAACAATCCGAAAATGGGAGTTGTCTGCCAATTCTCTCAACGTTGAGGAATGAACTTCGAATAATGCCGAGTTTTCGTTTTAAAATGTACAGTTGAATGTCGTTAATTCGAGGTCCATGGGACTAGAGATTTTTTTATTTCGAATTATCAGTAGTTCGAATTACAGTGAAGTAGACATAGAAATATATATCCCCCATAAATGTTTATTATCATTTTTTTCTGTCAAATCCAATCACACATATATGAGCACGTTTTATTCATATACAGTCAGGCATAAGTTAAGCATCACCCAAACATTATTTCAGAGACGTGTTTTTGTGATCAAATTTCTTCAGAAGAACAACCAGTTTGTAACATATTGTTGCCCTAGCCTTTTTGTTCTGCTGTACATATCAGAGTGCCATTTGGTCATTTTGGTAAATTTCTACGGTGTCCTGTATACACAAACCTCTATTTTAAGGGTATACCCTTAAAAGGTGTCACAGCTTAACCCAAAGTGCTTACTTTGAATTCAAATTAACGCAAAAATATTCGAGACTTATTTACCAAAATAGTGTCAAATTGATGCTGTCGAACTCTAGGTTATATGTCAGTTATAGTGGATCATAGAGAAAGTTGATTGCGTGTTTTTAATTTTTGCATTATCACTATACAATGTATAACATGCCATTCTTTACACATCCATAACTTTTATTCTTTTAGAGCTATGCATCTGAAATTTTCAGACATAACTTGTTTTTGATATTGTAACAATATGACAATAACACTTTACATGTCTAAAGGTTTTGAAAACACCATAATGGGGTAGAGAATAGGTACAGTTTTAGAGGTAAGTGTGCAGTTACCATGCCTGGTTGTTTACCTCAATGATAATCTAATCAAAGTTAGCTGTAAATTGTCACCAATTGATCTATTCTAATAAATAATACAAGAAAATATTCATGAGTGGAAAGCTTCCTTCGTTTTTCAAGGAAACTATTTGGGCGATACTTAACTTATGTCTGACTGTATATATGCACGCGACACAAAGGTTGCAAATTGTGCATATAAACGAGACTTATGACAACAAATATATAGTGCAGACATCATGACTCTGCCCCCCCCCCCATTCCCCCGTCCACACACACACAAAAGAAATTGCAAGTGCAATAAATTTAGAATATCGTTATTATGCGTTCCTATCCTTGACCAGACAGGAATGTAAGCGCCCGCTCAGTTCATGTTGGTATAAGAGATGGATATTTTTTTTTATATACCTTCAGAATTAAAAGTTTTCAATACAAAGAATAATACAAATACAAAACAATGTACAAACTAGAGCGGATGCCCGAGCAGAACTCAAAATGTTGCTTCGGTACCTCTTCATCACGTGGCCTATTCGCCTGCAAGGTTTGAAGTTGCTATGTCCAACCGTTACGGATGAGATGCATTTACAAAAAAATACATTATACGTCCTTTGACCTTGACCTTGGGGTCGGGGTCAATGTCACACAAAATTTTGCTCAGTAGCCTCTACATCATGGGGCCTACCCACCTGCAAGGTTTGGGGTTGCTACATCCAACCGTTAAGGAGGAGATGTATTTACAAGAAAATACATCAGTCGACCTTTGACCTTTACCTTGGGCACATAAAATGTTGCTCAGTACCTTCTTCATCATGTGGCATATTCACCTGCAAGGTTTGAGGTTGCAATGTCCAACCGTTAAGACGGAGATGCATTTACAAGAAAATACATCTGTTGACCTTTGACCTTGTGCACACAAAATGGTGCTCAGTACCTTCTTCATCATGTGGCCTATTCACCTGCAAGGTTTGAACTTGCTACGTCCAATCATAAAGGAGGAGATGCATTTACAAGAAAAAATATACATAAGTTGACCTTTGACCTTGACCTTGGGCACACAAAATGTTGCTCAGTACCTTCTACATAACGTGGCCTGTTCACCTGCAAGGTTTGAGGTTGAAATGTCCAACCGTTAATGAGGAGATGCATTTACAAGAAAATACATTATTCGACCGTTGACTTTGACCTTGGGGTCAATGTCACACAAAATGTTGCTCAGTAACCTCTACATGGTGTGATCTATTCGCCTGCAAAGTTTGAAGTTGCTACGTCTAACGGTTTAGGAGGAGATCTATTAACAAGAAATTTATCTACCTACCTACCTACCTACCTACCTACCTACCTACCTACCTACCTACCTACCTGACTGACTGACTGACTGACTGACTGACTGACTGACTGCCTGCTTGCCTGCCCGCCGGCCGGCCGACCGACCGACCGACCGACTTATCCTATCCTATCCTATCCTATCCTATCTATCTATCTATCTATCTATCTATCTATCTATCTATCTATCTATCTATCTATCTATCTATCTATCTATCTATCTATCTATCTATCTATCTATCTATCTATCTATCTATCTATCTATCTATCTATCTATCTATCTATCTATCTATCTATCTATCTATCTATCTATCTATCTATCTATCTATCTATCTATCTATCTATCTATCTATCTATCTATCTATCTATCTATCTATCTATCTATCTATCTATCTATCTATCTATCTATCTATCTATCTATCTATCTATCTATCTATCTATCTATCTATCTATCTATCTATCTATCTATCTATCTATCTATCTATCTATCTATCTATCTATCTATCTATCTATCTATCTATCTAATGGTTTTCCAGAAAACAATCAGATTAAACACAGGAAAGCCTGACAAACTCTCTGGTGTTAGATTAACGCAGTGTAACTAGGAAAATTACTTGTCCGACACCAGTCTCATTTGGACAGGTGTACGGCCTGATAGATCTGGGTTCAACTGCCATAAACAGTTTACTGAAATGGTATCTCGCATTCAGAGATCTCTGTGACTAGTATTGTAAAAGTTCGCCGCAGTCGGAGCTACCTCGGCCATTTCCGTGGAATTTGACTTCGGATGTACATAGAAACATGACGCTGACGTCACACAAATCGTGCCAATTCGAGGACAGCGAAACAAACGGTTACAACATGCTGTAAACAGAAAAGTAAGTTTAGTTTTTTTCAATAAAATACCACTGTATTAAAAAAACATAAACTTCATTTATTTTGTTGACAGAATAATGGATGTTAATAGAGCTGAACCCACATGTTACATAACTAATTTTCCTAACTGTGCAAGTTTCGGCCAACAAAATGCAGCTTTTTCAAACATAGTACTACGCCTTACAGACATCCGAGGCTTAATTCTCAAATTGAGCCGAAATTTTCCGATTGAGTTCGCTGATGTTGCTGTAGCAGATTCTTTCCCAGATCAAAACGCCCCGAATCGTTCAATTTAAAGTAGATTGTGAATATTTTGGACCGCCCGGGTAACTCAGGTGGTTCATGCACCTGGCCAGTGTTCCGTGGGCTGTGAGCTCGAGCAGCAAAATATGTTCCGGTCTGTCTGTCTGTCACATTGGCCTGCCTACGTTGCCCCTTGCTTAAAAATGACTTGTTCAGACAGAGACGTCCCCGACAGCTAAAATCAGTGACCTATATATCTTATATAGGTCACTGCTAAAACGTACTGAATTAGAGGAGCCGCCGTTGTGTTACACAGGGCTATACAGTAAGCATGTTCCCAAAGTACCTGTACGTAGAATCATGGTCAGGACAAGTAAATTCTGGGCTCAAGGAAAAAAACTTTCAAATGTAGCATAGAATGTTACTCACCCAACCCTATGGAGCTCAACTTATTAATGAAGAAACAGATTTTATTAACAGACTTGCACATGCATAATACACAAGTATACAGTTTTTTTGACACTTGCACATGCGTCTACTTCTCTAATGTTCAATTTTATATAATTTGAAAATTAGCGCATTTTAGGTCAGAGCTAGTGTACTAGGTCAGGAAAGGTCACAAGGTCCTTGTCCGACAGGGATAGTAGGTTAAAATGTTAACGTAGAACCTTGGTGTAGTGGATAAACCACTCGCCTTGTAAACCAGGGGTCATAGGTTCGAGCCCGGTTTCTCAAGTTTGTCGGATGAGACTCTAAGCAGTGTCCCCGTCTCCATATGATCGAACTTGTTGGCGGAACGCTCAACACAAACACACACACGTCCCGAATTGGTCAAACAATGTGATTTTGGGTCGTTCGGATAGACTAGTGCAGGTGCAGATCAACAGACCAGTGTTCCCAAGGCTGTGAGGTCGAGAATCCATCTCTCTCTCTCTCTCTCTCTCTCTCTCTCTCTCTCTCTCTCTCTCTCTCTCTACTTGTCTGTTTGTGTGTTACAAATGGGAATGAAATTATTTAGACCGAATTTTTTGTGAAAGCTTACACTTATAGATAATAGTATTATCGAGTTTATAAAAGATAAAGCTTGTAACGCCGTGTGATAAGCTTGTAAGGGAGTTAACAAACATTTCTTTTTGCATTTACATATATTTTTAAGTTTTTGAATAGGTGTTTAATTATTAGTAAAATTAGTTTAAAGTTTAAATTTAAGATTGAAAAGGAGGGCAATTATTCATTATTGATTTACACTTTACTTTGATTTATATGAAATACCAAATTTTTCTACACGCGCATTAAAACACTCCTGTATTTTGATTATCTATTTATATACATGTAAACATGTGTGCACTGAAACATAAACGTACATGCGCAGCTATCTGCTCCCACCCGTGACGGGTGGGGGTACCAGTCGAAAGACTGGCAGTGGGGCTAGAAAAAAGTCTAAATTTGATTCTTTGGAATCCTTTCCAATGCATTGGGAGGGTTAAAAAAATATAAAGAAGAAACCCATCCTACACAGCTAAAACGAAACCATAACAACAAAATACTATTTACCAACTGGGTAGTTTTGCACTGCAATTTTCAGCTAAAGTGTGGCTGTTGAATGAGTCGTAACGAATGAAAAGTAATAAGGTTGCAAAGATCAGGAATCGATACAATCAAGTACCACACCTGACCCAGGATACCAATTGGAAAGTGACAAACTCACAGAAGACACCACAAACGAGAGCCAAGAGGTCAGCCCTTTCCCAGCAGGTGACCACAAAGCACATATAAACAGACGCGCACAAAACATAGCAAACACAAGACAGAACAAAAACATAAAAGATCCACAAAAGAAGTACCGCCTTGGAACGGTCAGTAAAATATTTTACTGGAGGGCTTAAACCGGTTTAACGGCGCCAACCTCACCCTTAATTCAGATGTGGATCAAGACACATAAATATTTGGTTTGCATGAAAGACCCCTAACTTATCAATGCATCATCTCCTAAAACATATAAATCAAGATATAACAAGGAGATAAAGCAAGGATAAGGACTCAACAGTAAATTAAACTGAATACCGGAGCAAAAGAAATCCAACAGGTAAACCCCGGTGGGCCCGACAAACAGCCAAAGCATCAGGCCCCTACCATCTCATCAATAGATAAGTCTTTAAGTCGGAACCATCATAGAGTCTGAAGTCCGACCCACCGGCGTGCAATTAAAGAGGAAAGCAAAGTTGCCAACCGTGCTTGGGTTGACTACCAAGCATGCAGTCTGTTGCAGTACATTAATGTTATAGCCAATCTTTTTATAATGGGAAATTATTTTAATGAACTGCGCTGAAAAATTATTAGAGCCAACAATCTTCTTCAACTTATACACCAAGTCACCATAGAAATCAGGTTCCGAAAGTCCTTGGCGCAAGAGAGATTTAAGTCCAACTTGGAATTTAGAAATCAAATCATAGTATCGTCTATAAAATTTTGAAAATGTTTTGCGAAGTTTATGATACCGATAGCCCTGTTTAAGAAGTTTCTGAGTTAACAATTTATTGCGAGTGTTGAAATCAGTAACATAGCTAGATGCTCTAGCAAAACGAATGAGTTGAGAGATATAGACTCCATAGGATGTAGAATGAGGAACATCACCATCTAAAAATGGGAAATTGACAATTTCAAAATCAAAGTCGTCACGTTTATCATAAATTTTGGTAGAAACAATATCATTAGAAATTGACAAATGCAAGTCTAAAAATGCGGCTTCGGTATCAGAGGCATTGGCTTTATTAAGTTGGAGCTCTGAAGGGTATATTTGACTAACCATATTTTCAAAATAAACATTATTAATATTTAAAATATCGTCCAAATATCTGGAAGTAGTGTTAAACGCATCAATAACATCAGCCTGCTTATCATCAGAAAGAGACATCATAAAGTCCCTTTCATAACAAAACAGGAATAAATCTGCAACCAGGGGAGCACAATTAGTGCCCATAGGAATCCTAACTACTTGTCTATAGAGCTTGGTGCCAAATCGAATAAAAATGTTGTCAAACAAAAAGGTCAGCGCATCACATACATTGTGACACGAATAACATCAGGATGTCAAACAGAAAAAACAAAACAGAGAAAGGGTGTCATACAATATGGATCCAGATCAGCCCGACACTTCCCGGTAGGAAACTTCATATTCATAAGCAACAAACTAGGGATTAAGTCTGGTAACTTCGGACATCAGGTAAATTCGGACATATGATTCTATGATACTATTGTGAAAATGTCAGCGGCAAAATAAAGTTAACTAAAAAAAAAAAAAAAAAAAAAAATAAAAAATAAAAAAATCGGACATGCTTCTTTTGAGTCGTCTCATCAGGATTTTCAGTTGAGCAGGCAAAGAATTAAAGGTTAAACATATCGTTCATAACAGGATAAAAGAATACTAGGGTGAAGTCGGGTAAATTCGGACGGTCGGCAAGGTTGGACTGCGACCTTGTTTGTTTCATATTTTGATTATTGGAATAAAAAATAAATTAACTAAGCAAACAGTGAAAATCCTGATGAGACGGCTCATAAGTCCCCTCTGGATTTCCCCTGTTTGCAAATGTATGTCCGAATTGACCAGATGTCCGAAGTTACCCGACTTTATCCTATCTGCTCAACATGATAATCATAACAAAGACAGGCAAAATGTCGAGGTACAATGAACATATGTCTGTTGTGTTGATGTTTTAAGTTCCCGTCAACGCTTGTTCAGTCATATCGAGACGGATTTTCTGGGTTGAACCAGAACTTAGCAGAGGAGAAAATACATTGCCCAAGGACACAACGCAGTGCCTATAATCGAGACTCAAACCAGCGGCACCGCGATCTTAAGTCGAAACACTTCACCACTTAGCCACTGCGCTCCTCTTGTGAACATATGAATTGTCAGTAAAATGTGAATAATTATATATGAAAAAGCTGCTCGAGTGACTGAGCACGTGAGCATGAAGGGTATATCTCATTTAGGTTATTGCCCATGTTTCAAATGCATGCAGCTTCACACTCCTCTCACACGTTTAGGCCAAATAAAAAAAAATTTGTTTCGGGTGAAAGGCCTGAAAATTTTAGGTAGGGTGGGCATACCTATTTTTCTTATACGCGCAGTCTGATCAGAGCCTATGCCAGTCGCTTGAGTATTCTATGAGTGTTAAGCTACTGACTGAACATCATTTGGAGTTTCTAAGCTTAAAAGGAGGCTACACAGGCCCGTCTGAGTCTACACTTGCCAAAATGCCACATTGTTGGAAATGACATGTCGCGGCTCAATTATGTGTTTGTTCCTTGTTTAGTGATGTATTTCTTAGTGTCTTTTCTAGTTTTGCAATCAATATGAGGATGTGGGGGCCTCTTCCTCATGGTGCCATCGGTTGATTGCAGCATTTCCTGGTCACAACCATTTTTTCCCACACAAGATATAAGAAAAGTACATTGCTGCAAATAAGCCGCTTTTCACAGCCATTGTGTGCACCTAGAGAAAGCAATTGACACCACTATGGCGCCAAAAGTTACACTTTTTGCCACTAATTACAAAACCCCCATCTCTTTCATTAATGCTATGTTAACAATTGAAGAAATTTCTGGTAAAATTTCCAACATTATTATACCGTTATAGAGAATAAAATGATTTTATATTTTTTTGATAGTTTTATGAACGTAATAGATTTATATAAAATCAGCAATATCATAATAAGGTCCTCTTTTTCAACTGCATATTACAATACAGTAAAACCTGTGTAAAACGGCCACTAAAAAAGACCGAAAATTGGTTTCCAAGACCAATTTTCGCTTAATGCAGGTCAAAAGTATTACAGAATGCTCCAAGGGGAGCATTCTGCAATACTCTCGACCTTCATTAAGCTACCAGTTGTCATTTGAAATATCTTTGTTTTGTCTATTTTTGAGTGGCCTTTTAACACAGGTTTTACTGTACAGTATAGGATACGACAGGTCATTTTTCTCGATAAAATTTAGTTAAGAAAGGTTACACTTTTCATCTATTCAAGGATAGATTTAAACAAAATTTGAGATTTTTGTATTTAATTTGATAATGGAAAAGTACTCGTCAACGATAATAATAACATAAATTACTCATCCTTATACCCTGGGGACTGGTACTTAATATCCGTGGCACAAAAACATTTAGGTTACAGATTAAAGTTAATAGAAGCTTGGGAACAGTCCTGTCTCGGTGTTATTATATTTTTTATGCTCAACTCAACTCAGCATGATGTTTATCCTGCTCATAAATGTTAAAATGCCAACAATTGTTGGCATTTTAACATTTTATTAGCAAGATAAATGCACTCTTTAGTGGTTTAAGAAGGATAAATATTTTGAGCATTTTAGCTTCAGGCGTACTGTTGAAATTTCATGTTAAAATGAGTTGAGCATGAAAAGTGTTATATAACATAATTGAGGCCTAATCTCAGATCATGTTATTATTGTACTTAAAACATAAAAGGCCTGTAAAGACTCGGGTGAGCTTACAGATTTACGTGGCAGCCACAGATCCATCGCAGTTCGTGCAGACAAAGTATTGCTAAAGCTAGTATCTCACTGGGATGCGAGCAATTCGCGACTATTTTGATACTAATTTGAGACATGTTTTGGCGACAGAAATACGACATTGCAACCATAATCACATTGCGGTCACACCGAAAGGGTGATTAAGACATATTTGCGACAGTCGCACGAATGTCGTACGATTGTCGCGCGAATCATTGGCGAATGTTTCACGACATTCGCGCGACATTCGCAAGACACTCGCACGATGTTCTCCCGATTAAATTGCGACCATTTATTACCATCGACCGCCTCACGACGTTCTCACGAATGTCGTGCGACTGTCGCGCGAAGGTCGTGCGACCGTCGCACGATAGTTTTGCGAGAAATGATAAACCAAGAAAAATAAACATTCTAGCTAGCACTGACACTTCAGACTAGGAAGGTACTACGCTGTTGGAAGTCACTAGAGTGCTTGAAGGAGCCAGATTGTTAGAAGGTGTCACGCTGCTGGGTGGTGTAAGACTGTTGAATGGTAGCAAATATTGAGTTAGAAAAAAGTTAACTCGTTTAAACTGCACAGTTATGATGGCCCATCAAGCAGCCTAAGAAAGTCAGTTGAGAACGCAGATGCACTAATTGCTCATACGTATGGCATGATGAGCCCAATCAAATCAAAATTGCAATAAGTTCAGATGAGCCTCGTCCTGTGAAAATCTATTTTATAAAGTTATGCGCACAACAAAGGCACAGATCAGACTGCACGGATGCGTATTCTAATCAGAATCTTAGTTGTCCGCTGCAGTGATAATTCGTTTGTAGGGTTCTGTATGCCAAATTCAAACTTTAGAAGGGCTGCTGAGACTAAGCAGGCTGTTGTAGTCTAACCAAGACACAATAATAATACCTTTATGCTGTAATAGAAATAGTAAACATTTAAGTAGGCCTTATAAAACATACTTAACAAAATTATCCTCTCAGAATGCAGAACCATTTTAATAACTGAAATTACTCAAAACAGTATGCATGTAAGTAAGCCTAATCAATATACATGTACCATACTTATATGAAACTATCCTCTCAGATAGCAAGAATACTGGGCATCTGGAATTAGTCAAAACTGTATATATTTGTACTTAAGTATGCCAAACCAAGATCTCGTACTAAGAAGGAACTATCATCTCAGATAGGAGGAACTCTTTTAACGTACCTTTGGCGACATAATTGCGAGTAATTTAAGATACTCGCGCGATAGTCGTGAGACGTTCGTGCGACTGTCTCACGACGTTCGCCAGAACATCGCTTAGTTTAATTTACTCGCAATGTTGTCGCGAAGTGTCTTATTTATGTCGCAATTGGCTCGCAATTCAGTCTTATTTATCTCGCAAATATGTTGTGTTCCAAAATGATTGCGACTAAATTGCGAGGGGTCGGCGACAAGTTCGCGACGGGTTCGAGACACCCGCGATGACTTTGCGACTATTTTGCGAGGAATTTTGTCGCATAAAATTTTTGAACATGTTCAAAATTTTCGCGACTACTTTGCGCCACTTGGCGACACATGCGAGGATATTACGAATCACTGGCGACTGTTGGGAGACTGCTTTGCGACCCACTCGCGATGTCTGTCGCCAGCTGTCGCAAAACAGTCGCAGTCCAGTGAGATAGGGGCTTAACCAATAATTGACATACTGTCCAGCTAGTGTAAAGAAATGACTCGGATGGTGTGTGTGTGTGTTTGTGTGTATGGGTGTGTGTGTGTGTGGGGGGGGGGGGGAACTGGGCCCCAGCAGCATCTACTGTTTACAAACTATATCAGACATATTAGGCATACCCTCAAAGATACTTGAAGTTTTAGCATACCCCAAAAAACCCTAATACATAAAAATAACCCCTGAAAATATAAAAAAAATCTTCATACCCCAAAAATCATTCTTTTTCAGAAAACCCCCAAAATATTGAAATTCAAAATTGGCCCCAAAGCAATCGGCCAAGCCTATGTGTATAAACATATTTCAATGTACCCCTCTAGGGCATCGAACTAGCGATCCTTCAATCCCAAGTCTCACACTTTGCCACTGAGCCATCGCGCTCCTCTGTAACATTGGGATCTGATGGCGGTTTACTTGAGGCGTAATATTGAGATTCGTCTGAAGCAAGAGACATTTCTTAATTGAAGATGGCCGACGATTTGAAGGTTAATGTATTCAATTGTGACCTTAACCAAGATCTTTTACCCAAAAGATTAAAAATAACAAAAACAAAACTATAAGGTTAAGAAAAGATACAGTAATATGACCGCCCAAAGGAAGATGTATAAAAACACATGGAGGTCTTGAATTTAAAAAAAATGGGGTCGCATCAACTTATCAAGTTTCGTCTATTGTGAGTCAACCTTGAGCCCGGTCATGAGATACTGGTACTAGTCGTGTAAGTGACCAGAGAAGGCTCAGACGAGCCAGCGCATATGCGCAGTCTCGTCAAAGCCTTACAGCTCACATAAACAAAACATGACGATGAAGACTTAGGCAACGAATTAAGGCCTCTAGCCCAACTAGATAGGTCTAGTTGCAGGGGTCTGCCTTATGGGGTTCACGGACTTTACGAACCAGTAATCGGACATCACAGGTAAGGAAAATAGTTCATAACTTTCTTTATACTAAGTCAAATTTCACGCTTAAAGTGCAAAAAATCCTCATATTTTTTTCTGCACAAGACTGTGTAAAAATTTCTCCTGGTTTCGCTGCAGATTTCCAGATTACCTCGAACAACTGAAGTGTGAACCCAATCGCGGAGAATTTTCCGTTTTTTCTTCAGTTGTTCGAGGTAATCTTGGAAACTACAGCAAACCAGGAGAAACGTTGACACAGTCTTGTGCAGAAAAATATGAGTTTTTTTTTTGCACTTTAACGCATGAAATTTGACTTAGTATTACGAAAGTTATGAACGATTTTACTGGTTCAGGAAATTCGCGAACCCCATCATGCTGACCACGTGATTGGTCACCTTGCGTTGGTAGTTGGGCTAGATGTCCATATATTTGAGACTTGCTTTACGCAAAAGGGTCATCTAAAAAAGAGCGAGACTTTCTTCATAGTCTGAAAATCGGCGTGTGCATTTAGTTAAAAGTCAACACATCTTAGCTATACAGGAATAGAACCAATATGTTTGTGATTGTTCAGTTGCCATAGTAACGGGGTGTTTTGTGAAAGGACTTAAAGACGCATGGCCACATTTTATTACATTTTACATACACACGGTCATCCGAAGTATTTTATTTTTGAACATAGATATCATTTGCCCTCTTGATATCATTTATTCTACTGAACGATCCTAGCGTTACATAAAATGCTATGAATTAAGAACTAAATATGCACGTTCTTTATTTTGATTGCCTAGCAACCGATATATTATTTTTTAGACAAACATACTATTTTGCGTTACCATGGTAACTATGTTAGTAAAGGATGTCCTACAAAACGTGGTTATATGCAACTGATTGTAATTAGTTTTACATGAATAAAACCCTGTTCACTTTTAACTGCTTTCGACCAGTGGATATTAACTTTTAAAGTCAACAGGTCAGCGAAAATAACAAGACATTTCTTGAAAACTTGATTTTTTTAAACTTTGTTTCCATGATAACATTACGTTCCCCTATTGGTTATAGACAGAATGCATGAGCATGTATAGGTATTAGTGGAAAATAAACTATACCTCTTAATCAGTTGCCGTGGTGACCACCTACGCATGTTTGCTTAGTCTTCTAATATTGCCTAACAACAAAAATAGTACATGTAAACAGCCAAAAAGACGTGCGAGCTATACTTTTAGGATGTAAAGAAAAGGGCAAATTCTTTATTGGATGACCTTCGTGCCATTATTCAATAAGCTAGTCCAACTTTAATTCCAGATGGTTTAACGACAAAATTCAACGGAGCCAACACAACAACGAAATAACTCATAAACACTGCACTAGGGTTTTTTCATCAACTTATGTTACCCATATCATTCTAGCGTCTATTTTTGAGGGCATCGATCGACAAACAACGGAGACTCAAACCGGACACCGCAAAACGCTGCGTCTGATCAGGGTCTCCACGGTTTGCTTACATATTAAAATCTGAATAAAAAAAATAATAAAAAAAACAACCAAACAACCTTTAAATAGAAATGGATTGGTTCAATTGATAAGAGTTAGAAACTTCATTAGGCATAAACGTTTAGAGGGAAATTCAGGCGAGGTAAACTCTTCTTTTCTTCTTCATCGGCCGTTATTTCCATGATTTCAGTAATAATTTCATTTTAATGCGTCCTTATTGGGTTTCATGGTTGGGTATCTTTAAAAAGTGCAAGAGAGGATGAGTACCACTCGCTCATAAATGGCGGACTAAACACACATTCATAATCAATACTTTTGCCTTCCGAAATTATCATTTAAATAAACCACTAGGAGCGATCGTTTTCTCAGTCCATGACACGGACCTAGAGTGGATGTGTCCCCCAATACCATGCATTTACTCCCTTCTTGTTACATGTATCAAAATTATTAGCTATAAGAGGTAATAATTATATTCACATTGATTATCTTAACAAATAAGCTATTTACGGTTGACTGTCAATAGCTAAAATACGTTAAAATGGCTATTTACACTTGACTGTCAATAGCTAAAATACGTTAAAATGGCTATTTACAGTTGATTGTCAATAGCTATTTTTAAATACGTTGAATGGCTATTACAGTTAACTGTAAATAGCTAAAATGCTTTAAAATGGTTATTTACAGTTGACTGTCAACAGCTGAAATACGTTAAAATGGCTATTTACATTTGACTTTCAACAGTCAAAAGACTTATAATGGCTATTTACAGTTGACTGTTAATATCTAAAAGACGTTAAAATGGCTATTTACAGTTGACTGTCAATAGCTAAATGACGTTAAAATCACTATTTAAAGTTTACTGTCAATAGCTAAAAGACTTTAGAATGGTTATTTACTGTTGACTGCCAACAGTCGAAATACGTTAAAATGGATATCTACAGTTGACTGCTATTAGCCCAAAACGTTAAAATGGCTATTTACACTTGACTATCACTAGCTAAAAAAAGTAAAAACGGCCATTTACTGTTGATTGTCAATAGCTATTTTAAATACGTTAAATGGCTACTACAGTTAACTGTAAATAGCTAAAATACGTTAAAATAGCTATTTATAATTGACTGTCAATAGCTTAAATACGTTAAAATGACTATTTACAGTTGACTTTCAACAGTCAAAATACTTAAAATGGTTATTTACAGTTGACTGTTAATATCTAAATGACGTTAAAATGACTATTTACAGTTGACTGTCAACAGCTAAATGACGTAAAATGGCTATTTACAGTTTACTGTCAATAGCTAAATGACGCTTAAATGACTATTTACAGTTAACTGTCAAAAGCTAAGGATTTTAGAATGGGTTTTTTACAGTTTACTGCCAACGGTCAAAAGACGTTAAAATGGATATTTACAGATGACTGTTAATAGCCAAAAAAGTTAAAATGGCTATTTACAGCTGACTGCCAGTAGGCAAAATACATTAAAATGGCTATTTACAGTTTACTGTCAATAGCCAAAAGGCGTAAGCAGAATGCAAATTAAAAGTTGAATGTCAATAGCGAACAAACTGTTAGCACCTGCCAAAATGATATGAAAATACAATCTGCTACAGTCGTGTGCTGCATATATTTGCTTACATTATTGACGATTGTAAGCATAGAGGCAAACAGTGTGGACCAAGATCAGTCTGTTCTCGGTCCTCACTGTTTGTCTGAGGCTTCTAAACCATTTCAGCAGATGACAAAGCATATACAATTTTGATGTGATTAACGCTTTAAGGCTTGAGAAGATATTTATCAAGTGTGTCTGGAAAGAGGAGAGCAATCTTGTAATGTATGGTGACACAATATGGCTAATAGAGCATGCTTTGTGAACAAGTACTAAGCAGAGGATAAAGTATCTTGCCCAAGAACACAACTACAGTACCTCCAGTGAGACTCAACCTATCGACCCTTCAATCTTGAGCCGTATACACTGCGTTCCTGAGATCATCTAGTACGAGGGACGTAAATTTAATTCCGGGCATATTGAGCCTTCTTACCACATGGCTGTTAGAAATTATTGGAAATTGTTGTAATTTCACGGGGGAGTAATTTTCAATAATGGTACCAAATTTTTTCTTGAATCCGTTCACTTGTTAAAAAGTTATTGAAAGTTCAAACATGTGCAGTCGTTATACACTGGCTAAAATGGTGTTTGTTTAATGAAAGCTCATTCAAGTTTTGAAATAAGGGCCTATATTTCTGAACATTTTATGTTCACATTTATATAATGAATTGTTTCAGATACAAAGGGCATCTGAAGTGTTCAATACGTCAATTTTCAGGTGGAACAAAACAATTAAAATGGTTTTACTAGACTCGAAGATGGTTCCCATCCTGGTCAGCCCAAAACTGTTCACCAATGCTGATATTGCTGCTGTGGCAGGCCTGATTTAACGAAACGCCAGACTTACAGTGAATAATATTGCTAAAAGTGTTGGCATATTATCGGGATCAGCTCATAAGATTTTGACTCTGCAGTTAAAACTAGAAAGGTTCGATATTCGATGGGCCCCCGTCGCTTAACTGACGATAAAAAATGCTATTTGTATGAAAATGTCCACTTATTTTACTTAAAAGTGTCAAAATTGCGACAAATCTTAATGATCAGACTTATTTACAATTGATGGAATCTGGATATATAAATTTGAGCCAGATATGCGCGTCAGTAATAAGCAGTGAGTGTGCAAAGACCATGCTAGGCCTGTCATAATAAAAGAACAAGAAGCGCGGGAAACAGCTTCACATGCCTTATATTTAAATTCTGATCAGCCCATTGTTCAATTTTAAGTGCCAAAGCTAAAAAAATACAGGTAAGTTCTATGAGAACAAAGTGCTTTCAAAAATGAAGCAAAAAGCATAAGAAAATCAACTATGCAACAAATATTAAAGGCCTGTGTCTTATTCTTGAAAATGCAGGTGCCAACAAGTATAAACTGGTTCAAGATTTCCTGGAAACAGAAATGATGGTAAAACTCCCCAATTTGCCTGATTGACCAGACTCCATTTTCCTGCTTACTACACTGAAATCCAATCTCCACCAGACGTCGATATGAGCATCAAAGTGTTCAGTACAGTGCCATTTTTCAGTGCCTACGGGGTGTGTCCCAAAAAGTCTACTTATCTGCATTCAGAGCCTGGATTTTTAGACTAGAACTGAATTTATATTACGGTAGATGACCCTAACCAATTGAAATGAATGAAATATAGAAAAGTCTTAAAATTCGTCTTGCAGAACCCCAGTGCCACAATTTAATGATCTCCCCTCGTACAGCAAACTTGTCACCCGCTGAGGTTGAATAGTACCTAAATAGCAGTTATAGCAAACTGGTTAAATGATGTTGATTTTACAAGAAACTTGGGCAGACGTAATTATTTTATTGGAGAGAGACGTCAGACTTAAGCAATTCTACATTAACACTGTAGTCATTCCACTACGGCAATTTGGGTCTCGTCACCCACTCCGGTTTTATAGTAAAATTACCTTCAAATAAAGGCTGACAAAAATGAGAACTTTCGAAGATGTTTGCTTCGAGATTGCATCGTCTAGTTAACAACCTCTGTGTTGTTTTGCCAAAACGGAGATAAAATCAGATTTTAAATCTGTTTTTTTACAGTTATGTTGAAAAAATGTCAACTACGGTTTCGTCATTGATAAATTGTCCACTATGACGAAACCGTAATAAGTTATTCCATGCCTAGACATCAAACGTTAAAGTTTTTCATATAATTTTAAAGCTAAAAGATACAATGTGATTTTGAGGAACAAAAATCATTCGGAACCCAAGCATTTTGGGGCGCTTATCTGTGATTAAATGGAGAAATTGATCATGATGAGAAAGATACCCTAACACCGGAATAAGTGACGAGACCCAATTTGCCGCAGTGGTATGACTACAGTGATTAAGACGGTCACAGATTATGTTGTTTATATAATATTGAGTGAAGTCAGATGATGCTGGCCAAGAAAAATGCATCTGAAAATGTCGTCTGCTTAAGTCGTCTGCTGCAAATAATTGCCTAACATTGCTGACGAATTAAGTTTAGAAGCAAACAGCGTGACCCAGAACAGACTGCTCCTATAGGAGCAGTCTGATCTGGGTCCACACTTTTGCCATAGAGGCCTCTTAAACATTTCAGCAGACGAGAAAAAGCAGACGACTTTTGTTGTGATTGGCGCATTAAGGGTTAAATTGTATTTTATTCTAGTCAGACTTTTGCTATTTAATGGTCAAACCTGCTGTTTTCAGCAAAAAGAAAGTTTGGGCCTCACATGAAAAGCACTGCGATAAAGAATACAAGGTTAGCTTTTAAAAAAACTTAGAACCATCGCATGGCGTTATACAGTTATTAAAGAAGAACTTTTATAGTGTTTGATTATTGCATTTGCTGAAGTCACTCTTTTCAGTGTTTCATGGGCTTCAAGCTCTGAGTATTTTTTGTTTTAGTTAACGATTTGTACATAGGTGATCCATTGGAAGCAAATAAAAGACAGGAAATATGCACATTCCAGTAAGACTCTGCTCATGAACACACTGAATAATTGTAGAGTTAACCCCCTCCCCAGCAGTATGTATTAGGTCATTCAACCGTATTCCTCAATCGAAGTCAATGCACATAATGCCTAGGGGGCATATTGAAACTGACTCATCTACATTTAGATATTTCTTCACATTTAGTCTAGAATATCCGAAGGGCCGATGTTTGATCGGGATTCTCGCTCAGTGGTAAGGTCTCTAATAGGCCTTTTCGCTTTTAGAAGCAATCCAGTATCCAAAGTATATCAACATCGCTCACACAATGATGGGATTTTGGAAGTAACTTGGTCGACGGGGAGTCTGAGAAAGAACTGTAAAAGACACTGCTGTTGGGGAGTTAACACCTGATCCTTTTCCGCAACTTGATAATGGAACAGGACCGAATCGAACACGCGCCCAATGGAAGTTTACTAACGTATATCACCAGCGCTGACGCGCTGGTGAATAAAGTAAGATGAAATGATCAAATCGCCACCTGTCACACTGGTGATCATTAAAGTGAACTTATTTTAATCAATACTCATTTTTTAAACAATGGTCACCGAGTACTGGAGAGTTAATATTATTGAGTACATTTTTAGCCACGTCGCGAAGAAACCTACATTTCGGAATACGCATGCAGGTATTCGGTATATATCCAAATACGGAGCTGCAAATATACTGGTGCACCCCTTATATACA
Organism: Loripinus fragilis; assembly: GCA_964019695.1. Taxonomy (NCBI): domain Eukaryota; kingdom Metazoa; phylum Mollusca; class Bivalvia; order Lucinida; family Lucinidae; genus Loripinus; species Loripinus fragilis. The sequence goes on from CAXHUL010000604.1 coordinate 194,205, forward strand.
TGTAGCAGATGACTCACGCAATATAGATGCCAACAGCAAAATGTCAGACCCCTACTTTAGGGGTACATGTATACCTTTATTTTAATACATGTGTACATAAAGTAAAGGTACATGTAGACGTTAAAATAAAGGTGGACCCCAACTTTAAAGGTTCACCTCTAATTTATACAGGTGTACCTATAAATTACGGATGAGCCACTACATGTACTATAGGTGCATCCGTATGGCGAGATGGAGTAGTACTCCTAAATCTAGAAGCACCGATATATTAGCGAATTGATCCCTATGCCATTGCAGGTGATTATTAAAGTTCGCCCTTTTTACCAATCTAGTACACAAAGGCAAATCATTATTTTTAGTACACATAGGCAATTGATAATTTTTAAGGCCATTTCACATACACACCGAAACCGAACCGAAACCGAACCGAAAAAATAAAATGCCTTAAACCCTATGAGAGCTTTCACATATGCGCCGAAACCGAAACCGAAACGAAACCGAACGCCGAACCGAAAACGTGCACGAATTTGATTTTATTTTTTTCGGTTTCGATGGCCGAATTTCAGCAAATACGACAGGTAATTTTGATAAAATCTGCACATACGCTGTAAATAACTTGTGATCAGGAAAGCCATTGATGGATTGTCCAGCGAGACAATTGTGCGATAATTTACAAACACAATACTATTGACTACAGAATTCTGTGGGACAATACCCAGAGCGACTATAAAGACCACGAACTTAATGCAGTGACATGGAACAATTTGTATTGTAAAGGTATTTCTGCTATCTGAGAGGGAAATTAGTCCTAATTATACAGGCATTTTCCTGCATTTCATCCACGGATTCGGTGCATATGTGAAAGGTCTGCCGAAAACGAAACGATGCAATTCGGTGGCCGTTACGGTTTCGGTTCGGTTTCGGTTTGGATTCGGTGTATATGTGAAACAGCCCTTACAGGGCTCCAGATAAGAATGGGTCATTGATTTTTTTTCTTATTTCTTAACCAAAAAATATGCTTATTTCTTAACCAAAGCATATGTTTTGGGGACTCAAAAGAACCGTCTCAATGAGACGGTTCTTTTGAGCACCCAAAACATATGTTTAAACTGATGGGTAAGGGAACGCTTACAAATTTTCTTCTCTTGACCTATGGAATATAATACAACATCTGTGCACTGACATTCGTTTTATTCAGAACTTAGCACTTGTCCTCGCTGGGTACGATCCGTGGCCGGACAATAGTCTAGCATACATACGTAGGTTAACACTTACCTTATGCTCAGTGGTCGATTACCCAATCGTCTCTATTGGCCCACCCGAACTGCGTGTCGGTTGGCGGCACTCTTAGATTGTACCGCTTTTTACGCTTTTTGCCAACGAGACCCGATGACGGAATTGAGATGATGGCAGACAGTCACCGCGCAAATATTATCTTCTTCGTGGGAAAATAGAGTTAATAGGGTAAGTTCGGATAACTTCGGACAGCAGGTAAATTCGGACATGCATTTGCAAACAGAGGAAATCCAGATGAGACGGCTCCGAATTTACCTCATGTCCGAAGTTACCTGACTTTACCAACGGGATCATCAATAATCTTGTCAAGAAGGACCACACCGGATATGCGGCAATCGTAAGCGCTCTTTACAATCGACGAACGCGGATCAAAGCTCAATAGTGTTTCGATTGGCGACAAATGACAATCAAAAACTCTAACAATTTTTGATCTACGTTCGTATTGACGTTTTCGATTGTCACCTATCTGGTGTGGGAACGATCGCCTAAGAACGGACAGCATATTATCCCACTAGTCGTCCTAGTTTCTGTAGTTGTCCTAACACAAACACAGTTTCGCCGTCGTGGAGGCCTCCTTCTTCACAGTACAGGGAAAACAATCAAATCAAATTGACATCAAAGCGACGTTAAATAAAGCTTCTTTATCTTTATCTTTACATACTCCGATGAAACAAAGAAAATGGTTCTTACCCCGTATAACCATAGCATTCTTTATATGGGCGCAGGCAAACCGAGAAGAGCAGACTAAGATCAGTCGCCACAGAACGCCGCGTCTGATCAGGACTCCACTGTTTGAATGTTCTAGTCATATTTGATTTTTTTTAAAAAGAAACCTTATATTACTGATAGGGTAAAGTCGGGTGATTACGGACAATCGGCTAAATTCGGACAGCAACCTTGTTTCTTTTATTTTTGAATTATTGGAATAAAAATTAAATTAACTAAGCAAACAGTGATAATCCTGATGAGACTCCTCTGGAATTTTCACTGTTTGCAAACGTATGTTCGAATTTACCCGCTGTCCGAAGTTACCTGACTTTACCCTTATGGTAAGCAAGTCATTGCCGCTTAACTAGTTTAAGCTCTCGTTTATGCCCTCCAGTAAAATTATTTTTACTGATCGTTCCAAGGAGGTGCTTTTTTATGGATCTTTTTTGTTATTTATGTTTCGTGTCTGCCATGCTGTCATGTCTGTTCATTGCTGTCTTGTGGCCACCTGCTGAGAAAGGGCTAACCTCTTGGCTCTCTTGTATGTGATGTTTTCTTGTGTTTATTTCACCTTCCCATGTCGTGTCCTGGGTCATGTGTGATACTTGATTTTATCATTATGACGTCGCGTCTGGGAGTGAAATAACGCCATGCAATAACATCGATAAACAACTAGTGGTTTAAAGATTTACGGGAAACGTTATGACGTCCATAGCAATGTTGCGTACATAATGACAAAAATTATAACGTTTTTACGGCAGAAATGAGATTTCAAAATACGATAAATAGAATCTAACATCCGTGCTCTGGTATTATTGAATTTATTAAACTCGTTGCAAGCCTCGCATTTTATCTCTTTTCCCCCAACTCGTTTGATAAATTCAATAAAACATGAGCACTCATGCAAGATCCTCTATTTATTATATACCTATAACTGATACGACTTTAGAACTGTCTGTTTTCTGGTCATCTGAAACAGAAAGCCGGATCAACGAACTGAGTTTTTCTGAATCCATATCACTATCCTTTAAAACGAGGCTTACGTCGGTTACCTGCTTTTGAGGCGACGTTACGTTAAGTAAATTGCAAGCATGGAACCAGAGACGGAAAACATTATTGATGTGACGTCTAGAAACCGTTATGGCAAATGTTCCCGCAATTTTTCCGGATTAAAGATCAAAACAGGTTTTAAAATCAGAAAGAATGTCAGAAAAAAGGCATATAATAAACATTTTACCATAATAGTAACTTGATCTGGCGTACAGTATCACGTCTCGTGGATGAGGCCATACCATTGGATCACCCTCGACGCTACGCGCCTCGGGTGATCCGATGGTATAACCCCATCCACTCGACGTGACACAGTACGCCAGATCAAGTTACTATTATGATAATGTGTATGTATCGAGTCCTGATCTTTGCCTTCTTTCTTACCTTAAATGGCTTAACTACATGTTCATGCGCGGATCCAGAAAGTTTTGTCAGGGGGGGTCCAACTGTGACGTTTTTTTAGTTGATGAGGGGAGGGAGGATATAAATACCACTATAAGCGGGCCATCGCCGGCCCGCCAGCGAAACGCCATTTAAATGGCGTTTCGCTGGTGTGCTGGTGATGGCCCAACATTGAATGCTGGTCTGGTAGATTTTTGATTTTCAGGGGATCCAGACAAGTATTGGTAATGAACCCTATATTTTTGTGATTTTTCAAGGGGGGGGGGGGTCCGGACCTCCTGCCCCCACCCCCCCCCCCCTCTGGATCTGCACATGAACTATCTGAATATGCTATATTTTCAGCCGGCGCAGAAAAGCGCAGTGGGAACATGACGATAAGTTCTGTAGATCTATCAAAAAGGAGGCGCCTTTCAACAACGGCAAGCTGCTTCTCGACATGATTGATGCACACACGTTTGATTTTCTAACAGGTATCTATGTTTGTTTCATCACGTGATCGTCACGCTCCAATTGTTATATAATATTTTTCAGCAAATATCGGAAAGCTTTGTGGGAGCGTGATCAGAAGTTTTGCAATAATGTGAGACGCCAGTCACCTTTCAACAATGGCAAACTCCTACTAGACATGATCGATGCCCATACCTTTGATTTTTTAACAGGTATTTACCCCAATCGCGTATAAAAAGAATTATAATATTTACTCAAATCAAAGGGAGACTAAAGGGAAGAATTTGCTCCCAGAGGGAGCTTATTATTTCCTTTAAGAGCAGGGTAACATTTTCTCCGACTAAGGTAATGACCCTTGAATGTGTATAGTTCTAATTATGCATGTGTGCCTGGATGTGCGTAATGCACGCTACATCGGGATGTGCGTAATGCACGCAACACCCAATGTACTAATTTGTTTGGCACACAAAGCATACAGACACAAAAACATACACATTGTTCTCTTAAGTCGATTTTTAGTTTTGAAAAATGATATAAACAATATGCATCCATTGCTTTTTTTCTGAGAAAGTAAATACCTATGTATTTTCATAAACACTAGAGCCAAACTTTACCTTACGTACTTATCTGACTAACTTAAAGAGCGTAAATACAAGCACACATGTACATTTATTAAGGATTTAACACAACGATGGTTCAAGCTTTCTTTGACAAAAATTACATTAAATGAGACCAAGCGTGCATAAATGTCATCCAACAAGATAGATAGATAGATAGCTAGATAGATAGCTAGCTAGATGGATAGATAGATGGATAGATAGATAGATAGATAGATAGATAGATAGATAGATAGATAGATAGATAGATAGATAGATAGATAGATAGATAGATAGATAGATAGATAGATAGATAGATAGATAGATGGATAGATAGATAGATAGATAAATGGAGGGTTGGATGGATGGATGGATGGATGGGTGGATGGATTGATAGACAGACAGACAGACAGCCAGACAGACAGCCAGACAGACAGACAGCCAGACAGACAGACAGACAGACAGACAGACAGACAGACAGACAGACAGACAGGCAGGCAGGCAGGCAGGCAGACAGTCAGGCAGATAGATAGATAGATAGATAGATAGATAGATAGATAGATAGATAGATAGATAGATAGATAGATAAAAAGATGGATGAATGGATGGATGGATGGATGGATGGACGGACGGACGGACGGACGGACGGACGGACAGACAGACAGACAGACAGACAGACAGACAGGCAGGCAGGCAGGCAGGCAGGCAGGCAGGCAGGCAGGCAGGCAGATAGATAGATAGATAGATAGATAGATAGATAGATAGATAGATAGATACCCAAATCGAATACACTGACCGCATTTAACAATGCAGTCTGAAAATATATTTGTAACCCTGTAGGGTAAAGTCTGATAAATTCGGACATTAGGTAAAATCGGACACACATTTGCAAACAGTGTAAATTCAGATCTTATCAGGATTATCACTGTTTTCTTAGTTGATTTAATTTTTATTCCAATAATTCAAAATAAAACAAACAAGGTCGCTGTCCGAATATAGCTGTCTGTCCGAATATACTCGACTTAACCCTATTAAACCGTATTTCAGGTAACAAGGACCGCCATAGTTTTGTGACCTTCAAGGAGTATGGAAACTACAGCTTTCCTATTTTATACGACAATGGACGAGGGTAAGCAGTCCTCTGTTATATCTGTCAATGAGCCATGCCATGACAAACCCAAGAAAATCAGTGTGCGCCGAGCGAAGACTCAGATCAGCCTGGGCAGTCGCCCAGTCTGATCAGAGGCTTCGTTCTTAACTCAGTGGGTAGCTAATGGTCCACGCTTTCTTCTTGCGGACAGGGAAGACTGAATGATCTGATGCCTAGGCTTCAATCGGAACTGCCTCGGCCAATCCCGTGAAATTCCGTGGAATCAGACGACGGATGTACATCGAGGATCTACTTTGATAACGCGAGTGATATCGTGACGCTGACGTTATATAACGTGACGTCAGAAACCATGATAAAACAATAACAAGTGTGATTTCAGCAAAACAAAAGGCTTAAATAAAGTTTATGTTTGTTCAATAAAATATCGCTAGTAGCGATATTTCATTGAAAAAAACATAACTTCATTCATTCTGTTGATAATCAGAATAATCGATTTTAATAGAGCTGAACCCACATGCTACAGAACTAATTTTCCGTGCGCCAGTTCTGGCTGACAAAATGGAGCTTTTTGGTACGTAGTACTACGCGTAATGCTCCTTGCATACAACCAAGCCATGATTCGATTCTCGAATTGTGGCGGACTTTCCCGATGACCTAGGCTTATCTGAGTCTTCTTATGACACACAGCCTTGAGCAATTGTTTAAGTCTCATATCGCGGGCTCAAATATAAATATTCTACTGCATTGATTGTGTAATTTTACCATTTAAAGGGGACGGCAACCCTGATGATTACTATGTTTTATATGAAAGATCTTAATAAACCATGAACTTTGATACCAGTTTCGTCTAAATCGGTTGAAAAATGTGGAAATTATGGGTGTTTGAATATTTGCAAATGGACTGTAATGGAAGCGGCCATATTGTAGGCTTAGTGACGTCACTCAGCCTAATTAAATATGCGCAATCAAAATAAAAGACAAACCAATGGATTATTTGCATTAATCTTTAATGAAACATTTTCCATGTGTATAAAGCTACATATCTGCTGAAACACAGATGATGTAATAGTAGTGATAACTAAAAATTAAGCATTTGAAAAATTCTGAAAACTAATTAATTATTCAAAATGGCGGCTAAATGTTGTCCATATTGATTTTTTTAAATGCCCATAGCTTGCCCATTTTGCAACCGATTTTGATGATACTTGTATCAAAATTCATGGTTCACAGAGCTCTTTCTGATTAAATATACTTATCATTAGGGTTGCTGTCCCCTTTAAAGGTCTTGTGAATCTTCAAAACATTTTTAAAACTGTTCATGATCTAAATGACAGAGGTGAGAAAACCAAAATGCTGAAAACGTCATCTTAAAATTCCAACTGAGTCGAAAGCTATGCAAGTTTTAAAATTATGCAAATCAGCATATAAACCCCGCCCACATTATTGTTTTTAGATGATTTTTTCAAAATGTCATATTTTATGTAGTGCGATTTCTAAGCAATTTAAAACAGCACAATTAAGCTTTTATATGCAAATGTTGTATAATATCATATTGGATAGTTTTCGGTATATTAAATATTAAAATATGTTAAAGTAAATGAAATATATTAAATTTAAAATTTGAAAAAGCTCAAATGACGTCATATGAGCCCCTCGCACATTTTCATCTAATTAAATTTTGAAACCTACATAACTTAGTAACTATTTTGAATTTTTTGATGGGGCTTTCGACATTCTGTTTCTCTCATTACTGGCTTATCAATCAATAGGAGTTTAAAAAAGATTTTTTGAAAATTCACAAGACCTTTTACTATGAGACACTGACAACAGCAGAATCTAGGGCGAGGATTTAGCTATACCCCTATTCCACACAGTCCACGAATCGCCCGAATCGCCACGAATTGATTTTTTTCTTATAAGTGGGGATTCGTGAGGTTTCATTATTTTTTTTTCTCCAATCGCGATGAGCTACGAGTCATTCCCGATTCAGATACGATGTCGTTACGAATATTCGGGAGAATCGGTTCAATTCGGCTGGAATCGCGCAAGAATTCATTACGATTAGAAAATAACATTACAACATGCTGCACGAATGTTAAGGAATCAATTACGAATTAGTTAAGAATATGCGGAATGCAGCACGAATTGGGCACGAATTAACAGAAATCCGCGACGATTCGCCACGATTCGCGAGATTTTCTCTGACGATAGTTATAAAAAAGGCCCATACATGCTTCGGGGCATCAGTTCCCAAATGGATGTTCCTCGTAAAGCAGCAGTAGAATTGATCCTGCAACTTGAGTGTTGAAAACGGCTTCCTATATAGCTAGAAGAAAACAACTACGTTAAAGTCGAGAGGCCCTGACCCAGACTCTTTGACTTGGAAAAATATGGTAGTTCGCCATTGGCAAAATCGCCAGCCAGGAGCTACTGGCTGATCCTGATTGTGCTCCAGAATCTGCCAAATCTGTTTCAACTTCTAGGACTGCTCACATGCGCGTGGCGGGGTAATTCACCTTATTGAGAATCCTTCTACTATCTGTTCCTTGGTTTTATTGCTTGGCTTAATCTCCCGATTCCCCACGAATGAGCTAAGAGTAGCTACGAATGCCCAAAACAATGCAAAAACGCCCCCGAATCGATTACGATTCAGTTACGATATCCAAGAATGCCATAGGAATTTGGTACGAATCACGCACGATTTTTCGAATCGGGGAATTCGTGGCCAAAGTTTTGAACAGTTCAAAACTTTTGAGCCGAATTCCCGATAGACCTACGAATTGCAAGAACTCACTACGGACTATGCGAATCAGTTAAGACCATTATGAACTGAGTACGATTCAGCCGCTAATCCAAATATTTGTCAATTCGTGTCAATTCGTGGGATTCGGGGCCTGTGTGGAATAGGGGTATTAGATATACTTAAACCTTGATTTTCCTCTTCAGTGCAGTGTATATTATTGTTATTGTCATTTCTATAAGAATTCAACCTTAAGGGACAATGCAATATGACTTTTTAGAAGTAACTGCCTACTTATTTCTTTTCTTTAAAGATAAGATCTCATTAATTGTCATAAACATAATAAAACATACAAATTGTATTGGTAATATTATGCAATGGCGTCCACAATAAAGCCACGTTTACTAAGTATATGTCAAAATGTAGACGTTTTCTTGCCAAAAAAAATCATTTTCAAAGCAATTTTTAGAGTCATATTGGTGATAGAATCTAACATTCATACACTGACATTTATTGTTGAATTTATTAAACTCATTGGAAAAAAACTCGTATTTTATCGCTTTCCCCATACTCGTTAAATCAATTCAATAATACACGCGCACACATGTAATATCCTCTTTAGGGTAAAGTCTTGTATCTTCGGACAGTCGTCTAAATTCGGACAGCGACCTTGTTTCTTTCATTTTTGAATTATTGGAATAAAAAATAAATTAACTAAGCAAACAGTGAAAATCCTGATGAGACGGATTAAGAGCCATCTCATCTGGATTTTCACTGTTTGCAAATTGATGTACAAATTTACCCGCTGTCCGGAGCTACCTGACTTTACCCTTTATCTTTCAAATAAAAGTTTATAATGCTAATGTTCTTTCTATTTATAGGTTTGGACGACAAGAGTATGACGCCATGTCTATTTTAGCACCACTTCGCCAGTGTTGTATGATAAGAAAATCAACTTTTCTAAAATATGTTAAACTTTACGAAGGACCAGAAAAACTAAGCACTTTAATGGAAAAATCACTGGAGAGTGACCCTGTCTCGCCCGTTCTTTTACCTGGCCATTTATCCTCGCTTGATAGGCGGCTGGTTAAAATTTTACAAATAGTAGCAAAATGCATACAGACTACAGTGCCATATACAAAAGTGATAATTAGCGATAAGTTCTAGTCAGTTAAAATAAGTTTATGTTGGAGCCCGCACACGAGATGTTAAGCATACAGTGTAGATTCTGATGAGATGTTGCCAAAGTTGATGTCTCAGCAGAGTCTGCACTGTTTGCAAATCAGAATCTAGGTTATTGTAAACAATCTTCAGGGAGAGAACACCATTGTTTTTATTTACGACTTGCATAAAAAGGTAAGTGAGTATGATCATGAAATACCACAATCACACACTTCAGACGAACCCACGGCACCACGAGGAAGAGCCACATAACATTTATAGTAACACTACATCTGTAATACAATAATAGCAGAGTAAAAAGCTTTCTCTTCCTCTTCAAGATGATTGCAAAACTAGAATGAACACAAACAGAACTTTCACAAACACTGGGAAGTACATTAAACAATAGATCAACAACAACAGAACCACTGCCTTAGAACGGTAAGCAGCCTAAGCCACCGAGGGGGGGGGGGCTTAAATGCATTTTACTAGCGCTTAATCTTCGCCCTAGATTCTGTTGTCTAGCTTATATGGCGGCTATTACTTAGTATCATCACAGAAAAACAATCAAACCAAATTAACACACTATGACAATACAAAGTAAAGGGCTCATGACTCACAGATAGTCAGAGCTAAAGAAAACCTCAGGAAGAGCTATAATGGGCCCAGCCAACGACAAGCATCAGGCACCAACCAACAAGTCTCCATGCGAGCTAAACAATTGTGTGTGTTTTCAGTAGCAGAATCTAGGGCGAAGATTTGACGTCAGTTAAATGAGTGTCAGCCCCAGTGGTCCTGGCTGCTGTCTGTTCAAAGGCAATTGCTGTTGATTCATTGTTTGTTGTTGCTCTCACTGTGTGTGTGTGTGTGTGTGTGTGTGTGTGTGTGTGTGTGTGTGTGTGTGTGTGTGTGTGATCCTTGTATTGTTTTATAATATTAAGTTCTCTTTCTAGTTTTGCAATCATCTCACCGAGGAAGAGTAAGCTGGCTGCTTTACTTTAATTGTCTTCATGGTGTCTTGTGACTGTTAGTGTTCTGTGTCTCTTCCTCACAGTGTCGTGTGTTTGTTTGTCTGTAGTAAGTGCTTGTGGTATTTCCCGGTCATACTCACTTTTTGCGTCCCATAATCATATCAGTGAACCATCAAGCCCTTATTATATCAAACTGATGACAAGATTCATCGTTATACAACGTACAGGGTACAACGTATTGCGTTGTAGTGGTCAACCTCTTTCCGATTTTCGATAACGTACTGTCCTTTATTAAGAGGTACAATGTAGCAGTATATGGAAATAATGGCTTAACTCTGAGCGAAGCCTAGAAAACTGCAAATGCAGTTTTCTAGGCTTCGCTCATATTTCAGTTGAAATTTCAAGATGATGTAAGCATCATGGCAAAGACGACGTGAACATCTTAATTTGACCAATCCCACCCCCAGAACATGTGCGTTTGAACATGCGTATGTGTATAGGTAACGGAGGGAGTGGCAACGTTTGTCTCTGCGACCGACTGTGCTTGTGGTTTTGTACAGAAGACAAAGTAGATTTATGTCATATTGTTTGTTTTTTATAGCCAAAGGCATTGTATTGTACTAATACGCTAATAAAATTGTATTGTATTGTATGATCAAAAATCAACTGACCGTAATATGAAAATGTAAAGGTACATAGTCCATATCATACTTTTTTATATATTTGAAAAATCTTAAAATGTTGACCGCTAAAGCACAATACATTGTATCCTGTATATACAGACCGTCTAATGCAAAGGATACTATCAATGGTATTCTATAAAGTATAATATATGACAGAGATATAGACCGTGGCCCAAAATTACAATGCCTCCTTAAAGTTTTTTTTTAATTTATTTTATTTTTCTACTGACATTTTCACAATACAATCACAGGATTTTCAATAAATACAATGTAATTTGACCTAACATAAAACATTCTATGTCGATGCTATTACACTTATAAACTATGAATTTAGTACAATTTGATTAGAGTCCACTCAAGTATGCTTTTTGCACATCTTTGCTATAGTTTCTATCATATAAAGAATATAAATATGTTTGACAGAGAAATCCCATGATTTATCAAACAAATAAAAGCGGTAATTTTGTTTTTGTCTAGACAGATTTATTTCCTTTACGGAAATAAATCGCTTTAGCCGGAACTCCTTTTCCTAACCACAAGTGACTCAAGGCATCGATGAGATGAAACACATGCCATATGAATATTTATTCTATTCATAACGCTTCTCTGCACTTTTGACATCACAAACATTAACAAATGACGTCATTTACACATGTGATGACGTTGCATAACGTTCCTATCTTCCAACATTGAAACTGGAGGATCGAGGTTCAAAAATGAAAAATTCTAGAAAAAACACAATAAATTTAGTACCAAAATGTTCTTTACGATCTAACTAAGAAAATGACGACCCACACTTTATGTTTTCGTTCACTAACAAAAAAATACAGACGTTTGAAATTCTGAAGTGGACTCGATGAGGAAGATTTCCAAAATGGCGGCCTTCCATTTTTTTCAGCAGGGAACAGCTGATGTATTACTACCCGGGTTAGAATTAGACATGTCATGATCCCGCTAGTTTTGCCACATTGCATATCGAAGTATTTTTTTGGTTTGAGCCAGCAGTTCAATCAGTATAACTGTAATATACAGTTTATTGAATCATTCTATATAAAATATGGGATTAATTAACCTTGGGAGGTGAAAAACCCATAAAGAAACTCGTGTTTGCGCACTCTTTTCTTTATCGGATTTTTCCCCTCCCTCGGTTTATAATTCCCATATTTTTAATAGAACGATTAATAAACTCTATATATGTGTAAAGCTGTCTCGAATATTGAAGAAGTGAAGTATTATGAAAAAATAACGTTTCAAACTTCTCAAAATCACAATTGTTTCATGCATTCTGTAGATCCCAATAACGCATTTGACCTTAATTACTGCAGGAGCCTGGCTTTTAACGAACATCTAAAATCAATATCTAACCAAGGCAGTTCTTAACTTTTAGGAGACATTATAATTTTGGGCCCATGCGAAGTATTTTTACTTAAAATATTATGAATAAAATAATACAACACCAACACGAGTATTGTTTTTCTTCTACATTGTATCACCCCGCATGCACGTTTTAAAAGAGCACCACAGGAAAGACTGCGTCATCGAAAACAAAATTCTTGCATCATGGTAACTTAACTGCACCAAAGGGAATAGCACCAAAGGCAATGCCACAAAGGCAAGAAAAGAAACAACATATGATTTTTTCTCTCATCAACCCATAAACCTTTAGTAACAACTAGAAATGGACCCGCGCAAGCGCGGGTATAGGATATATTTAGCATATGATTAAAAAATGTTCTGAGCTCGACTGAGCATGGCAGATGTCCTCATAAATATCAAAATTGGTAGCAATATCTAAGAGCAGGATAAATACTAAGGAATTTTTTTCATGAATCAAGGGCCATTTCTCTGTTATAAAGTATATTTCTTATTTCTATCAACCTTACTCAAACATAAGACGGTAACGACCCAATGGTAAATAATGGACGCAACAGCGCATGTAGCATATAACACACTACTATTGACTGCAATGTATATGAATGCCAATGAAAACTGTAAGTTGTCATATCAACTTTAGTCCTTTTCCAACTGGAACAAAACCCCGCTTAATCATTCCCTCAGATGTACAGATATTGAGGGGATGCAGACCCTTGGGTCATATTTTAATGTCTTACGAATGCTTGTGCCGGCTAGATGCTATATGTGAAATATGGAATGAGCTTCACAGCTTGAGAGAGACTCAAAGATGCCTATTCATACCATAAATGTGGCATTAAATCCAAAATTTTGGTAAATGTCAACTGTAATATTCCAAAGTTCTATGACTCCTTAAACATTGTTATAATCATGCAAAATGAACCAAAAGGGTTTACGATAGAATAATGCCTAAGAAAGATACTGACAGAATTGCAAACAGTGGAGACCCTGATTATACTTCTTTTCTAGGGACAGTCTGATGATGTGGATCTGCACTGTTTAACCATATCTGATTGTCTAAAAAGATAGGAATTAATTGCATGGCAATTTCGTTTGGCAATTGTGTTGTCTTTCACGACTGTTGATAAGAACAGTGACTATTAATCGAAAAAGTTTAAGAAACGGACATATACACTTAAAATATATTCAAGCAAAACATATGTTGTGGGTATTGAAAGTGCTGTCTCAATGAGACGGTTCTTTTAAGCACCCAACATATAAAACCATGGTTGCATATAGGGCTTCCACGTTTACAATATTTTGTAAAGGTTTACACGAATTAAAAAAATCAAAATGATTCCGTTTACACGCAACTACACAGCATTTCTGCACGTCGAATCGCGGGTTCACTGTAACTCCCATACAAAAGACTTCTTTCATCATAACAAATGGTGCCACTGTAAAGCTTTTAAATTTGAAACTCAAAAAAAGAAATCAGTATAACAGACTTCTTCCGTCATAATAAATGATACCACTGTTAAGCTTATATCTTTGAAACGAAAAAATAAATCAGATTCAAAAGTGCTGTCTCAATGAGACGGCTTTTTTGAGCATCAAAAATATAAAACCATGGTTGCAAATACGGCATGAGTTTTGTAAACGTTTACACGAATTCCATAAATCAAATAACATCACTATAAAGCTAATATCTTTGCAACACACTTTAAATGCTGAGACTAAAACATAAGTTGTAGGTACTCAAAAGTACCGTCTCAATGAGCAGTTCTTTTTATCACCCAAAATATAAATATGAATATGAAGCTCGTCACGTGTTTGGTTTAAACGGTAGACCATTTTTTGTAAACGTTTATTGCAGAACACGAAACGTTGCTGTTCACACATGATAATAAGGAAGCCCCAGTTGCAAATGACTTGTGCATAAAAACGGGGCTTGGTTGCAAATGATTTGTTCATAAAAGCAAAATCTAGGTGTGGTTTGGTAAAACAGTCAAGCCTCAGTGGTTTGGTGTGTTTAGGGCTACACAGCATTTCGGGAGCGCAGTAGCTCAGTGGTAGAGTGCTTGACTCCAGATCAAGGGGACGCGGTTTAGAGCCTCACCGGCGTCACTGCATTGTGTCTTTGAGCAAGACATATAATCGTAGCTTAGTACTGGTTCAATCCAGGAAGACCCATCCCTACATAACTGAGCGATTGTTGATGGGACGTAAAGAGTAAAAAGCAAACAAAGAAATACACAGCATTTTACACGTCGAATCGAGGGTTCGTTGTAACTACCTTCTTTCATTATAATAAATGATACCATTGTTAAGCTTTTATCTTTGAAACGTAAAAGAAAATCGGTATATTACCTTTTATTATGTTCAACCAAAACATATGGCCACGTATGTTGTGGGTACTCAAAAGACCCGTCTCAATGAGACGTTTCTTTTCAGCTCCCAAAATATAATGGCTTTGTAGGTCAGGATTTTTTTTCAAAACTCTGCATTCAGGGTAGGCAAGTTTGATCTATTTTGCCCAGGCTGTAAGGATAATGTATGCAGAGAATAGAGCACAAATGAACAGAGAATTAAACTATTTATTCTATGGGAAATGGAAAATTGGATTTCTGGCGCGGCGGATCGGATCCGGCAGCACGGTGCGGTCATTGCTTTCATAAACAGTCATCTTTGACCCCCAGCAAGAGACGTGTGACCGCGTGACATATGTAAATACACCTTACGGACCAATCGTTGCAGCCGTTTTAGGTAGCACTTGGGAGAATATGAAAACGTGGATCGATATTTCAATTATCATTTGTTGATAAAGAAGGCGTTACCCTGTCAAATTTGATGGGAGATTATGGAATCGAAACTGAATTGTTTCAAAAAATCTCAAAAACGAAATAAAAGTAAAAGAAGATTAGATCGAAGTTATCAATCGGGACATTATCTGAATAACTCAGTGTAGAAAAAATGCTGGTAAAATATACCGTTTCCGAGTTTTTGAGCGCAAAGGGCTCCTTTAGTAGTATAGATATACGAAAAAATGACAAAAAGCATAGAAAATCTTCACCTAGTGCAACGTATAGCATTGGCAAAAAGTAGGTCAGCTTGACAGTAATTTTCTGGTTCAGTGATTTTCTGATTCGGATATTAACGATGCCATTTTCCACTGTTCTTGCTAAAATTGTTGAACACCCTTTTTGTTGTATAAACTATGCTCGGAAGAAAGACATAACGGTTGTCTGCAATTTTTACGTCACAAATGAAGTCACATATATGCGACGTTTCCATCTTCAACCACTGGAACAGGTGTCAACAGGAGCTGCTAGAGGTACAAAATATAGAGAAACACAATAAATTCGGTACCAAAATGTTCCTTACGGTCTAATAAAAAAAAAGTTCCCACACTTAGCTACAGACGTTTGAAATTCTGAGGTGGACTCAAGGAAGATGATTATCAAAATGGCGGTATTCCAATTCTTTCAGCAGGAAACAGCTGATGTATTAATGATACGAGTCGTCACCCAACTCACATTGTTCAATCAGTTCAAGCAGAATGCATGTAATTTATGTAATGAATAAAGGATACTTTTCCAAGGCTTTCTTATTTAAACCGCTCAGTGGGCGTAGTAGCCCACCGAGTGGCTCAAACGGAAAGCCGAGGAAAAACCCTTATTAAGCTTGTAGTATGATGAACACGCGTTACTGAAACCTGACGAAATTTACCTTCGCTCCTCCCTGCATCCGTCCTAAGCTGTCAATTATTTTAAATTTACCTTCGGGTAAATGTCGCTATTTAGGAAGTTTTTTTTCTACGAAAGCGCGGAAAAAGTACTATCATATGCGCGTTTAAATTGCGCGGTTTTTCTTATTACTGGACAGGTTAGACATACTATAGTCGTATCTCGTTATTAAAACCATAGAAAAGATAACGAGATTCAACTATAGTGCTTCCGTTCGCCAGGCGTTGAATTCAACGTCTGTTGCCCACTGCTCACCAACGGGGAGGTGGAAGTTAGAGCATATTTTTTATTCAGCATTTATTCAGCATATTAAAATAATCCATAACACATTACTTTAAAACAGTTGGCTTGATTTGATTTGATACAACACACATTAAAGTATTGTCACAAGGGTACAAGGATTGGGCGATAGAACGCACATCTCCCGACCCTATATGCTTATCAGCAAATTTATGTAGCTCAGTCCTAATGATTTTGAAGGTCGGGAGGTGAGATCGTCCGTTGTTTTCCTTTTGACTTGAGATTGCAGTTGCTGTCTTTCAACTTTTTTTTTCATCTTGCTCATGATTGTGTTCTAGGTTTATTGCGTTCATTGTTGACATGGCACTGTCTGTTCTTAAGCGGCCCTTACATTTCTTATTTGTACACCTCCATGATATATCTCCGCATTTCAGAACACCGACAAATCTTATATATAAAGCCATCATAAATCAAACTTTTCTTTCCTTATCAGAGATTTTAAAATCCGTGGTTAAGTTTAAAATTCCTGGTTAAAATACAAGTTTAAAACAAAATACGAAAACGTCTAAAACCTTTAAAAACCTTCTAAAATACGACTAAGATAACGGTTAATATACCTGAGCAAGACGGTTGCTGGGCTATTATATCGATAATTACAGTGGCGATCGCTAGCGAGTTGTCTTCGCACGTGCGCAGACTGCGCGTTGCCTTCGCACGCCTATCGCAGGCGTAGGCCACGCGGTTGCCTGCGAAAGCAGTGCGAAGTTTTTCAGCCAACCAGACTTGCGAGGCCTACGCAACCTTCCCACGATATCTGCGTTGTTTTTTCAACCAATGAAACGCTAGTAAATTCATCGCGGTATCGCTCGAGTGAATACGTCACTCACGCGGGATTGAATCGACCAATCAAATATTTGTAGGAGACTGGTACCCTCTTCCAATCCCTCTTCCATTGAAAGACGGAAACCAAATTATTTTGATAAAACATTCTCGTATCCATAGCAACCCAAATAGTCCTTACACCTACATTAATCCCTTTATTTTATTAGCGAGGACAGGATACCTGGTCAAGAGAAAATTACATACCTTTACCTTGCTGTAAAACTTGTTTTGAGCTTAGATGTCTTTATCTAGGGTTTGCGTATTTGAGCCTTACCGGAGGCACTACGTCGTGTCCTTGTGCAAGACATTTTATCCTCTGCTCAGAACTGATTCAACCCAGGAAATGTAGTATAAAAGTTGTAAGATCTTTTTTTTTGATCATGCTTCCACAAAGCAATGTGCATAATGCCTCGGGCCAGTTACGTATATTAAAAGGCTGCAACATACCTCGTAAGAAAATACTGGAGGACAAACAAACACTGAAATATGTATTTAACCCTTGTCATTCAATGGATTCTCCCAACGATATTGCTACAATAAGTATGATGTAGCTGTGTTTTAAGGGATCAAAGGTGATATTTTTTAAAACTATAATATATTTATGAAAAAATGCATTTGGGGAATGCTGCTGATAATTGGACCAGGTCAACCAAAAATGTCGAACTTGATAGGGATCCATACTGATTAACAGTATGTTCTTTTACATACAATCAAGACACAGATAAAAAAAAAACACGTAATACGGCATTTCGTCCGGGTATGCAATGTTTGCTTAAACATAGGTGAGCTTCATAGAAAGAAATACATTTTATGCACCAGCCATTTGTATGCTACGACTACTTGGGGCCGGGGACATAGCAGGACGAATCCGGGACGTTTCGCTCCAAACCATTTCCTCCCCTAGTTGTTTAGGGGTTCGGTGCACAATTAATCGGTCCCATTCAACTCCATGTAAAAAGGCGGAGTTCGAGCATCTGCAAATTTTTCCAGGACATTGCTTGGACTTTTTTCTGTCTGTGAGTGGCAAGATCTGTCATTCACCTATCAAAAAAGTGAAAAGACAACCTACCTTGATAATCTCGTTTTCTCAGCATTCTCCGTTCTTTGGGGAACAGTCAAAAAATCCGGGCTGAAATCCGACCTGCGTCAGACGTTACCTGGGGAGTGCGCCGGGGAGTCTGTGACAAAATAGTCCACACAAAGATGCATTTTTCTGCATCAGCCTGACAAACATAGACCAATGTTGAATCACATGTACATTTAAAGTCGAATAAAGCACCCATTTACGCCATAAAGGGCCCAGAAACGGCAAGTGCTAAATTTCTAAAGGTACTATTTTCGTGGGCTACCAAACCGGAAGACTGTAATTGTGTACTAACACCTTCAAGAATCTGCAAATTTTCGAATTTTTAAATTTTGTCTCTGTGACATATCAAACTCATATAGTTAAGCAAATAATCGTCCAAAAAGACTAACTCAGTCACCAAAAAGCGATACAAATCTAGGATTTCATATGTGACCCCCCTCACAAGCTGACACAAGCAAAAGTTCAATTATTCAAACTAGTCTAATGAAAAAGTTCATAGTTTCAATTATTTCAATGAATCTCAATAACCCAAAAGCAAAAAAGAAAGTTTAGGCATCTGTAAGAGTCATTAAAGGATAATCTCACACAAACTTTAGTTACAAAATTTAAAAACTGAAGCTAAAAAATCAAATTTTAAAGTGATTTTAAGCAAAATCGCGAACAGTTTTGAATCACATTCAAATTTGCCCCCAAAACCAAGTTTCGTTGCACCCAAGCATGCTGGAAACAGCAATTTATGCCACATACTTTGTGTCTGAAGTAGAGCAGCTTCACTGATGAGTGCCTGATGCTGGACGAAACACATCATTTCATTCTAATCATGATCTACACTGCTAGTTCTGAATGTGAAATATTCCGTAATTTACATGCTACCAAAATGGCCAGAGTGGGAAAGATTTGAGACCTAGGTCTAGATTTAATGCCCATATCATAATGGAAATTGCTCATCCTCTTTTTTTGATGAAACTATATCCCAAATTTGAAATTTCTGAAAAGACTGTAAGTAAAGATTACTCATTAGAACGGCCTCGTCGAACGAGAAATATCACAACCCACTTAAGCACATAATACGAGTATCTGTGTGAAAGTGCTTCATTGGGGGTTAGGTAACTAAATGAGCTTTAATAACTGTGTTATATCATTATCTATGTGAGGCGGTTCTAATGAGTAGCTTCTAAAACAATTTTGAGTGTGAGGCGACTCTAATGAGTACCAAACAATACTACTGCTTGCGTGGTCGAAATAAGAACAAAATTTGATCTCGGGTGAAGCTGGTGGGGGGGGGGGGGGGGGGGCTGCAGTTGATTTGTTTAGCTGAAAAAGTTTAAGTTTGTGTTCAAATTAGTACAGCCTCGACCCGGTGAGTTGAACAGCCAAATACAATTGAATTTTATTGGTCTAAGCAATTAGGCCAGGGAACCTGCTTGGGGGAATGGTCCCGACCAGTCCCTGCGGATCCTCATCATTATGCCTTTAAGTGCCATCTCTATGAGGCAGTTCTAATGAGTGTAAGTATCCTAAGAGTGTTTTAATAAATACCCATATGCTAAGTCACCATACTTGTACAGTTAAAGTGAGTAAGCACTCATAGCACATTTCAGTAGAAAAGGGAATACAATCACAAAAATCAACTTGCACAGCAGTGCTAGCCAGTCTGCAAAAACGGAGTATCACGGTCAGCCTGCTCGGATTGATTAGTCAAATCCTGGTCAAAACTGTTTGTGTATGGCCATTTAATTGCATTTTCTGATATATAATGCAATTTGAGTCTTTCCTCGAGAGAACCAGGCTTTAAAAATGATTTTAAGAAAAAATTAAAATTTAAACTAAAATTCAATAAAATTTTAAAATTTAAATTTAAATTTCTTCCAAAAATAATTTCAAATTATTTCTATTTTGGTTCCTGATCTGTGTGCGAAATTTCATCTGAATTCATTGAAAAATGACTGTTTTACAAAGATTTTCGTTTTTTTCACCTTCTCTCTTATAAGAATCTGCAAATTTTCGAATTTTTAAATTTTGTCTCTGTGACATATCAAACTCATATAGTTAAGCAAATAATCGTCCAAAAAGACTAACTCAGTCACCAAAAAGCGATACAAATCTAGGATTTCATATGTGACCCCCCTCACAAGCTGACACAAGCAAAAGTTCAATTATTCAAACTAGTCTAATGAAAAAGTTCATAGTTTCAATTATTTCAATGAATCTCAATAACCCAAAAGCAAAAAAGAAAGTTTAGGCATCTGTAAGAGTCATTAAAGGATAATCTCACACAAACTTTAGTTACAAAATTTAAAAACTGAAGCTAAAAAATCAAATTTTAAAGTGATTTTAAGCAAAATCGCGAACAGTTTTGAATCACATTCAAATTTGCCCCCAAAACCAAGTTTCGTTGCACCCAAGCATGCTGGAAACAGCAATTTATGCCACTTACTTTGTGTCTGAAGTAGAGCAGCTTCACTGATGAGTGCCTGATGCTGGACGAAACACATCATTTCATTCTAATCATGATCTACACTGCTAGTTCTGAATGTGAAATATTCCGTAATTTACATGCTACCAAAATGGCCAGAGTGGGAAAGATTTGAGACCTAGGTCTAGATTTAATGCCCATATCATAATGGAAATTGCTCATCCTCTTTTTTTGATGAAACTATATCCCAAATTTGAAATTTCTGAAAAGACTGTAAGTAAAGATTACTCATTAGAACGGCCTCGTCGAACGAGAAATATCACAACCCACTTAAGCACATAATACGAGTATCTGTGTGAAAGTGCTTCATTGGGGGTTAGGTAACTAAATGAGCTTTAATAACTGTGTTATATCATTATCTATGTGAGGCGGTTCTAATGAGTAGCTTCTAAAACAATTTTGAGTGTGAGGCGACTCTAATGAGTACCAAACAATACTACTGCTTGCGTGGTCGAAATAAGAACAAAATTTGATCTCGGGTGAAGCTGGTGGGGGGGGGGGGGGCTGCAGTTGATTTGTTTAGCTGAAAAAGTTTAAGTTTGTGTTCAAATTAGTACAGCCTCGACCCGGTGAGTTGAACAGCCAAATACAATTGAATTTTATTGGTCTAAGCAATGAGGCCAGGGAACCTGCTTGGGGGAATGGTCCCGACCAGTCCCTGCGGATCCTCATCATTATGCCTTTAAGTGCCATCTCTATGAGGCAGTTCTAATGAGTGTAAGTATCCTAAGAGTGTTTTAATAAATACCCATATGCTAAGTCACCATACTTGTACAGTTAAAGTGAGTAAGCACTCATAGCACATTTCAGTAGAAAAGGGAATACAATCACAAAAATCAACTTGCACAGCAGTGCTAGCCAGTCTGCAAAAACGGAGTATCACGGTCAGCCTGCTCGGATTGATTAGTCAAATCCTGGTCAAAACTGTTTGTGTATGGCCATTTAATTGCATTTTCTGATATATAATGCAATTTGAGTCTTTCCTCGAGAGAACCAGGCTTTAAAAATGATTTTAAGAAAAAATTAAAATTTAAACTAAAATTCAATAAAATTTTAAAATTTAAATTTAAATTTCTTCCAAAAATAATTTCAAATTATTTCTATTTTGGTTCCTGATCTGTGTGCGAAATTTCATCTGAATTCATTGAAAAATGACTGTTTTACAAAGATTTTCGTTTTTTTCACCTTCTCTCTTTTCAAGAATCTGCAAATTTTCGAATTTTTAAATTTTGTCTCTGTGACATATCAAACTCATATAGTTAAGCAAATAATCGTCCAAAAAGACTAACTCAGTCACCAAAAAGCGATACAAATCTAGGATTTCATATGTGACCCCCCTCACAAGCTGACACAAGCAAAAGTTCAATTATTCAAACTAGTCTAATGAAAAAGTTCATAGTTTCAATTATTTCAATGAATCTCAATAACCCAAAAGCAAAAAAGAAAGTTTAGGCATCTGTAAGAGTCATTAAAGGATAATCTCACACAAACTTTAGTTACAAAATTTAAAAACTGAAGCTAAAAAATCAAATTTTAAAGTGATTTTAAGCAAAATCGCGAACAGTTTTGAATCACATTCAAATTTGCCCCCAAAACCAAGTTTCGTTGCACCCAAGCATGCTGGAAACAGCAATTTATGCCACTTACTTTGTGTCTGAAGTAGAGCAGCTTCACTGATGAGTGCCTGATGCTGGACGAAACACATCATTTCATTCTAATCATGATCTACACTGCTAGTTCTGAATGTGAAATATTCCGTAATTTACATGCTACCAAAATGGCCAGAGTGGGAAAGATTTGAGACCTAGGTCTAGATTTAATGCCCATATCATAATGGAAATTGCTCATCCTCTTTTTTTGATGAAACTATATCCCAAATTTGAAATTTCTGAAAAGACTGTAAGTAAAGATTACTCATTAGAACGGCCTCGTCGAACGAGAAATATCACAACCCACTTAAGCACATAATACGAGTATCTGTGTGAAAGTGCTTCATTGGGGGTTAGGTAACTAAATGAGCTTTAATAACTGTGTTATATCATTATCTATGTGAGGCGGTTCTAATGAGTAGCTTCTAAAACAATTTTGAGTGTGAGGCGACTCTAATGAGTACCAAACAATACTACTGCTTGCGTGGTCGAAATAAGAACAAAATTTGATCTCGGGTGAAGCTGGTGGGGGGGGGGGGGCTGCAGTTGATTTGTTTAGCTGAAAAAGTTTAAGTTTGTGTTCAAATTAGTACAGCCTCGACCCGGTGAGTTGAACAGCCAAATACAATTGAATTTTATTGGTCTAAGCAATGAGGCCAGGGAACCTGCTTGGGGGAATGGTCCCGACCAGTCCCTGCGGATCCTCATCATTATGCCTTTAAGTGCCATCTCTATGAGGCAGTTCTAATGAGTGTAAGTATCCTAAGAGTGTTTTAATAAATACCCATATGCTAAGTCACCATACTTGTACAGTTAAAGTGAGTAAGCACTCATAGCACATTTCAGTAGAAAAGGGAATACAATCACAAAAATCAACTTGCACAGCAGTGCTAGCCAGTCTGCAAAAACGGAGTATCACGGTCAGCCTGCTCGGATTGATTAGTCAAATCCTGGTCAAAACTGTTTGTGTATGGCCATTTAATTGCATTTTCTGATATATAATGCAATTTGAGTCTTTCCTCGAGAGAACCAGGCTTTAAAAATGATTTTAAGAAAAAATTAAAATTTAAACTAAAATTCAATAAAATTTTAAAATTTAAATTTAAATTTCTTCCAAAAATAATTTCAAATTATTTCTATTTTGGTTCCTGATCTGTGTGCGAAATTTCATCTGAATTCATTGAAAAATGACTGTTTTACAAAGATTTTCGTTTTTTTCACCTTCTCTCTTATAAGAATCTGCAAATTTTCGAATTTTTAAATTTTGTCTCTGTGACATATCAAACTCATATAGTTAAGCAAATAATCGTCCAAAAAGACTAACTCAGTCACCAAAAAGCGATACAAATCTAGGATTTCATATGTGACCCCCCTCACAAGCTGACACAAGCAAAAGTTCAATTATTCAAACTAGTCTAATGAAAAAGTTCATAGTTTCAATTATTTCAATGAATCTCAATAACCCAAAAGCAAAAAAGAAAGTTTAGGCATCTGTAAGAGTCATTAAAGGATAATCTCACACAAACTTTAGTTACAAAATTTAAAAACTGAAGCTAAAAAATCAAATTTTAAAGTGATTTTAAGCAAAATCGCGAACAGTTTTGAATCACATTCAAATTTGCCCCCAAAACCAAGTTTCGTTGCACCCAAGCATGCTGGAAACAGCAATTTATGCCACTTACTTTGTGTCTGAAGTAGAGCAGCTTCACTGATGAGTGCCTGATGCTGGACGAAACACATCATTTCATTCTAATCATGATCTACACTGCTAGTTCTGAATGTGAAATATTCCGTAATTTACATGCTACCAAAATGGCCAGAGTGGGAAAGATTTGAGACCTAGGTCTAGATTTAATGCCCATATCATAATGGAAATTGCTCATCCTCTTTTTTTGATGAAACTATATCCCAAATTTGAAATTTCTGAAAAGACTGTAAGTAAAGATTACTCATTAGAACGGCCTCGTCGAACGAGAAATATCACAACCCACTTAAGCACATAATACGAGTATCTGTGTGAAAGTGCTTCATTGGGGGTTAGGTAACTAAATGAGCTTTAATAACTGTGTTATATCATTATCTATGTGAGGCGGTTCTAATGAGTAGCTTCTAAAACAATTTTGAGTGTGAGGCGACTCTAATGAGTACCAAACAATACTACTGCTTGCGTGGTCGAAATAAGAACAAAATTTGATCTCGGGTGAAGCTGGTGGGGGGGGGGGGCTGCAGTTGATTTGTTTAGCTGAAAAAGTTTAAGTTTGTGTTCAAATTAGTACAGCCTCGACCCGGTGAGTTGAACAGCCAAATACAATTGAATTTTATTGGTCTAAGCAATGAGGCCAGGGAACCTGCTTGGGGGAATGGTCCCGACCAGTCCCTGCGGATCCTCATCATTATGCCTTTAAGTGCCATCTCTATGAGGCAGTTCTAATGAGTGTAAGTATCCTAAGAGTGTTTTAATAAATACCCATATGCTAAGTCACCATACTTGTACAGTTAAAGTGAGTAAGCACTCATAGCACATTTCAGTAGAAAAGGGAATACAATCACAAAAATCAACTTGCACAGCAGTGCTAGCCAGTCTGCAAAAACGGAGTATCACGGTCAGCCTGCTCGGATTGATTAGTCAAATCCTGGTCAAAACTGTTTGTGTATGGCCATTTAATTGCATTTTCTGATATATAATGCAATTTGAGTCTTTCCTCGAGAGAACCAGGCTTTAAAAATGATTTTAAGAAAAAATTAAAATTTAAACTAAAATTCAATAAAATTTTAAAATTTAAATTTAAATTTCTTCCAAAAATAATTTCAAATTATTTCTATTTTGGTTCCTGATCTGTGTGCGAAATTTCATCTGAATTCATTGAAAAATGACTGTTTTACAAAGATTTTCGTTTTTTTCACCTTCTCTCTTATAGGGTTCGGTGCACAATTAATCGGTCCCATTCAACTCCATGTAAAAAGGCGGAGTTCGAGCATCTGCAAATTTTTCCAGGACATTGCTTGGACTTTTTTCTGTCTGTGAGTGGCAAGATCTGTCATTCACCTATCAAAAAAGTGAAAAGACAACCTACCTTGATAATCTCGTTTTCTCAGCATTCTCCGTTCTTTGGGGAACAGTCAAAAAATCCGGGCTGAAATCCGACCTGCGTCAGACGTTACCTGGGGAGTGCGCCGGGGAGTCTGTGACAAAATAGTCCACACAAAGATGCATTTTTCTGCATCAGCCTGATAAACATAGACCAATGTTGAATCACATGTACATTTAAAGTCGAATAAAGCACCCATTTACGCCATAAAGGGCCCAGAAACGGCAAGTGCTAAATTTCTAAAGGTACTATTTTCGTGGGCTACCAAACCGGAAGACTGTAATTGTGTACTAACACCTTCAAGAATCTGCAAATTTTCGAATTTTTAAATTTTGTCTCTGTGACATATCAAACTCATATAGTTAAGCAAATAATCGTCCAAAAAGACTAACTCAGTCACCAAAAAGCGATACAAATCTAGGATTTCATATGTGACCCCCCTCACAAGCTGACACAAGCAAAAGTTCAATTATTCAAACTAGTCTAATGAAAAAGTTCATAGTTTCAATTATTTCAATGAATCTCAATAACCCAAAAGCAAAAAAGAAAGTTTAGGCATCTGTAAGAGTCATTAAAGGATAATCTCACACAAACTTTAGTTACAAAATTTAAAAACTGAAGCTAAAAAATCAAATTTTAAAGTGATTTTAAGCAAAATCGCGAACAGTTTTGAATCACATTCAAATTTGCCCCCAAAACCAAGTTTCGTTGCACCCAAGCATGCTGGAAACAGCAATTTATGCCACTTACTTTGTGTCTGAAGTAGAGCAGCTTCACTGATGAGTGCCTGATGCTGGACGAAACACATCATTTCATTCTAATCATGATCTACACTGCTAGTTCTGAATGTGAAATATTCCGTAATTTACATGCTACCAAAATGGCCAGAGTGGGAAAGATTTGAGACCTAGGTCTAGATTTAATGCCCATATCATAATGGAAATTGCTCATCCTCTTTTTTTGATGAAACTATATCCCAAATTTGAAATTTCTGAAAAGACTGTAAGTAAAGATTACTCATTAGAACGGCCTCGTCGAACGAGAAATATCACAACCCACTTAAGCACATAATACGAGTATCTGTGTGAAAGTGCTTCATTGGGGGTTAGGTAACTAAATGAGCTTTAATAACTGTGTTATATCATTATCTATGTGAGGCGGTTCTAATGAGTAGCTTCTAAAACAATTTTGAGTGTGAGGCGACTCTAATGAGTACCAAACAATACTACTGCTTGCGTGGTCGAAATAAGAACAAAATTTGATCTCGGGTGAAGCTGGTGGGGGGGGGGGGGCTGCAGTTGATTTGTTTAGCTGAAAAAGTTTAAGTTTGTGTTCAAATTAGTACAGCCTCGACCCGGTGAGTTAGACAGCCAAATACAATTGAATTTTATTGGTCTAAGCAATGAGGCCAGGGAACCTGCTTGGGGGAATGGTCCCGACCAGTCCCTGCGGATCCTCATCATTATGCCTTTAAGTGCCATCTCTATGAGGCAGTTCTAATGAGTGTAAGTATCCTAAGAGTGTTTTAATAAATACCCATATGCTAAGTCACCATACTTGTACAGTTAAAGTGAGTAAGCACTCATAGCACATTTCAGTAGAAAAGGGAATACAATCACAAAAATCAACTTGCACAGCAGTGCTAGCCAGTCTGCAAAAACGGAGTATCACGGTCAGCCTGCTCGGATTGATTAGTCAAATCCTGGTCAAAACTGTTTGTGTATGGCCATTTAATTGCATTTTCTGATATATAATGCAATTTGAGTCTTTCCTCGAGAGAACCAGGCTTTAAAAATGATTTTAAGAAAAAATTAAAATTTAAACTAAAATTCAATAAAATTTTAAAATTTAAATTTAAATTTCTTCCAAAAATAATTTCAAATTATTTCTATTTTGGTTCCTGATCTGTGTGCGAAATTTCATCTGAATTCATTGAAAAATGACTGTTTTACAAAGATTTTCGTTTTTTCACCTTCTCTCTTATAGGGTTCGGTGCACAATTAATCGGTCCCATTCAACTCCATGTAAAAAGGCGGAGTTCGAGCATCTGCAAATTTTTCCAGGACATTGCTTGGACTTTTTTCTGTCTGTGAGTGGCAAGATCTGTCATTCACCTATCAAAAAAGTGAAAAGACAACCTACCTTGATAATCTCGTTTTCTCAGCATTCTCCGTTCTTTGGGGAACAGTCAAAAAATCCGGGCTGAAATCCGACCTGCGTCAGACGTTACCTGGGGAGTGCGCCGGGGAGTCTGTGACAAAATAGTCCACACAAAGATGCATTTTTCTGCATCAGCCTGATAAACATAGACCAATGTTGAATCACATGTACATTTAAAGTCGAATAAAGCACCCATTTACGCCATAAAGGGCCCAGAAACGGCAAGTGCTAAATTTCTAAAGGTACTATTTTCGTGGGCTACCAAACCGGAAGACTGTAATTGTGTACTAACACCTTCAAGAATCTGCAAATTTTCGAATTTTTAAATTTTGTCTCTGTGACATATCAAACTCATATAGTTAAGCAAATAATCGTCCAAAAAGACTAACTCAGTCACCAAAAAGCGATACAAATCTAGGATTTCATATGTGACCCCCCTCACAAGCTGACACAAGCAAAAGTTCAATTATTCAAACTAGTCTAATGAAAAAGTTCATAGTTTCAATTATTTCAATGAATCTCAATAACCCAAAAGCAAAAAAGAAAGTTTAGGCATCTGTAAGAGTCATTAAAGGATAATCTCACACAAACTTTAGTTACAAAATTTAAAAACTGAAGCTAAAAAATCAAATTTTAAAGTGATTTTAAGCAAAATCGCGAACAGTTTTGAATCACATTCAAATTTGCCCCCAAAACCAAGTTTCGTTGCACCCAAGCATGCTGGAAACAGCAATTTATGCCACTTACTTTGTGTCTGAAGTAGAGCAGCTTCACTGATGAGTGCCTGATGCTGGACGAAACACATCATTTCATTCTAATCATGATCTACACTGCTAGTTCTGAATGTGAAATATTCCGTAATTTACATGCTACCAAAATGGCCAGAGTGGGAAAGATTTGAGACCTAGGTCTAGATTTAATGCCCATATCATAATGGAAATTGCTCATCCTCTTTTTTTGATGAAACTATATCCCAAATTTGAAATTTCTGAAAAGACTGTAAGTAAAGATTACTCATTAGAACGGCCTCGTCGAACGAGAAATATCACAACCCACTTAAGCACATAATACGAGTATCTGTGTGAAAGTGCTTCATTGGGGGTTAGGTAACTAAATGAGCTTTAATAACTGTGTTATATCATTATCTATGTGAGGCGGTTCTAATGAGTAGCTTCTAAAACAATTTTGAGTGTGAGGCGACTCTAATGAGTACCAAACAATACTACTGCTTGCGTGGTCGAAATAAGAACAAAATTTGATCTCGGGTGAAGCTGGTGGGGGGGGGGGGGGCTGCAGTTGATTTGTTTAGCTGAAAAAGTTTAAGTTTGTGTTCAAATTAGTACAGCCTCGACCCGGTGAGTTGAACAGCCAAATACAATTGAATTTTATTGGTCTAAGCAATGAGGCCAGGGAACCTGCTTGGGGGAATGGTCCCGACCAGTCCCTGCGGATCCTCATCATTATGCCTTTAAGTGCCATCTCTATGAGGCAGTTCTAATGAGTGTAAGTATCCTAAGAGTGTTTTAATAAATACCCATATGCTAAGTCACCATACTTGTACAGTTAAAGTGAGTAAGCACTCATAGCACATTTCAGTAGAAAAGGGAATACAATCACAAAAATCAACTTGCACAGCAGTGCTAGCCAGTCTGCAAAAACGGAGTATCACGGTCAGCCTGCTCGGATTGATTAGTCAAATCCTGGTCAAAACTGTTTGTGTATGGCCATTTAATTGCATTTTCTGATATATAATGCAATTTGAGTCTTTCCTCGAGAGAACCAGGCTTTAAAAATGATTTTAAGAAAAAATTAAAATTTAAACTAAAATTCAATAAAATTTTAAAATTTAAATTTAAATTTCTTCCAAAAATAATTTCAAATTATTTCTATTTTGGTTCCTGATCTGTGTGCGAAATTTCATCTGAATTCATTGAAAAATGACTGTTTTACAAAGATTTTCGTTTTTTTCACCTTCTCTCTTATAGGGTTCGGTGCACAATTAATCGGTCCCATTCAACTCCATGTAAAAAGGCGGAGTTCGAGCATCTGCAAATTTTTCCAGGACATTGCTTGGACTTTTTTCTGTCTGTGAGTGGCAAGATCTGTCATTCACCTATCAAAAAAGTGAAAAGACAACCTACCTTGATAATCTCGTTTTCTCAGCATTCTCCGTTCTTTGGGGAACAGTCAAAAAATCCGGGCTGAAATCCGACCTGCGTCAGACGTTACCTGGGGAGTGCGCCGGGGAGTCTGTGACAAAATAGTCCACACAAAGATGCATTTTTCTGCATCAGCCTGACAAACATAGACCAATGTTGAATCACATGTACATTTAAAGTCGAATAAAGCACCCATTTACGCCATAAAGGGCCCAGAAACGGCAAGTGCTAAATTTCTAAAGGTACTATTTTCGTGGGCTACCAAACCGGAAGACTGTAATTGTGTACTAACACCTTCAAGAATCTGCAAATTTTCGAATTTTTAAATTTTGTCTCTGTGACATATCAAACTCATATAGTTAAGCAAATAATCGTCCAAAAAGACTAACTCAGTCACCAAAAAGCGATACAAATCTAGGATTTCATATGTGACCCCCCTCACAAGCTGACACAAGCAAAAGTTCAATTATTCAAACTAGTCTAATGAAAAAGTTCATAGTTTCAATTATTTCAATGAATCTCAATAACCCAAAAGCAAAAAAGAAAGTTTAGGCATCTGTAAGAGTCATTAAAGGATAATCTCACACAAACTTTAGTTACAAAATTTAAAAACTGAAGCTAAAAAATCAAATTTTAAAGTGATTTTAAGCAAAATCGCGAACAGTTTTGAATCACATTCAAATTTGCCCCCAAAACCAAGTTTCGTTGCACCCAAGCATGCTGGAAACAGCAATTTATGCCACTTACTTTGTGTCTGAAGTAGAGCAGCTTCACTGATGAGTGCCTGATGCTGGACGAAACACATCATTTCATTCTAATCATGATCTACACTGCTAGTTCTGAATGTGAAATATTCCGTAATTTACATGCTACCAAAATGGCCAGAGTGGGAAAGATTTGAGACCTAGGTCTAGATTTAATGCACATATCATAATGGAAATTGCTCATCCTCTTTTTTTGATGAAACTATATCCCAAATTTGAAATTTCTGAAAAGACTGTAAGTAAAGATTACTCATTAGAACGGCCTCGTCGAACGAGAAATATCACAACCCACTTAAGCACATAATACGAGTATCTGTGTGAAAGTGCTTCATTGGGGGTTAGGTAACTAAATGAGCTTTAATAACTGTGTTATATCATTATATATGTGAGGCGGTTCTAATGAGTAGCTTCTAAAACAATTTTGAGTGTGAGGCGACTCTAATGAGTACCAAACAATACTACTGCTTGCGTGGTCGAAATAAGAACAAAATTTGATCTCGGGTGAAGCTGGTGGGGGGGGGGGGGGGCTGCAGTTGATTTGTTTAGCTGAAAAAGTTTAAGTTTGTGTTCAAATTAGTACAGCCTCGACCCGGTGAGTTGAACAGCCAAATACAATTGAATTTTATTGGTCTAAGCAATGAGGCCAGGGAACCTGCTTGGGGGAATGGTCCCGACCAGTCCCTGCGGATCCTCATCATTATGCCTTTAAGTGCCATCTCTATGAGGCAGTTCTAATGAGTGTAAGTATCCTAAGAGTGTTTTAATAAATACCCATATGCTAAGTCACCATACTTGTACAGTTAAAGTGAGTAAGCACTCATAGCACATTTCAGTAGAAAAGGGAATACAATCACAAAAATCAACTTGCACAGCAGTGCTAGCCAGTCTGCAAAAACGGAGTATCACGGTCAGCCTGCTCGGATTGATTAGTCAAATCCTGGTCAAAACTGTTTGTGTATGGCCATTTAATTGCATTTTCTGATATATAATGCAATTTGAGTCTTTCCTCGAGAGAACCAGGCTTTAAAAATGATTTTAAGAAAAAATTAAAATTTAAACTAAAATTCAATAAAATTTTAAAATTTAAATTTAAATTTCTTCCAAAAATAATTTCAAATTATTTCTATTTTGGTTCCTGATCTGTGTGCGAAATTTCATCTGAATTCATTGAAAAATGACTGTTTTACAAAGATTTTCGTTTTTTTCACCTTCTCTCTTATAGGGTTCGGTGCACAATTAATCGGTCCCATTCAACTCCATGTAAAAAGGCGGAGTTCGAGCATCTGCAAATTTTTCCAGGACATTGCTTGGACTTTTTTCTGTCTGTGAGTGGCAAGATCTGTCATTCACCTATCAAAAAAGTGAAAAGACAACCTACCTTGATAATCTCGTTTTCTCAGCATTCTCCGTTCTTTGGGGAACAGTCAAAAAATCCGGGCTGAAATCCGACCTGCGTCAGACGTTACCTGGGGAGTGCGCCGGGGATTCTGTGACAAAATAGTCCACACAAAGATGCATTTTTCTGCATCAGCCTGATAAACATAGACCAATGTTGAATCACATGTACATTTAAAGTCGAATAAAGCACCCATTTACGCCATAAAGGGCCCAGAAACGGCAAGTGCTAAATTTCTAAAGGTACTATTTTCGTGGGCTACCAAACCGGAAGACTGTAATTGTGTACTAACACCTTCAAGAATCTGCAAATTTTCGAATTTTTAAATTTTGTCTCTGTGACATATCAAACTCATATAGTTAAGCAAATAATCGTCCAAAAAGACTAACTCAGTCACCAAAAAGCGATACAAATCTAGGATTTCATATGTGACCCCCCTCACAAGCTGACACAAGCAAAAGTTCAATTATTCAAACTAGTCTAATGAAAAAGTTCATAGTTTCAATTATTTCAATGAATCTCAATAACCCAAAAGCAAAAAAGAAAGTTTAGGCATCTGTAAGAGTCATTAAAGGATAATCTCACACAAACTTTAGTTACAAAATTTAAAAACTGAAGCTAAAAAATCAAATTTTAAAGTGATTTTAAGCAAAATCGCGAACAGTTTTGAATCACATTCAAATTTGCCCCCAAAACCAAGTTTCGTTGCACCCAAGCATGCTGGAAACAGCAATTTATGCCACTTACTTTGTGTCTGAAGTAGAGCAGCTTCACTGATGAGTGCCTGATGCTGGACGAAACACATCATTTCATTCTAATCATGATCTACACTGCTAGTTCTGAATGTGAAATATTCCGTAATTTACATGCTACCAAAATGGCCAGAGTGGGAAAGATTTGAGACCTAGGTCTAGATTTAATGCCCATATCATAATGGAAATTGCTCATCCTCTTTTTTTGATGAAACTATATCCCAAATTTGAAATTTCTGAAAAGACTGTAAGTAAAGATTACTCATTAGAACGGCCTCGTCGAACGAGAAATATCACAACCCACTTAAGCACATAATACGAGTATCTGTGTGAAAGTGCTTCATTGGGGGTTAGGTAACTAAATGAGCTTTAATAACTGTGTTATATCATTATCTATGTGAGGCGGTTCTAATGAGTAGCTTCTAAAACAATTTTGAGTGTGAGGCGACTCTAATGAGTACCAAACAATACTACTGCTTGCGTGGTCGAAATAAGAACAAAATTTGATCTCTGGTGAAGCTGGTGGGGGGGGGGGGCTGCAGTTGATTTGTTTAGCTGAAAAAGTTTAAGTTTGTGTTCAAATTAGTACAGCCTCGACCCGGTGAGTTGAACAGCCAAATACAATTGAATTTTATTGGTCTAAGCAATGAGGCCAGGGAACCTGCTTGGGGGAATGGTCCCGACCAGTCCCTGCGGATCCTCATCATTATGCCTTTAAGTGCCATCTCTATGAGGCAGTTCTAATGAGTGTAAGTATCCTAAGAGTGTTTTAATAAATACCCATATGCTAAGTCACCATACTTGTACAGTTAAAGTGAGTAAGCACTCATAGCACATTTCAGTAGAAAAGGGAATACAATCACAAAAATCAACTTGCACAGCAGTGCTAGCCAGTCTGCAAAAACGGAGTATCACGGTCAGCCTGCTCGGATTGATTAGTCAAATCCTGGTCAAAACTGTTTGTGTATGGCCATTTAATTGCATTTTCTGATATATAATGCAATTTGAGTCTTTCCTCGAGAGAACCAGGCTTTAAAAATGATTTTAAGAAAAAATTAAAATTTAAACTAAAATTCAATAAAATTTTAAAATTTAAATTTAAATTTCTTCCAAAAATAATTTCAAATTATTTCTATTTTGGTTCCTGATCTGTGTGCGAAATTTCATCTGAATTCATTGAAAAATGACTGTTTTACAAAGATTTTCGTTTTTTCACCTTCTCTCTTATAGGGTTCGGTGCACAATTAATCGGTCCCATTCAACTCCATGTAAAAAGGCGGAGTTCGAGCATCTGCAAATTTTTCCAGGACATTGCTTGGACTTTTTTCTGTCTGTGAGTGGCAAGATCTGTCATTCACCTATCAAAAAAGTGAAAAGACAACCTACCTTGATAATCTCGTTTTCTCAGCATTCTCCGTTCTTTGGGGAACAGTCAAAAAATCCGGGCTGAAATCCGACCTGCGTCAGACGTTACCTGGGGAGTGCGCCGGGGAGTCTGTGACAAAATAGTCCACACAAAGATGCATTTTTCTGCATCAGCCTGATAAACATAGACCAATGTTGAA
Organism: Loripinus fragilis; assembly: GCA_964019695.1. NCBI lineage: Eukaryota > Metazoa > Mollusca > Bivalvia > Lucinida > Lucinidae > Loripinus > Loripinus fragilis. Next base: position 228,688 of record CAXHUL010000604.1, read on the forward strand.
TCACATGTACATTTAAAGTCGAATAAAGCACCCATTTACGCCATAAAGGGCCCAGAAACGGCAAGTGCTAAATTTCTAAAGGTACTATTTTCGTGGGCTACCAAACCGGAAGACTGTAATTGTGTACTAACACCTTCAAGAATCTGCAAATTTTCGAATTTTTAAATTTTGTCTCTGTGACATATCAAACTCATATAGTTAAGCAAATAATCGTCCAAAAAGACTAACTCAGTCACCAAAAAGCGATACAAATCTAGGATTTCATATGTGACCCCCCTCACAAGCTGACACAAGCAAAAGTTCAATTATTCAAACTAGTCTAATGAAAAAGTTCATAGTTTCAATTATTTCAATGAATCTCAATAACCCAAAAGCAAAAAAGAAAGTTTAGGCATCTGTAAGAGTCATTAAAGGATAATCTCACACAAACTTTAGTTACAAAATTTAAAAACTGAAGCTAAAAAATCAAATTTTAAAGTGATTTTAAGCAAAATCGCGAACAGTTTTGAATCACATTCAAATTTGCCCCCAAAACCAAGTTTCGTTGCACCCAAGCATGCTGGAAACAGCAATTTATGCCACTTACTTTGTGTCTGAAGTAGAGCAGCTTCACTGATGAGTGCCTGATGCTGGACGAAACACATCATTTCATTCTAATCATGATCTACACTGCTAGTTCTGAATGTGAAATATTCCGTAATTTACATGCTACCAAAATGGCCAGAGTGGGAAAGATTTGAGACCTAGGTCTAGATTTAATGCCCATATCATAATGGAAATTGCTCATCCTCTTTTTTTGATGAAACTATATCCCAAATTTGAAATTTCTGAAAAGACTGTAAGTAAAGATTACTCATTAGAACGGCCTCGTCGAACGAGAAATATCACAACCCACTTAAGCACATAATACGAGTATCTGTGTGAAAGTGCTTCATTGGGGGTTAGGTAACTAAATGAGCTTTAATAACTGTGTTATATCATTATCTATGTGAGGCGGTTCTAATGAGTAGCTTCTAAAACAATTTTGAGTGTGAGGCGACTCTAATGAGTACCAAACAATACTACTGCTTGCGTGGTCGAAATAAGAACAAAATTTGATCTCGGGTGAAGCTGGTGGGGGGGGGGGCTGCAGTTGATTTGTTTAGCTGAAAAAGTTTAAGTTTGTGTTCAAATTAGTACAGCCTCGACCCGGTGAGTTGAACAGCCAAATACAATTGAATTTTATTGGTCTAAGCAATGAGGCCAGGGAACCTGCTTGGGGGAATGGTCCCGACCAGTCCCTGCGGATCCTCATCATTATGCCTTTAAGTGCCATCTCTATGAGGCAGTTCTAATGAGTGTAAGTATCCTAAGAGTGTTTTAATAAATACCCATATGCTAAGTCACCATACTTGTACAGTTAAAGTGAGTAAGCACTCATAGCACATTTCAGTAGAAAAGGGAATACAATCACAAAAATCAACTTGCACAGCAGTGCTAGCCAGTCTGCAAAAACGGAGTATCACGGTCAGCCTGCTCGGATTGATTAGTCAAATCCTGGTCAAAACTGTTTGTGTATGGCCATTTAATTGCATTTTCTGATATATAATGCAATTTGAGTCTTTCCTCGAGAGAACCAGGCTTTAAAAATGATTTTAAGAAAAAATTAAAATTTAAACTAAAATTCAATAAAATTTTAAAATTTAAATTTAAATTTCTTCCAAAAATAATTTCAAATTATTTCTATTTTGGTTCCTGATCTGTGTGCGAAATTTCATCTGAATTCATTGAAAAATGACTGTTTTACAAAGATTTTCGTTTTTTTCACCTTCTCTCTTATAGGGTTCGGTGCACAATTAATCGGTCCCATTCAACTCCATGTAAAAAGGCGGAGTTCGAGCATCTGCAAATTTTTCCAGGACATTGCTTGGACTTTTTTCTGTCTGTGAGTGGCAAGATCTGTCATTCACCTATCAAAAAAGTGAAAAGACAACCTACCTTGATAATCTCGTTTTCTCAGCATTCTCCGTTCTTTGGGGAACAGTCAAAAAATCCGGGCTGAAATCCGACCTGCGTCAGACGTTACCTGGGGAGTGCGCCGGGGAGTCTGTGACAAAATAGTCCACACAAAGATGCATTTTTCTGCATCAGCCTGATAAACATAGACCAATGTTGAATCACATGTACATTTAAAGTCGAATAAAGCACCCATTTACGCCATAAAGGGCCCAGAAACGGCAAGTGCTAAATTTCTAAAGGTACTATTTTCGTGGGCTACCAAACCGGAAGACTGTAATTGTGTACTAACACCTTCAAGAATCTGCAAATTTTCGAATTTTTAAATTTTGTCTCTGTGACATATCAAACTCATATAGTTAAGCAAATAATCGTCCAAAAAGACTAACTCAGTCACCAAAAAGCGATACAAATCTAGGATTTCATATGTGACCCCCCTCACAAGCTGACACAAGCAAAAGTTCAATTATTCAAACTAGTCTAATGAAAAAGTTCATAGTTTCAATTATTTCAATGAATCTCAATAACCCAAAAGCAAAAAAGAAAGTTTAGGCATCTGTAAGAGTCATTAAAGGATAATCTCACACAAACTTTAGTTACAAAATTTAAAAACTGAAGCTAAAAAATCAAATTTTAAAGTGATTTTAAGCAAAATCGCGAACAGTTTTGAATCACATTCAAATTTGCCCCCAAAACCAAGTTTCGTTGCACCCAAGCATGCTGGAAACAGCAATTTATGCCACTTACTTTGTGTCTGAAGTAGAGCAGCTTCACTGATGAGTGCCTGATGCTGGACGAAACACATCATTTCATTCTAATCATGATCTACACTGCTAGTTCTGAATGTGAAATATTCCGTAATTTACATGCTACCAAAATGGCCAGAGTGGGAAAGATTTGAGACCTAGGTCTAGATTTAATGCCCATATCATAATGGAAATTGCTCATCCTCTTTTTTTGATGAAACTATATCCCAAATTTGAAATTTCTGAAAAGACTGTAAGTAAAGATTACTCATTAGAACGGCCTCGTCGAACGAGAAATATCACAACCCACTTAAGCACATAATACGAGTATCTGTGTGAAAGTGCTTCATTGGGGGTTAGGTAACTAAATGAGCTTTAATAACTGTGTTATATCATTATCTATGTGAGGCGGTTCTAATGAGTAGCTTCTAAAACAATTTTGAGTGTGAGGCGACTCTAATGAGTACCAAACAATACTACTGCTTGCGTGGTCGAAATAAGAACAAAATTTGATCTCGGGTGAAGCTGGTGGGGGGGGGGGGGCTGCAGTTGATTTGTTTAGCTGAAAAAGTTTAAGTTTGTGTTCAAATTAGTACAGCCTCGACCCGGTGAGTTGAACAGCCAAATACAATTGAATTTTATTGGTCTAAGCAATGAGGCCAGGGAACCTGCTTGGGGGAATGGTCCCGACCAGTCCCTGCGGATCCTCATCATTATGCCTTTAAGTGCCATCTCTATGAGGCAGTTCTAATGAGTGTAAGTATCCTAAGAGTGTTTTAATAAATACCCATATGCTAAGTCACCATACTTGTACAGTTAAAGTGAGTAAGCACTCATAGCACATTTCAGTAGAAAAGGGAATACAATCACAAAAATCAACTTGCACAGCAGTGCTAGCCAGTCTGCAAAAACGGAGTATCACGGTCAGCCTGCTCGGATTGATTAGTCAAATCCTGGTCAAAACTGTTTGTGTATGGCCATTTAATTGCATTTTCTGATATATAATGCAATTTGAGTCTTTCCTCGAGAGAACCAGGCTTTAAAAATGATTTTAAGAAAAAATTAAAATTTAAACTAAAATTCAATAAAATTTTAAAATTTAAATTTAAATTTCTTCCAAAAATAATTTCAAATTATTTCTATTTTGGTTCCTGATCTGTGTGCGAAATTTCATCTGAATTCATTGAAAAATGACTGTTTTACAAAGATTTTCGTTTTTTCACCTTCTCTCTTATAGGGTTCGGTGCACAATTAATCGGTCCCATTCAACTCCATGTAAAAAGGCGGAGTTCGAGCATCTGCAAATTTTTCCAGGACATTGCTTGGACTTTTTTCTGTCTGTGAGTGGCAAGATCTGTCATTCACCTATCAAAAAAGTGAAAAGACAACCTACCTTGATAATCTCGTTTTCTCAGCATTCTCCGTTCTTTGGGGAACAGTCAAAAAATCCGGGCTGAAATCCGACCTGCGTCAGACGTTACCTGGGGAGTGCGCCGGGGAGTCTGTGACAAAATAGTCCACACAAAGATGCATTTTTCTGCATCAGCCTGATAAACATAGACCAATGTTGAATCACATGTACATTTAAAGTCGAATAAAGCACCCATTTACGCCATAAAGGGCCCAGAAACGGCAAGTGCTAAATTTCTAAAGGTACTATTTTCGTGGGCTACCAAACCGGAAGACTGTAATTGTGTACTAACACCTTCAAGAATCTGCAAATTTTCGAATTTTTAAATTTTGTCTCTGTGACATATCAAACTCATATAGTTAAGCAAATAATCGTCCAAAAAGACTAACTCAGTCACCAAAAAGCGATACAAATCTAGGATTTCATATGTGACCCCCCTCACAAGCTGACACAAGCAAAAGTTCAATTATTCAAACTAGTCTAATGAAAAAGTTCATAGTTTCAATTATTTCAATGAATCTCAATAACCCAAAAGCAAAAAAGAAAGTTTAGGCATCTGTAAGAGTCATTAAAGGATAATCTCACACAAACTTTAGTTACAAAATTTAAAAACTGAAGCTAAAAAATCAAATTTTAAAGTGATTTTAAGCAAAATCGCGAACAGTTTTGAATCACATTCAAATTTGCCCCCAAAACCAAGTTTCGTTGCACCCAAGCATGCTGGAAACAGCAATTTATGCCACTTACTTTGTGTCTGAAGTAGAGCAGCTTCACTGATGAGTGCCTGATGCTGGACGAAACACATCATTTCATTCTAATCATGATCTACACTGCTAGTTCTGAATGTGAAATATTCCGTAATTTACATGCTACCAAAATGGCCAGAGTGGGAAAGATTTGAGACCTAGGTCTAGATTTAATGCCCATATCATAATGGAAATTGCTCATCCTCTTTTTTTGATGAAACTATATCCCAAATTTGAAATTTCTGAAAAGACTGTAAGTAAAGATTACTCATTAGAACGGCCTCGTCGAACGAGAAATATCACAACCCACTTAAGCACATAATACGAGTATCTGTGTGAAAGTGCTTCATTGGGGGTTAGGTAACTAAATGAGCTTTAATAACTGTGTTATATCATTATCTATGTGAGGCGGTTCTAATGAGTAGCTTCTAAAACAATTTTGAGTGTGAGGCGACTCTAATGAGTACCAAACAATACTACTGCTTGCGTGGTCGAAATAAGAACAAAATTTGATCTCGGGTGAAGCTGGTGGGGGGGGGGGGCTGCAGTTGATTTGTTTAGCTGAAAAAGTTTAAGTTTGTGTTCAAATTAGTACAGCCTCGACCCGGTGAGTTGAACAGCCAAATACAATTGAATTTTATTGGTCTAAGCAATGAGGCCAGGGAACCTGCTTGGGGGAATGGTCCCGACCAGTCCCTGCGGATCCTCATCATTATGCCTTTAAGTGCCATCTCTATGAGGCAGTTCTAATGAGTGTAAGTATCCTAAGAGTGTTTTAATAAATACCCATATGCTAAGTCACCATACTTGTACAGTTAAAGTGAGTAAGCACTCATAGCACATTTCAGTAGAAAAGGGAATACAATCACAAAAATCAACTTGCACAGCAGTGCTAGCCAGTCTGCAAAAACGGAGTATCACGGTCAGCCTGCTCGGATTGATTAGTCAAATCCTGGTCAAAACTGTTTGTGTATGGCCATTTAATTGCATTTTCTGATATATAATGCAATTTGAGTCTTTCCTCGAGAGAACCAGGCTTTAAAAATGATTTTAAGAAAAAATTAAAATTTAAACTAAAATTCAATAAAATTTTAAAATTTAAATTTAAATTTCTTCCAAAAATAATTTCAAATTATTTCTATTTTGGTTCCTGATCTGTGTGCGAAATTTCATCTGAATTCATTGAAAAATGACTGTTTTACAAAGATTTTCGTTTTTTCACCTTCTCTCTTATAGGGTTCGGTGCACAATTAATCGGTCCCATTCAACTCCATGTAAAAAGGCGGAGTTCGAGCATCTGCAAATTTTTCCAGGACATTGCTTGGACTTTTTTCTGTCTGTGAGTGGCAAGATCTGTCATTCACCTATCAAAAAAGTGAAAAGACAACCTACCTTGATAATCTCGTTTTCTCAGCATTCTCCGTTCTTTGGGGAACAGTCAAAAAATCCGGGCTGAAATCCGACCTGCGTCAGACGTTACCTGGGGAGTGCGCCGGGGAGTCTGTGACAAAATAGTCCACACAAAGATGCATTTTTCTGCATCAGCCTGATAAACATAGACCAATGTTGAATCACATGTACATTTAAAGTCGAATAAAGCACCCATTTACGCCATAAAGGGCCCAGAAACGGCAAGTGCTAAATTTCTAAAGGTACTATTTTCGTGGGCTACCAAACCGGAAGACTGTAATTGTGTACTAACACCTTCAAGAATCTGCAAATTTTCGAATTTTTAAATTTTGTCTCTGTGACATATCAAACTCATATAGTTAAGCAAATAATCGTCCAAAAAGACTAACTCAGTCACCAAAAAGCGATACAAATCTAGGATTTCATATGTGACCCCCCTCACAAGCTGACACAAGCAAAAGTTCAATTATTCAAACTAGTCTAATGAAAAAGTTCATAGTTTCAATTATTTCAATGAATCTCAATAACCCAAAAGCAAAAAAGAAAGTTTAGGCATCTGTAAGAGTCATTAAAGGATAATCTCACACAAACTTTAGTTACAAAATTTAAAAACTGAAGCTAAAAAATCAAATTTTAAAGTGATTTTAAGCAAAATCGCGAACAGTTTTGAATCACATTCAAATTTGCCCCCAAAACCAAGTTTCGTTGCACCCAAGCATGCTGGAAACAGCAATTTATGCCACTTACTTTGTGTCTGAAGTAGAGCAGCTTCACTGATGAGTGCCTGATGCTGGACGAAACACATCATTTCATTCTAATCATGATCTACACTGCTAGTTCTGAATGTGAAATATTCCGTAATTTACATGCTACCAAAATGGCCAGAGTGGGAAAGATTTGAGACCTAGGTCTAGATTTAATGCCCATATCATAATGGAAATTGCTCATCCTCTTTTTTTGATGAAACTATATCCCAAATTTGAAATTTCTGAAAAGACTGTAAGTAAAGATTACTCATTAGAACGGCCTCGTCGAACGAGAAATATCACAACCCACTTAAGCACATAATACGAGTATCTGTGTGAAAGTGCGTCATTGGGGGTTAGGTAACTAAATGAGCTTTAATAACTGTGTTATATCATTATCTATGTGAGGCGGTTCTAATGAGTAGCTTCTAAAACAATTTTGAGTGTGAGGCGACTCTAATGAGTACCAAACAATACTACTGCTTGCGTGGTCGAAATAAGAACAAAATTTGATCTCGGGTGAAGCTGGTGGGGGGGGGGGCTGCAGTTGATTTGTTTAGCTGAAAAAGTTTAAGTTTGTGTTCAAATTAGTACAGCCTCGACCCGGTGAGTTGAACAGCCAAATACAATTGAATTTTATTGGTCTAAGCAATGAGGCCAGGGAACCTGCTTGGGGGAATGGTCCCGACCAGTCCCTGCGGATCCTCATCATTATGCCTTTAAGTGCCATCTCTATGAGGCAGTTCTAATGAGTGTAAGTATCCTAAGAGTGTTTTAATAAATACCCATATGCTAAGTCACCATACTTGTACAGTTAAAGTGAGTAAGCACTCATAGCACATTTCAGTAGAAAAGGGAATACAATCACAAAAATCAACTTGCACAGCAGTGCTAGCCAGTCTGCAAAAACGGAGTATCACGGTCAGCCTGCTCGGATTGATTAGTCAAATCCTGGTCAAAACTGTTTGTGTATGGCCATTTAATTGCATTTTCTGATATATAATGCAATTTGAGTCTTTCCTCGAGAGAACCAGGCTTTAAAAATGATTTTAAGAAAAAATTAAAATTTAAACTAAAATTCAATAAAATTTTAAAATTTAAATTTAAATTTCTTCCAAAAATAATTTCAAATTATTTCTATTTTGGTTCCTGATCTGTGTGCGAAATTTCATCTGAATTCATTGAAAAATGACTGTTTTACAAAGATTTTCGTTTTTTCACCTTCTCTCTTATAGGGTTCGGTGCACAATTAATCGGTCCCATTCAACTCCATGTAAAAAGGCGGAGTTCGAGCATCTGCAAATTTTTCCAGGACATTGCTTGGACTTTTTTCTGTCTGTGAGTGGCAAGATCTGTCATTCACCTATCAAAAAAGTGAAAAGACAACCTACCTTGATAATCTCGTTTTCTCAGCATTCTCCGTTCTTTGGGGAACAGTCAAAAAATCCGGGCTGAAATCCGACCTGCGTCAGACGTTACCTGGGGAGTGCGCCGGGGAGTCTGTGACAAAATAGTCCACACAAAGATGCATTTTTCTGCATCAGCCTGATAAACATAGACCAATGTTGAATCACATGTACATTTAAAGTCGAATAAAGCACCCATTTACGCCATAAAGGGCCCAGAAACGGCAAGTGCTAAATTTCTAAAGGTACTATTTTCGTGGGCTACCAAACCGGAAGACTGTAATTGTGTACTAACACCTTCAAGAATCTGCAAATTTTCGAATTTTTAAATTTTGTCTCTGTGACATATCAAACTCATATAGTTAAGCAAATAATCGTCCAAAAAGACTAACTCAGTCACCAAAAAGCGATACAAATCTAGGATTTCATATGTGACCCCCCTCACAAGCTGACACAAGCAAAAGTTCAATTATTCAAACTAGTCTAATGAAAAAGTTCATAGTTTCAATTATTTCAATGAATCTCAATAACCCAAAAGCAAAAAAGAAAGTTTAGGCATCTGTAAGAGTCATTAAAGGATAATCTCACACAAACTTTAGTTACAAAATTTAAAAACTGAAGCTAAAAAATCAAATTTTAAAGTGATTTTAAGCAAAATCGCGAACAGTTTTGAATCACATTCAAATTTGCCCCCAAAACCAAGTTTCGTTGCACCCAAGCATGCTGGAAACAGCAATTTATGCCACTTACTTTGTGTCTGAAGTAGAGCAGCTTCACTGATGAGTGCCTGATGCTGGACGAAACACATCATTTCATTCTAATCATGATCTACACTGCTAGTTCTGAATGTGAAATATTCCGTAATTTACATGCTACCAAAATGGCCAGAGTGGGAAAGATTTGAGACCTAGGTCTAGATTTAATGCCCATATCATAATGGAAATTGCTCATCCTCTTTTTTTGATGAAACTATATCCCAAATTTGAAATTTCTGAAAAGACTGTAAGTAAAGATTACTCATTAGAACGGCCTCGTCGAACGAGAAATATCACAACCCACTTAAGCACATAATACGAGTATCTGTGTGAAAGTGCTTCATTGGGGGTTAGGTAACTAAATGAGCTTTAATAACTGTGTTATATCATTATCTATGTGAGGCGGTTCTAATGAGTAGCTTCTAAAACAATTTTGAGTGTGAGGCGACTCTAATGAGTACCAAACAATACTACTGCTTGCGTGGTCGAAATAAGAACAAAATTTGATCTCGGGTGAAGCTGGTGGGGGGGGGGGCTGCAGTTGATTTGTTTAGCTGAAAAAGTTTAAGTTTGTGTTCAAATTAGTACAGCCTCGACCCGGTGAGTTGAACAGCCAAATACAATTGAATTTTATTGGTCTAAGCAATGAGGCCAGGGAACCTGCTTGGGGGAATGGTCCCGACCAGTCCCTGCGGATCCTCATCATTATGCCTTTAAGTGCCATCTCTATGAGGCAGTTCTAATGAGTGTAAGTATCCTAAGAGTGTTTTAATAAATACCCATATGCTAAGTCACCATACTTGTACAGTTAAAGTGAGTAAGCACTCATAGCACATTTCAGTAGAAAAGGGAATACAATCACAAAAATCAACTTGCACAGCAGTGCTAGCCAGTCTGCAAAAACGGAGTATCACGGTCAGCCTGCTCGGATTGATTAGTCAAATCCTGGTCAAAACTGTTTGTGTATGGCCATTTAATTGCATTTTCTGATATATAATGCAATTTGAGTCTTTCCTCGAGAGAACCAGGCTTTAAAAATGATTTTAAGAAAAAATTAAAATTTAAACTAAAATTCAATAAAATTTTAAAATTTAAATTTAAATTTCTTCCAAAAATAATTTCAAATTATTTCTATTTTGGTTCCTGATCTGTGTGCGAAATTTCATCTGAATTCATTGAAAAATGACTGTTTTACAAAGATTTTCGTTTTTTCACCTTCTCTCTTATAGGGTTCGGTGCACAATTAATCGGTCCCATTCAACTCCATGTAAAAAGGCGGAGTTCGAGCATCTGCAAATTTTTCCAGGACATTGCTTGGACTTTTTTCTGTCTGTGAGTGGCAAGATCTGTCATTCACCTATCAAAAAAGTGAAAAGACAACCTACCTTGATAATCTCGTTTTCTCAGCATTCTCCGTTCTTTGGGGAACAGTCAAAAAATCCGGGCTGAAATCCGACCTGCGTCAGACGTTACCTGGGGAGTGCGCCGGGGAGTCTGTGACAAAATAGTCCACACAAAGATGCATTTTTCTGCATCAGCCTGATAAACATAGACCAATGTTGAATCACATGTACATTTAAAGTCGAATAAAGCACCCATTTACGCCATAAAGGGCCCAGAAACGGCAAGTGCTAAATTTCTAAAGGTACTATTTTCGTGGGCTACCAAACCGGAAGACTGTAATTGTGTACTAACACCTTCAAGAATCTGCAAATTTTCGAATTTTTAAATTTTGTCTCTGTGACATATCAAACTCATATAGTTAAGCAAATAATCGTCCAAAAAGACTAACTCAGTCACCAAAAAGCGATACAAATCTAGGATTTCATATGTGACCCCCCTCACAAGCTGACACAAGCAAAAGTTCAATTATTCAAACTAGTCTAATGAAAAAGTTCATAGTTTCAATTATTTCAATGAATCTCAATAACCCAAAAGCAAAAAAGAAAGTTTAGGCATCTGTAAGAGTCATTAAAGGATAATCTCACACAAACTTTAGTTACAAAATTTAAAAACTGAAGCTAAAAAATCAAATTTTAAAGTGATTTTAAGCAAAATCGCGAACAGTTTTGAATCACATTCAAATTTGCCCCCAAAACAAAGTTTCGTTGCACCCAAGCATGCTGGAAACAGCAATTTATGCCACTTACTTTGTGTCTGAAGTAGAGCAGCTTCACTGATGAGTGCCTGATGCTGGACGAAACACATCATTTCATTCTAATCATGATCTACACTGCTAGTTCTGAATGTGAAATATTCCGTAATTTACATGCTACCAAAATGGCCAGAGTGGGAAAGATTTGAGACCTAGGTCTAGATTTAATGCCCATATCATAATGGAAATTGCTCATCCTCTTTTTTTGATGAAACTATATCCCAAATTTGAAATTTCTGAAAAGACTGTAAGTAAAGATTACTCATTAGAACGGCCTCGTCGAACGAGAAATATCACAACCCACTTAAGCACATAATACGAGTATCTGTGTGAAAGTGCTTCATTGGGGGTTAGGTAACTAAATGAGCTTTAATAACTGTGTTATATCAATATCTATGTGAGGCGGTTCTAATGAGTAGCTTCTAAAACAATTTTGAGTGTGAGGCGACTCTAATGAGTACCAAACAATACTACTGCTTGCGTGGTCGAAATAAGAACAAAATTTGATCTCGGGTGAAGCTGGTGGGGGGGGGGGGCTGCAGTTGATTTGTTTAGCTGAAAAAGTTTAAGTTTGTGTTCAAATTAGTACAGCCTCGACCCGGTGAGTTGAACAGCCAAATACAATTGAATTTTATTGGTCTAAGCAATGAGGCCAGGGAACCTGCTTGGGGGAATGGTCCCGACCAGTCCCTGCGGATCCTCATCATTATGCCTTTAAGTGCCATCTCTATGAGGCAGTTCTAATGAGTGTAAGTATCCTAAGAGTGTTTTAATAAATACCCATATGCTAAGTCACCATACTTGTACAGTTAAAGTGAGTAAGCACTCATAGCACATTTCAGTAGAAAAGGGAATACAATCACAAAAATCAACTTGCACAGCAGTGCTAGCCAGTCTGCAAAAACAGAGTATCACGGTCAGCCTGCTCGGATTGATTAGTCAAATCCTGGTCAAAACTGTTTGTGTATGGCCATTTAATTGCATTTTCTGATATATAATGCAATTTGAGTCTTTCCTCGAGAGAACCAGGCTTTAAAAATGATTTTAAGAAAAAATTAAAATTTAAACTAAAATTCAATAAAATTTTAAAATTTAAATTTAAATTTCTTCCAAAAATAATTTCAAATTATTTCTATTTTGGTTCCTGATCTGTGTGCGAAATTTCATCTGAATTCATTGAAAAATGACTGTTTTACAAAGATTTTCGTTTTTTCACCTTCTCTCTTATAGGGTTCGGTGCACAATTAATCGGTCCCATTCAACTCCATGTAAAAAGGCGGAGTTCGAGCATCTGCAAATTTTTCCAGGACATTGCTTGGACTTTTTTCTGTCTGTGAGTGGCAAGATCTGTCATTCACCTATCAAAAAAGTGAAAAGACAACCTACCTTGATAATCTCGTTTTCTCAGCATTCTCCGTTCTTTGGGGAACAGTCAAAAAATCCGGGCTGAAATCCGACCTGCGTCAGACGTTACCTGGGGAGTGCGCCGGGGAGTCTGTGACAAAATAGTCCACACAAAGATGCATTTTTCTGCATCAGCCTGATAAACATAGACCAATGTTGAATCACATGTACATTTAAAGTCGAATAAAGCACCCATTTACGCCATAAAGGGCCCAGAAACGGCAAGTGCTAAATTTCTAAAGGTACTATTTTCGTGGGCTACCAAACCGGAAGACTGTAATTGTGTACTAACACCTTCAAGAATCTGCAAATTTTCGAATTTTTAAATTTTGTCTCTGTGACATATCAAACTCATATAGTTAAGCAAATAATCGTCCAAAAAGACTAACTCAGTCACCAAAAAGCGATACAAATCTAGGATTTCATATGTGACCCCCCTCACAAGCTGACACAAGCAAAAGTTCAATTATTCAAACTAGTCTAATGAAAAAGTTCATAGTTTCAATTATTTCAATGAATCTCAATAACCCAAAAGCAAAAAAGAAAGTTTAGGCATCTGTAAGAGTCATTAAAGGATAATCTCACACAAACTTTAGTTACAAAATTTAAAAACTGAAGCTAAAAAATCAAATTTTAAAGTGATTTTAAGCAAAATCGCGAACAGTTTTGAATCACATTCAAATTTGCCCCCAAAACCAAGTTTCGTTGCACCCAAGCATGCTGGAAACAGCAATTTATGCCACTTACTTTGTGTCTGAAGTAGAGCAGCTTCACTGATGAGTGCCTGATGCTGGACGAAACACATCATTTCATTCTAATCATGATCTACACTGCTAGTTCTGAATGTGAAATATTCCGTAATTTACATGCTACCAAAATGGCCAGAGTGGGAAAGATTTGAGACCTAGGTCTAGATTTAATGCCCATATCATAATGGAAATTGCTCATCCTCTTTTTTTGATGAAACTATATCCCAAATTTGAAATTTCTGAAAAGACTGTAAGTAAAGATTACTCATTAGAACGGCCTCGTCGAACGAGAAATATCACAACCCACTTAAGCACATAATACGAGTATCTGTGTGAAAGTGCTTCATTGGGGGTTAGGTAACTAAATGAGCTTTAATAACTGTGTTATATCATTATCTATGTGAGGCGGTTCTAATGAGTAGCTTCTAAAACAATTTTGAGTGTGAGGCGACTCTAATGAGTACCAAACAATACTACTGCTTGCGTGGTCGAAATAAGAACAAAATTTGATCTCGGGTGAAGCTGGTGGGGGGGGGGGGCTGCAGTTGATTTGTTTAGCTGAAAAAGTTTAAGTTTGTGTTCAAATTAGTACAGCCTCGACCCGGTGAGTTGAACAGCCAAATACAATTGAATTTTATTGGTCTAAGCAATGAGGCCAGGGAACCTGCTTGGGGGAATGGTCCCGACCAGTCCCTGCGGATCCTCATCATTATGCCTTTAAGTGCCATCTCTATGAGGCAGTTCTAATGAGTGTAAGTATCCTAAGAGTGTTTTAATAAATACCCATATGCTAAGTCACCATACTTGTACAGTTAAAGTGAGTAAGCACTCATAGCACATTTCAGTAGAAAAGGGAATACAATCACAAAAATCAACTTGCACAGCAGTGCTAGCCAGTCTGCAAAAACGGAGTATCACGGTCAGCCTGCTCGGATTGATTAGTCAAATCCTGGTCAAAACTGTTTGTGTATGGCCATTTAATTGCATTTTCTGATATATAATGCAATTTGAGTCTTTCCTCGAGAGAACCAGGCTTTAAAAATGATTTTAAGAAAAAATTAAAATTTAAACTAAAATTCAATAAAATTTTAAAATTTAAATTTAAATTTCTTCCAAAAATAATTTCAAATTATTTCTATTTTGGTTCCTGATCTGTGTGCGAAATTTCATCTGAATTCATTGAAAAATGACTGTTTTACAAAGATTTTCGTTTTTTCACCTTCTCTCTTATAGGGTTCGGTGCACAATTAATCGGTCCCATTCAACTCCATGTAAAAAGGCGGAGTTCGAGCATCTGCAAATTTTTCCAGGACATTGCTTGGACTTTTTTCTGTCTGTGAGTGGCAAGATCTGTCATTCACCTATCAAAAAAGTGAAAAGACAACCTACCTTGATAATCTCGTTTTCTCAGCATTCTCCGTTCTTTGGGGAACAGTCAAAAAATCCGGGCTGAAATCCGACCTGCGTCAGACGTTACCTGGGGAGTGCGCCGGGGAGTCTGTGACAAAATAGTCCACACAAAGATGCATTTTTCTGCATCAGCCTGATAAACATAGACCAATGTTGAATCACATGTACATTTAAAGTCGAATAAAGCACCCATTTACGCCATAAAGGGCCCAGAAACGGCAAGTGCTAAATTTCTAAAGGTACTATTTTCGTGGGCTACCAAACCGGAAGACTGTAATTGTGTACTAACACCTTCAAGAATCTGCAAATTTTCGAATTTTTAAATTTTGTCTCTGTGACATATCAAACTCATATAGTTAAGCAAATAATCGTCCAAAAAGACTAACTCAGTCACCAAAAAGCGATACAAATCTAGGATTTCATATGTGACCCCCCTCACAAGCTGACACAAGCAAAAGTTCAATTATTCAAACTAGTCTAATGAAAAAGTTCATAGTTTCAATTATTTCAATGAATCTCAATAACCCAAAAGCAAAAAAGAAAGTTTAGGCATCTGTAAGAGTCATTAAAGGATAATCTCACACAAACTTTAGTTACAAAATTTAAAAACTGAAGCTAAAAAATCAAATTTTAAAGTGATTTTAAGCAAAATCGCGAACAGTTTTGAATCACATTCAAATTTGCCCCCAAAACCAAGTTTCGTTGCACCCAAGCATGCTGGAAACAGCAATTTATGCCACTTACTTTGTGTCTGAAGTAGAGCAGCTTCACTGATGAGTGCCTGATGCTGGACGAAACACATCATTTCATTCTAATCATGATCTACACTGCTAGTTCTGAATGTGAAATATTCCGTAATTTACATGCTACCAAAATGGCCAGAGTGGGAAAGATTTGAGACCTAGGTCTAGATTTAATGCCCATATCATAATGGAAATTGCTCATCCTCTTTTTTTGATGAAACTATATCCCAAATTTGAAATTTCTGAAAAGACTGTAAGTAAAGATTACTCATTAGAACGGCCTCGTCGAACGAGAAATATCACAACCCACTTAAGCACATAATACGAGTATCTGTGTGAAAGTGCTTCATTGGGGGTTAGGTAACTAAATGAGCTTTAATAACTGTGTTATATCATTATCTATGTGAGGCGGTTCTAATGAGTAGCTTCTAAAACAATTTTGAGTGTGAGGCGACTCTAATGAGTACCAAACAATACTACTGCTTGCGTGGTCGAAATAAGAACAAAATTTGATCTCGGGTGAAGCTGGTGGGGGGGGGGGGCTGCAGTTGATTTGTTTAGCTGAAAAAGTTTAAGTTTGTGTTCAAATTAGTACAGCCTCGACCCGGTGAGTTGAACAGCCAAATACAATTGAATTTTATTGGTCTAAGCAATGAGGCCAGGGAACCTGCTTGGGGGAATGGTCCCGACCAGTCCCTGCGGATCCTCATCATTATGCCTTTAAGTGCCATCTCTATGAGGCAGTTCTAATGAGTGTAAGTATCCTAAGAGTGTTTTAATAAATACCCATATGCTAAGTCACCATACTTGTACAGTTAAAGTGAGTAAGCACTCATAGCACATTTCAGTAGAAAAGGGAATACAATCACAAAAATCAACTTGCACAGCAGTGCTAGCCAGTCTGCAAAAACGGAGTATCACGGTCAGCCTGCTCGGATTGATTAGTCAAATCCTGGTCAAAACTGTTTGTGTATGGCCATTTAATTGCATTTTCTGATATATAATGCAATTTGAGTCTTTCCTCGAGAGAACCAGGCTTTAAAAATGATATTAAGAAAAAATTAAAATTTAAACTAAAATTCAATAAAATTTTAAAATTTAAATTTAAATTTCTTCCAAAAATAATTTCAAATTATTTCTATTTTGGTTCCTGATCTGTGTGCGAAATTTCATCTGAATTCATTGAAAAATGACTGTTTTACAAAGATTTTCGTTTTTTCACCTTCTCTCTTATAAGAATCTGCAAATTTTCGAATTTTTAAATTTTGTCTCTGTGACATATCAAACTCATATAGTTAAGCAAATAATCGTCCAAAAAGACTAACTCAGTCACCAAAAAGCGATACAAATCTAGGATTTCATATGTGACCCCCCTCACAAGCTGACACAAGCAAAAGTTCAATTATTCAAACTAGTCTAATGAAAAAGTTCATAGTTTCAATTATTTCAATGAATCTCAATAACCCAAAAGCAAAAAAGAAAGTTTAGGCATCTGTAAGAGTCATTAAAGGATAATCTCACACAAACTTTAGTTACAAAATTTAAAAACTGAAGCTAAAAAATCAAATTTTAAAGTGATTTTAAGCAAAATCGCGAACAGTTTTGAATCACATTCAAATTTGCCCCCAAAACCAAGTTTCGTTGCACCCAAGCATGCTGGAAACAGCAATTTATGCCACTTACTTTGTGTCTGAAGTAGAGCAGCTTCACTGATGAGTGCCTGATGCTGGACGAAACACATCATTTCATTCTAATCATGATCTACACTGCTAGTTCTGAATGTGAAATATTCCGTAATTTACATGCTACCAAAATGGCCAGAGTGGGAAAGATTTGAGACCTAGGTCTAGATTTAATGCCCATATCATAATGGAAATTGCTCATCCTCTTTTTTTGATGAAACTATATCCCAAATTTGAAATTTCTGAAAAGACTGTAAGTAAAGATTACTCATTAGAACGGCCTCGTCGAACGAGAAATATCACAACCCACTTAAGCACATAATACGAGTATCTGTGTGAAAGTGCTTCATTGGGGGTTAGGTAACTAAATGAGCTTTAATAACTGTGTTATATCATTATCTATGTGAGGCGGTTCTAATGAGTAGCTTCTAAAACAATTTTGAGTGTGAGGCGACTCTAATGAGTACCAAACAATACTACTGCTTGCGTGGTCGAAATAAGAACAAAATTTGATCTCGGGTGAAGCTGGTGGGGGGGGGGGGGCTGCAGTTGATTTGTTTAGCTGAAAAAGTTTAAGTTTGTGTTCAAATTAGTACAGCCTCGACCCGGTGAGTTGAACAGCCAAATACAATTGAATTTTATTGGTCTAAGCAATGAGGCCAGGGAACCTGCTTGGGGGAATGGTCCCGACCAGTCCCTGCGGATCCTCATCATTATGCCTTTAAGTGCCATCTCTATGAGGCAGTTCTAATGAGTGTAAGTATCCTAAGAGTGTTTTAATAAATACCCATATGCTAAGTCACCATACTTGTACAGTTAAAGTGAGTAAGCACTCATAGCACATTTCAGTAGAAAAGGGAATACAATCACAAAAATCAACTTGCACAGCAGTGCTAGCCAGTCTGCAAAAACGGAGTATCACGGTCAGCCTGCTCGGATTGATTAGTCAAATCCTGGTCAAAACTGTTTGTGTATGGCCATTTAATTGCATTTTCTGATATATAATGCAATTTGAGTCTTTCCTCGAGAGAACCAGGCTTTAAAAATGATTTTAAGAAAAAATTAAAATTTAAACTAAAATTCAATAAAATTTTAAAATTTAAATTTAAATTTCTTCCAAAAATAATTTCAAATTATTTCTATTTTGGTTCCTGATCTGTGTGCGAAATTTCATCTGAATTCATTGAAAAATGACTGTTTTACAAAGATTTTCGTTTTTTCACCTTCTCTCTTATAGGGTTCGGTGCACAATTAATCGGTCCCATTCAACTCCATGTAAAAAGGCGGAGTTCGAGCATCTGCAAATTTTTCCAGGACATTGCTTGGACTTTTTTCTGTCTGTGAGTGGCAAGATCTGTCATTCACCTATCAAAAAAGTGAAAAGACAACCTACCTTGATAATCTCGTTTTCTCAGCATTCTCCGTTCTTTGGGGAACAGTCAAAAAATCCGGGCTGAAATCCGACCTGCGTCAGACGTTACCTGGGGAGTGCGCCGGGGAGTCTGTGACAAAATAGTCCACACAAAGATGCATTTTTCTGCATCAGCCTGATAAACATAGACCAATGTTGAATCACATGTACATTTAAAGTCGAATAAAGCACCCATTTACGCCATAAAGGGCCCAGAAACGGCAAGTGCTAAATTTCTAAAGGTACTATTTTCGTGGGCTACCAAACCGGAAGACTGTAATTGTGTACTAACACCTTCAAGAATCTGCAAATTTTCGAATTTTTAAATTTTGTCTCTGTGACATATCAAACTCATATAGTTAAGCAAATAATCGTCCAAAAAGACTAACTCAGTCACCAAAAAGCGATACAAATCTAGGATTTCATATGTGACCCCCCTCACAAGCTGACACAAGCAAAAGTTCAATTATTCAAACTAGTCTAATGAAAAAGTTCATAGTTTCAATTATTTCAATGAATCTCAATAACCCAAAAGCAAAAAAGAAAGTTTAGGCATCTGTAAGAGTCATTAAAGGATAATCTCACACAAACTTTAGTTACAAAATTTAAAAACTGAAGCTAAAAAATCAAATTTTAAAGTGATTTTAAGCAAAATCGCGAACAGTTTTGAATCACATTCAAATTTGCCCCCAAAACCAAGTTTCGTTGCACCCAAGCATGCTGGAAACAGCAATTTATGCCACTTACTTTGTGTCTGAAGTA
Organism: Loripinus fragilis; assembly: GCA_964019695.1. NCBI lineage: Eukaryota > Metazoa > Mollusca > Bivalvia > Lucinida > Lucinidae > Loripinus > Loripinus fragilis. Next base: position 248,219 of record CAXHUL010000604.1, read on the forward strand.
GAGCAGCTTCACTGATGAGTGCCTGATGCTGGACGAAACACATCATTTCATTCTAATCATGATCTACACTGCTAGTTCTGAATGTGAAATATTCCGTAATTTACATGCTACCAAAATGGCCAGAGTGGGAAAGATTTGAGACCTAGGTCTAGATTTAATGCCCATATCATAATGGAAATTGCTCATCCTCTTTTTTTGATGAAACTATATCCCAAATTTGAAATTTCTGAAAAGACTGTAAGTAAAGATTACTCATTAGAACGGCCTCGTCGAACGAGAAATATCACAACCCACTTAAGCACATAATACGAGTATCTGTGTGAAAGTGCTTCATTGGGGGTTAGGTAACTAAATGAGCTTTAATAACTGTGTTATATCATTATCTATGTGAGGCGGTTCTAATGAGTAGCTTCTAAAACAATTTTGAGTGTGAGGCAACTCTAATGAGTACCAAACAATACTACTGCTTGCGTGGTCGAAATAAGAACAAAATTTGATCTCGGGTGAAGCTGGTGGGGGGGGGGGGGCTGCAGTTGATTTGTTTAGCTGAAAAAGTTTAAGTTTGTGTTCAAATTAGTACAGCCTCGACCCGGTGAGTTGAACAGCCAAATACAATTGAATTTTATTGGTCTAAGCAATGAGGCCAGGGAACCTGCTTGGGGGAATGGTCCCGACCAGTCCCTGCGGATCCTCATCATTATGCCTTTAAGTGCCATCTCTATGAGGCAGTTCTAATGAGTGTAAGTATCCTAAGAGTGTTTTAATAAATACCCATATGCTAAGTCACCATACTTGTACAGTTAAAGTGAGTAAGCACTCATAGCACATTTCAGTAGAAAAGGGAATACAATCACAAAAATCAACTTGCACAGCAGTGCTAGCCAGTCTGCAAAAACGGAGTATCACGGTCAGCCTGCTCGGATTGATTAGTCAAATCCTGGTCAAAACTGTTTGTGTATGGCCATTTAATTGCATTTTCTGATATATAATGCAATTTGAGTCTTTCCTCGAGAGAACCAGGCTTTAAAAATGATTTTAAGAAAAAATTAAAATTTAAACTAAAATTCAATAAAATTTTAAAATTTAAATTTAAATTTCTTCCAAAAATAATTTCAAATTATTTCTATTTTGGTTCCTGATCTGTGTGCGAAATTTCATCTGAATTCATTGAAAAATGACTGTTTTACAAAGATTTTCGTTTTTTCACCTTCTCTCTTATAGGGTTCGGTGCACAATTAATCGGTCCCATTCAACTCCATGTAAAAAGGCGGAGTTCGAGCATCTGCAAATTTTTCCAGGACATTGCTTGGACTTTTTTCTGTCTGTGAGTGGCAAGATCTGTCATTCACCTATCAAAAAAGTGAAAAGACAACCTACCTTGATAATCTCGTTTTCTCAGCATTCTCCGTTCTTTGGGGAACAGTCAAAAAATCCGGGCTGAAATCCGACCTGCGTCAGACGTTACCTGGGGAGTGCGCCGGGGAGTCTGTGACAAAATAGTCCACACAAAGATGCATTTTTCTGCATCAGCCTGATAAACATAGACCAATGTTGAATCACATGTACATTTAAAGTCGAATAAAGCACCCATTTACGCCATAAAGGGCCCAGAAACGGCAAGTGCTAAATTTCTAAAGGTACTATTTTCGTGGGCTACCAAACCGGAAGACTGTAATTGTGTACTAACACCTTCAAGAATCTGCAAATTTTCGAATTTTTAAATTTTGTCTCTGTGACATATCAAACTCATATAGTTAAGCAAATAATCGTCCAAAAAGACTAACTCAGTCACCAAAAAGCGATACAAATCTAGGATTTCATATGTGACCCCCCTCACAAGCTGACACAAGCAAAAGTTCAATTATTCAAACTAGTCTAATGAAAAAGTTCATAGTTTCAATTATTTCAATGAATCTCAATAACCCAAAAGCAAAAAAGAAAGTTTAGGCATCTGTAAGAGTCATTAAAGGATAATCTCACACAAACTTTAGTTACAAAATTTAAAAACTGAAGCTAAAAAATCAAATTTTAAAGTGATTTTAAGCAAAATCGCGAACAGTTTTGAATCACATTCAAATTTGCCCCCAAAACCAAGTTTCGTTGCACCCAAGCATGCTGGAAACAGCAATTTATGCCACTTACTTTGTGTCTGAAGTAGAGCAGCTTCACTGATGAGTGCCTGATGCTGGACGAAACACATCATTTCATTCTAATCATGATCTACACTGCTAGTTCTGAATGTGAAATATTCCGTAATTTACATGCTACCAAAATGGCCAGAGTGGGAAAGATTTGAGACCTAGGTCTAGATTTAATGCCCATATCATAATGGAAATTGCTCATCCTCTTTTTTTGATGAAACTATATCCCAAATTTGAAATTTCTGAAAAGACTGTAAGTAAAGATTACTCATTAGAACGGCCTCGTCGAACGAGAAATATCACAACCCACTTAAGCACATAATACGAGTATCTGTGTGAAAGTGCTTCATTGGGGGTTAGGTAACTAAATGAGCTTTAATAACTGTGTTATATCATTATCTATGTGAGGCGGTTCTAATGAGTAGCTTCTAAAACAATTTTGAGTGTGAGGCGACTCTAATGAGTACCAAACAATACTACTGCTTGCGTGGTCGAAATAAGAACAAAATTTGATCTCGGGTGAAGCTGGTGGGGGGGGGGGGGCTGCAGTTGATTTGTTTAGCTGAAAAAGTTTAAGTTTGTGTTCAAATTAGTACAGCCTCGACCCGGTGAGTTGAACAGCCAAATACAATTGAATTTTATTGGTCTAAGCAATGAGGCCAGGGAACCTGCTTGGGGGAATGGTCCCGACCAGTCCCTGCGGATCCTCATCATTATGCCTTTAAGTGCCATCTCTATGAGGCAGTTCTAATGAGTGTAAGTATCCTAAGAGTGTTTTAATAAATACCCATATGCTAAGTCACCATACTTGTACAGTTAAAGTGAGTAAGCACTCATAGCACATTTCAGTAGAAAAGGGAATACAATCACAAAAATCAACTTGCACAGCAGTGCTAGCCAGTCTGCAAAAACGGAGTATCACGGTCAGCCTGCTCGGATTGATTAGTCAAATCCTGGTCAAAACTTTTTGTGTATGGCCATTTAATTGCATTTTCTGATATATAATGCAATTTGAGTCTTTCCTCGAGAGAACCAGGCTTTAAAAATGATTTTAAGAAAAAATTAAAATTTAAACTAAAATTCAATAAAATTTTAAAATTTAAATTTAAATTTCTTCCAAAAATAATTTCAAATTATTTCTATTTTGGTTCCTGATCTGTGTGCGAAATTTCATCTGAATTCATTGAAAAATGACTGTTTTACAAAGATTTTCGTTTTTTCACCTTCTCTCTTATAGGGTTCGGTGCACAATTAATCGGTCCCATTCAACTCCATGTAAAAAGGCGGAGTTCGAGCATCTGCAAATTTTTCCAGGACATTGCTTGGACTTTTTTCTGTCTGTGAGTGGCAAGATCTGTCATTCACCTATCAAAAAAGTGAAAAGACAACCTACCTTGATAATCTCGTTTTCTCAGCATTCTCCGTTCTTTGGGGAACAGTCAAAAAATCCGGGCTGAAATCCGACCTGCGTCAGACGTTACCTGGGGAGTGCGCCGGGGAGTCTGTGACAAAATAGTCCACACAAAGATGCATTTTTCTGCATCAGCCTGATAAACATAGACCAATGTTGAATCACATGTACATTTAAAGTCGAATAAAGCACCCATTTACGCCATAAAGGGCCCAGAAACGGCAAGTGCTAAATTTCTAAAGGTACTATTTTCGTGGGCTACCAAACCGGAAGACTGTAATTGTGTACTAACACCTTCAAGAATCTGCAAATTTTCGAATTTTTAAATTTTGTCTCTGTGACATATCAAACTCATATAGTTAAGCAAATAATCGTCCAAAAAGACTAACTCAGTCACCAAAAAGCGATACAAATCTAGGATTTCATATGTGACCCCCCTCACAAGCTGACACAAGCAAAAGTTCAATTATTCAAACTAGTCTAATGAAAAAGTTCATAGTTTCAATTATTTCAATGAATCTCAATAACCCAAAAGCAAAAAAGAAAGTTTAGGCATCTGTAAGAGTCATTAAAGGATAATCTCACACAAACTTTAGTTACAAAATTTAAAAACTGAAGCTAAAAAATCAAATTTTAAAGTGATTTTAAGCAAAATCGCGAACAGTTTTGAATCACATTCAAATTTGCCCCCAAAACCAAGTTTCGTTGCACCCAAGCATGCTGGAAACAGCAATTTATGCCACTTACTTTGTGTCTGAAGTAGAGCAGCTTCACTGATGAGTGCCTGATGCTGGACGAAACACATCATTTCATTCTAATCATGATCTACACTGCTAGTTCTGAATGTGAAATATTCCGTAATTTACATGCTACCAAAATGGCCAGAGTGGGAAAGATTTGAGACCTAGGTCTAGATTTAATGCCCATATCATAATGGAAATTGCTCATCCTCTTTTTTTGATGAAACTATATCCCAAATTTGAAATTTCTGAAAAGACTGTAAGTAAAGATTACTCATTAGAACGGCCTCGTCGAACGAGAAATATCACAACCCACTTAAGCACATAATACGAGTATCTGTGTGAAAGTGCTTCATTGGGGGTTAGGTAACTAAATGAGCTTTAATAACTGTGTTATATCATTATCTATGTGAGGCGGTTCTAATGAGTAGCTTCTAAAACAATTTTGAGTGTGAGGCGACTCTAATGAGTACCAAACAATACTACTGCTTGCGTGGTCGAAATAAGAACAAAATTTGATCTCGGGTGAAGCTGGTGGGGGGGGGGGCTGCAGTTGATTTGTTTAGCTGAAAAAGTTTAAGTTTGTGTTCAAATTAGTACAGCCTCGACCCGGTGAGTTGAACAGCCAAATACAATTGAATTTTATTGGTCTAAGCAATGAGGCCAGGGAACCTGCTTGGGGGAATGGTCCCGACCAGTCCCTGCGGATCCTCATCATTATGCCTTTAAGTGCCATCTCTATGAGGCAGTTCTAATGAGTGTAAGTATCCTAAGAGTGTTTTAATAAATACCCATATGCTAAGTCACCATACTTGTACAGTTAAAGTGAGTAAGCACTCATAGCACATTTCAGTAGAAAAGGGAATACAATCACAAAAATCAACTTGCACAGCAGTGCTAGCCAGTCTGCAAAAACGGAGTATCACGGTCAGCCTGCTCGGATTGATTAGTCAAATCCTGGTCAAAACTGTTTGTGTATGGCCATTTAATTGCATTTTCTGATATATAATGCAATTTGAGTCTTTCCTCGAGAGAACCAGGCTTTAAAAATGATTTTAAGAAAAAATTAAAATTTAAACTAAAATTCAATAAAATTTTAAAATTTAAATTTAAATTTCTTCCAAAAATAATTTCAAATTATTTCTATTTTGGTTCCTGATCTGTGTGCGAAATTTCATCTGAATTCATTGAAAAATGACTGTTTTACAAAGATTTTCGTTTTTTCACCTTCTCTCTTATAGGGTTCGGTGCACAATTAATCGGTCCCATTCAACTCCATGTAAAAAGGCGGAGTTCGAGCATCTGCAAATTTTTCCAGGACATTGCTTGGACTTTTTTCTGTCTGTGAGTGGCAAGATCTGTCATTCACCTATCAAAAAAGTGAAAAGACAACCTACCTTGATAATCTCGTTTTCTCAGCATTCTCCGTTCTTTGGGGAACAGTCAAAAAATCCGGGCTGAAATCCGACCTGCGTCAGACGTTACCTGGGGAGTGCGCCGGGGAGTCTGTGACAAAATAGTCCACACAAAGATGCATTTTTCTGCATCAGCCTGATAAACATAGACCAATGTTGAATCACATGTACATTTAAAGTCGAATAAAGCACCCATTTACGCCATAAAGGGCCCAGAAACGGCAAGTGCTAAATTTCTAAAGGTACTATTTTCGTGGGCTACCAAACCGGAAGACTGTAATTGTGTACTAACACCTTCAAGAATCTGCAAATTTTCGAATTTTTAAATTTTGTCTCTGTGACATATCAAACTCATATAGTTAAGCAAATAATCGTCCAAAAAGACTAACTCAGTCACCAAAAAGCGATACAAATCTAGGATTTCATATGTGACCCCCCTCACAAGCTGACACAAGCAAAAGTTCAATTATTCAAACTAGTCTAATGAAAAAGTTCATAGTTTCAATTATTTCAATGAATCTCAATAACCCAAAAGCAAAAAAAAAGTTTAGGCATCTGTAAGAGTCATTAAAGGATAATCTCACACAAACTTTAGTTACAAAATTTAAAAACTGAAGCTAAAAAATCAAATTTTAAAGTGATTTTAAGCAAAATCGCGAACAGTTTTGAATCACATTCAAATTTGCCCCCAAAACCAAGTTTCGTTGCACCCAAGCATGCTGGAAACAGCAATTTATGCCACTTACTTTGTGTCTGAAGTAGAGCAGCTTCACTGATGAGTGCCTGATGCTGGACGAAACACATCATTTCATTCTAATCATGATCTACACTGCTAGTTCTGAATGTGAAATATTCCGTAATTTACATGCTACCAAAATGGCCAGAGTGGGAAAGATTTGAGACCTAGGTCTAGATTTAATGCCCATATCATAATGGAAATTGCTCATCCTCTTTTTTTGATGAAACTATATCCCAAATTTGAAATTTCTGAAAAGACTGTAAGTAAAGATTACTCATTAGAACGGCCTCGTCGAACGAGAAATATCACAACCCACCTAAGCACATAATACGAGTATCTGTGTGAAAGTGCTTCATTGGGGGTTAGGTAACTAAATGAGCTTTAATAACTGTGTTATATCATTATCTATGTGAGGCGGTTCTAATGAGTAGCTTCTAAAACAATTTTGAGTGTGAGGCGACTCTAATGAGTACCAAACAATACTACTGCTTGCGTGGTCGAAATAAGAACAAAATTTGATCTCGGGTGAAGCTGGTGGGGGGGGGGGGGCTGCAGTTGATTTGTTTAGCTGAAAAAGTTTAAGTTTGTGTTCAAATTAGTACAGCCTCGACCCGGTGAGTTGAACAGCCAAATACAATTGAATTTTATTGGTCTAAGCAATGAGGCCAGGGAACCTGCTTGGGGGAATGGTCCCGACCAGTCCCTGCGGATCCTCATCATTATGCCTTTAAGTGCCATCTCTATGAGGCAGTTCTAATGAGTGTAAGTATCCTAAGAGTGTTTTAATAAATACCCATATGCTAAGTCACCATACTTGTACAGTTAAAGTGAGTAAGCACTCATAGCACATTTCAGTAGAAAAGGGAATACAATCACAAAAATCAACTTGCACAGCAGTGCTAGCCAGTCTGCAAAAACGGAGTATCACGGTCAGCCTGCTCGGATTGATTAGTCAAATCCTGGTCAAAACTGTTTGTGTATGGCCATTTAATTGCATTTTCTGATATATAATGCAATTTGAGTCTTTCCTCGAGAGAACCAGGCTTTAAAAATGATTTTAAGAAAAAATTAAAATTTAAACTAAAATTCAATAAAATTTTAAAATTTAAATTTAAATTTCTTCCAAAAATAATTTCAAATTATTTCTATTTTGGTTCCTGATCTGTGTGCGAAATTTCATCTGAATTCATTGAAAAATGACTGTTTTACAAAGATTTTCGTTTTTTCACCTTCTCTCTTATAGGGTTCGGTGCACAATTAATCGGTCCCATTCAACTCCATGTAAAAAGGCGGAGTTCGAGCATCTGCAAATTTTTCCAGGACATTGCTTGGACTTTTTTCTGTCTGTGAGTGGCAAGATCTGTCATTCACCTATCAAAAAAGTGAAAAGACAACCTACCTTGATAATCTCGTTTTCTCAGCATTCTCCGTTCTTTGGGGAACAGTCAAAAAATCCGGGCTGAAATCCGACCTGCGTCAGACGTTACCTGGGGAGTGCGCCGGGGAGTCTGTGACAAAATAGTCCACACAAAGATGCATTTTTCTGCATCAGCCTGATAAACATAGACCAATGTTGAATCACATGTACATTTAAAGTCGAATAAAGCACCCATTTACGCCATAAAGGGCCCAGAAACGGCAAGTGCTAAATTTCTAAAGGTACTATTTTCGTGGGCTACCAAACCGGAAGACTGTAATTGTGTACTAACACCTTCAAGAATCTGCAAATTTTCGAATTTTTAAATTTTGTCTCTGTGACATATCAAACTCATATAGTTAAGCAAATAATCGTCCAAAAAGACTAACTCAGTCACCAAAAAGCGATACAAATCTAGGATTTCATATGTGACCCCCCTCACAAGCTGACACAAGCAAAAGTTCAATTATTCAAACTAGTCTAATGAAAAAGTTCATAGTTTCAATTATTTCAATGAATCTCAATAACCCAAAAGCAAAAAAGAAAGTTTAGGCATCTGTAAGAGTCATTAAAGGATAATCTCACACAAACTTTAGTTACAAAATTTAAAAACTGAAGCTAAAAAATCAAATTTTAAAGTGATTTTAAGCAAAATCGCGAACAGTTTTGAATCACATTCAAATTTGCCCCCAAAACCAAGTTTCGTTGCACCCAAGCATGCTGGAAACAGCAATTTATGCCACTTACTTTGTGTCTGAAGTAGAGCAGCTTCACTGATGAGTGCCTGATGCTGGACGAAACACATCATTTCATTCTAATCATGATCTACACTGCTAGTTCTGAATGTGAAATATTCCGTAATTTACATGCTACCAAAATGGCCAGAGTGGGAAAGATTTGAGACCTAGGTCTAGATTTAATGCCCATATCATAATGGAAATTGCTCATCCTCTTTTTTTGATGAAACTATATCCCAAATTTGAAATTTCTGAAAAGACTGTAAGTAAAGATTACTCATTAGAACGGCCTCGTCGAACGAGAAATATCACAACCCACTTAAGCACATAATACGAGTATCTGTGTGAAAGTGCTTCATTGGGGGTTAGGTAACTAAATGAGCTTTAATAACTGTGTTATATCATTATCTATGTGAGGCGGTTCTAATGAGTAGCTTCTAAAACAATTTTGAGTGTGAGGCGACTCTAATGAGTACCAAACAATACTACTGCTTGCGTGGTCGAAATAAGAACAAAATTTGATCTCGGGTGAAGCTGGTGGGGGGGGGGGGCTGCAGTTGATTTGTTTAGCTGAAAAAGTTTAAGTTTGTGTTCAAATTAGTACAGCCTCGACCCGGTGAGTTGAACAGCCAAATACAATTGAATTTTATTGGTCTAAGCAATGAGGCCAGGGAACCTGCTTGGGGGAATGGTCCCGACCAGTCCCTGCGGATCCTCATCATTATGCCTTTAAGTGCCATCTCTATGAGGCAGTTCTAATGAGTGTAAGTATCCTAAGAGTGTTTTAATAAATACCCATATGCTAAGTCACCATACTTGTACAGTTAAAGTGAGTAAGCACTCATAGCACATTTCAGTAGAAAAGGGAATACAATCACAAAAATCAACTTGCACAGCAGTGCTAGCCAGTCTGCAAAAACGGAGTATCACGGTCAGCCTGCTCGGATTGATTAGTCAAATCCTGGTCAAAACTGTTTGTGTATGGCCATTTAATTGCATTTTCTGATATATAATGCAATTTGAGTCTTTCCTCGAGAGAACCAGGCTTTAAAAATGATTTTAAGAAAAAATTAAAATTTAAACTAAAATTCAATAAAATTTTAAAATTTAAATTTAAATTTCTTCCAAAAATAATTTCAAATTATTTCTATTTTGGTTCCTGATCTGTGTGCGAAATTTCATCTGAATTCATTGAAAAATGACTGTTTTACAAAGATTTTCGTTTTTTCACCTTCTCTCTTATAGGGTTCGGTGCACAATTAATCGGTCCCATTCAACTCCATGTAAAAAGGCGGAGTTCGAGCATCTGCAAATTTTTCCAGGACATTGCTTGGACTTTTTTCTGTCTGTGAGTGGCAAGATCTGTCATTCACCTATCAAAAAAGTGAAAAGACAACCTACCTTGATAATCTCGTTTTCTCAGCATTCTCCGTTCTTTGGGGAACAGTCAAAAAATCCGGGCTGAAATCCGACCTGCGTCAGACGTTACCTGGGGAGTGCGCCGGGGAGTCTGTGACAAAATAGTCCACACAAAGATGCATTTTTCTGCATCAGCCTGATAAACATAGACCAATGTTGAATCACATGTACATTTAAAGTCGAATAAAGCACCCATTTACGCCATAAAGGGCCCAGAAACGGCAAGTGCTAAATTTCTAAAGGTACTATTTTCGTGGGCTACCAAACCGGAAGACTGTAATTGTGTACTAACACCTTCAAGAATCTGCAAATTTTCGAATTTTTAAATTTTGTCTCTGTGACATATCAAACTCATATAGTTAAGCAAATAATCGTCCAAAAAGACTAACTCAGTCACCAAAAAGCGATACAAATCTAGGATTTCATATGTGACCCCCCTCACAAGCTGACACAAGCAAAAGTTCAATTATTCAAACTAGTCTAATGAAAAAGTTCATAGTTTCAATTATTTCAATGAATCTCAATAACCCAAAAGCAAAAAAGAAAGTTTAGGCATCTGTAAGAGTCATTAAAGGATAATCTCACACAAACTTTAGTTACAAAATTTAAAAACTGAAGCTAAAAAATCAAATTTTAAAGTGATTTTAAGCAAAATCGCGAACAGTTTTGAATCACATTCAAATTTGCCCCCAAAACCAAGTTTCGTTGCACCCAAGCATGCTGGAAACAGCAATTTATGCCACTTACTTTGTGTCTGAAGTAGAGCAGCTTCACTGATGAGTGCCTGATGCTGGACGAAACACATCATTTCATTCTAATCATGATCTACACTGCTAGTTCTGAATGTGAAATATTCCGTAATTTACATGCTACCAAAATGGCCAGAGTGGGAAAGATTTGAGACCTAGGTCTAGATTTAATGCCCATATCATAATGGAAATTGCTCATCCTCTTTTTTTGATGAAACTATATCCCAAATTTGAAATTTCTGAAAAGACTGTAAGTAAAGATTACTCATTAGAACGGCCTCGTCGAACGAGAAATATCACAACCCACTTAAGCACATAATACGAGTATCTGTGTGAAAGTGCTTCATTGGGGGTTAGGTAACTAAATGAGCTTTAATAACTGTGTTATATCATTATCTATGTGAGGCGGTTCTAATGAGTAGCTTCTAAAACAATTTTGAGTGTGAGGCGACTCTAATGAGTACCAAACAATACTACTGCTTGCGTGGTCGAAATAAGAACAAAATTTGATCTCGGGTGAAGCTGGTGGGGGGGGGGGGCTGCAGTTGATTTGTTTAGCTGAAAAAGTTTAAGTTTGTGTTCAAATTAGTACAGCCTCGACCCGGTGAGTTGAACAGCCAAATACAATTGAATTTTATTGGTCTAAGCAATGAGGCCAGGGAACCTGCTTGGGGGAATGGTCCCGACCAGTCCCTGCGGATCCTCATCATTATGCCTTTAAGTGCCATCTCTATGAGGCAGTTCTAATGAGTGTAAGTATCCTAAGAGTGTTTTAATAAATACCCATATGCTAAGTCACCATACTTGTACAGTTAAAGTGAGTAAGCACTCATAGCACATTTCAGTAGAAAAGGGAATACAATCACAAAAATCAACTTGCACAGCAGTGCTAGCCAGTCTGCAAAAACGGAGTATCACGGTCAGCCTGCTCGGATTGATTAGTCAAATCCTGGTCAAAACTGTTTGTGTATGGCCATTTAATTGCATTTTCTGATATATAATGCAATTTGAGTCTTTCCTCGAGAGAACCAGGCTTTAAAAATGATTTTAAGAAAAAATTAAAATTTAAACTAAAATTCAATAAAATTTTAAAATTTAAATTTAAATTTCTTCCAAAAATAATTTCAAATTATTTCTATTTTGGTTCCTGATCTGTGTGCGAAATTTCATCTGAATTCATTGAAAAATGACTGTTTTACAAAGATTTTCGTTTTTTCACCTTCTCTCTTATAGGGTTCGGTGCACAATTAATCGGTCCCATTCAACTCCATGTAAAAAGGCGGAGTTCGAGCATCTGCAAATTTTTCCAGGACATTGCTTGGACTTTTTTCTGTCTGTGAGTGGCAAGATCTGTCATTCACCTATCAAAAAAGTGAAAAGACAACCTACCTTGATAATCTCGTTTTCTCAGCATTCTCCGTTCTTTGGGGAACAGTCAAAAAATCCGGGCTGAAATCCGACCTGCGTCAGACGTTACCTGGGGAGTGCGCCGGGGAGTCTGTGACAAAATAGTCCACACAAAGATGCATTTTTCTGCATCAGCCTGATAAACATAGACCAATGTTGAATCACATGTACATTTAAAGTCGAATAAAGCACCCATTTACGCCATAAAGGGCCCAGAAACGGCAAGTGCTAAATTTCTAAAGGTACTATTTTCGTGGGCTACCAAACCGGAAGACTGTAATTGTGTACTAACACCTTCAAGAATCTGCAAATTTTCGAATTTTTAAATTTTGTCTCTGTGACATATCAAACTCATATAGTTAAGCAAATAATCGTCCAAAAAGACTAACTCAGTCACCAAAAAGCGATACAAATCTAGGATTTCATATGTGACCCCCCTCACAAGCTGACACAAGCAAAAGTTCAATTATTCAAACTAGTCTAATGAAAAAGTTCATAGTTTCAATTATTTCAATGAATCTCAATAACCCAAAAGCAAAAAAGAAAGTTTAGGCATCTGTAAGAGTCATTAAAGGATAATCTCACACAAACTTTAGTTACAAAATTTAAAAACTGAAGCTAAAAAATCAAATTTTAAAGTGATTTTAAGCAAAATCGCGAACAGTTTTGAATCACATTCAAATTTGCCCCCAAAACCAAGTTTCGTTGCACCCAAGCATGCTGGAAACAGCAATTTATGCCACTTACTTTGTGTCTGAAGTAGAGCAGCTTCACTGATGAGTGCCTGATGCTGGACGAAACACATCATTTCATTCTAATCATGATCTACACTGCTAGTTCTGAATGTGAAATATTCCGTAATTTACATGCTACCAAAATGGCCAGAGTGGGAAAGATTTGAGACCTAGGTCTAGATTTAATGCCCATATCATAATGGAAATTGCTCATCCTCTTTTTTTGATGAAACTATATCCCAAATTTGAAATTTCTGAAAAGACTGTAAGTAAAGATTACTCATTAGAACGGCCTCGTCGAACGAGAAATATCACAACCCACTTAAGCACATAATACGAGTATCTGTGTGAAAGTGCTTCATTGGGGGTTAGGTAACTAAATGAGCTTTAATAACTGTGTTATATCATTATCTATGTGAGGCGGTTCTAATGAGTAGCTTCTAAAACAATTTTGAGTGTGAGGCGACTCTAATGAGTACCAAACAATACTACTGCTTGCGTGGTCGAAATAAGAACAAAATTTGATCTCGGGTGAAGCTGGTGGGGGGGGGGGGCTGCAGTTGATTTGTTTAGCTGAAAAAGTTTAAGTTTGTGTTCAAATTAGTACAGCCTCGACCCGGTGAGTTGAACAGCCAAATACAATTGAATTTTATTGGTCTAAGCAATGAGGCCAGGGAACCTGCTTGGGGGAATGGTCCCGACCAGTCCCTGCGGATCCTCATCATTATGCCTTTAAGTGCCATCTCTATGAGGCAGTTCTAATGAGTGTAAGTATCCTAAGAGTGTTTTAATAAATACCCATATGCTAAGTCACCATACTTGTACAGTTAAAGTGAGTAAGCACTCATAGCACATTTCAGTAGAAAAGGGAATACAATCACAAAAATCAACTTGCACAGCAGTGCTAGCCAGTCTGCAAAAACGGAGTATCACGGTCAGCCTGCTCGGATTGATTAGTCAAATCCTGGTCAAAACTGTTTGTGTATGGCCATTTAATTGCATTTTCTGATATATAATGCAATTTGAGTCTTTCCTCGAGAGAACCAGGCTTTAAAAATGATTTTAAGAAAAAATTAAAATTTAAACTAAAATTCAATAAAATTTTAAAATTTAAATTTAAATTTCTTCCAAAAATAATTTCAAATTATTTCTATTTTGGTTCCTGATCTGTGTGCGAAATTTCATCTGAATTCATTGAAAAATGACTGTTTTACAAAGATTTTCGTTTTTTCACCTTCTCTCTTATAGGGTTCGGTGCACAATTAATCGGTCCCATTCAACTCCATGTAAAAAGGCGGAGTTCGAGCATCTGCAAATTTTTCCAGGACATTGCTTGGACTTTTTTCTGTCTGTGAGTGGCAAGATCTGTCATTCACCTATCAAAAAAGTGAAAAGACAACCTACCTTGATAATCTCGTTTTCTCAGCATTCTCCGTTCTTTGGGGAACAGTCAAAAAATCCGGGCTGAAATCCGACCTGCGTCAGACGTTACCTGGGGAGTGCGCCGGGGAGTCTGTGACAAAATAGTCCACACAAAGATGCATTTTTCTGCATCAGCCTGATAAACATAGACCAATGTTGAATCACATGTACATTTAAAGTCGAATAAAGCACCCATTTACGCCATAAAGGGCCCAGAAACGGCAAGTGCTAAATTTCTAAAGGTACTATTTTCGTGGGCTACCAAACCGGAAGACTGTAATTGTGTACTAACACCTTCAAGAATCTGCAAATTTTCGAATTTTTAAATTTTGTCTCTGTGACATATCAAACTCATATAGTTAAGCAAATAATCGTCCAAAAAGACTAACTCAGTCACCAAAAAGCGATACAAATCTAGGATTTCATATGTGACCCCCCTCACAAGCTGACACAAGCAAAAGTTCAATTATTCAAACTAGTCTAATGAAAAAGTTCATAGTTTCAATTATTTCAATGAATCTCAATAACCCAAAAGCAAAAAAGAAAGTTTAGGCATCTGTAAGAGTCATTAAAGGATAATCTCACACAAACTTTAGTTACAAAATTTAAAAACTGAAGCTAAAAAATCAAATTTTAAAGTGATTTTAAGCAAAATCGCGAACAGTTTTGAATCACATTCAAATTTGCCCCCAAAACCAAGTTTCGTTGCACCCAAGCATGCTGGAAACAGCAATTTATGCCACTTACTTTGTGTCTGAAGTAGAGCAGCTTCACTGATGAGTGCCTGATGCTGGACGAAACACATCATTTCATTCTAATCATGATCTACACTGCTAGTTCTGAATGTGAAATATTCCGTAATTTACATGCTACCAAAATGGCCAGAGTGGGAAAGATTTGAGACCTAGGTCTAGATTTAATGCCCATATCATAATGGAAATTGCTCATCCTCTTTTTTTGATGAAACTATATCCCAAATTTGAAATTTCTGAAAAGACTGTAAGTAAAGATTACTCATTAGAACGGCCTCGTCGAACGAGAAATATCACAACCCACTTAAGCACATAATACGAGTATCTGTGTGAAAGTGCTTCATTGGGGGTTAGGTAACTAAATGAGCTTTAATAACTGTGTTATATCATTATCTATGTGAGGCGGTTCTAATGAGTAGCTTCTAAAACAATTTTGAGTGTGAGGCGACTCTAATGAGTACCAAACAATACTACTGCTTGCGTGGTCGAAATAAGAACAAAATTTGATCTCGGGTGAAGCTGGTGGGGGGGGGGGGGCTGCAGTTGATTTGTTTAGCTGAAAAAGTTTAAGTTTGTGTTCAAATTAGTACAGCCTCGACCCGGTGAGTTGAACAGCCAAATACAATTGAATTTTATTGGTCTAAGCAATGAGGCCAGGGAACCTGCTTGGGGGAATGGTCCCGACCAGTCCCTGCGGATCCTCATCATTATGCCTTTAAGTGCCATCTCTATGAGGCAGTTCTAATGAGTGTAAGTATCCTAAGAGTGTTTTAATAAATACCCATATGCTAAGTCACCATACTTGTACAGTTAAAGTGAGTAAGCACTCATAGCACATTTCAGTAGAAAAGGGAATACAATCACAAAAATCAACTTGCACAGCAGTGCTAGCCAGTCTGCAAAAACGGAGTATCACGGTCAGCCTGCTCGGATTGATTAGTCAAATCCTGGTCAAAACTGTTTGTGTATGGCCATTTA
Source organism: Loripinus fragilis (assembly GCA_964019695.1). Taxonomy (NCBI): domain Eukaryota; kingdom Metazoa; phylum Mollusca; class Bivalvia; order Lucinida; family Lucinidae; genus Loripinus; species Loripinus fragilis. The sequence goes on from CAXHUL010000604.1 coordinate 264,280, forward strand.
ATTGCATTTTCTGATATATAATGCAATTTGAGTCTTTCCTCGAGAGAACCAGGCTTTAAAAATGATTTTAAGAAAAAATTAAAATTTAAACTAAAATTCAATAAAATTTTAAAATTTAAATTTAAATTTCTTCCAAAAATAATTTCAAATTATTTCTATTTTGGTTCCTGATCTGTGTGCGAAATTTCATCTGAATTCATTGAAAAATGACTGTTTTACAAAGATTTTCGTTTTTTCACCTTCTCTCTTATAGGGTTCGGTGCACAATTAATCGGTCCCATTCAACTCCATGTAAAAAGGCGGAGTTCGAGCATCTGCAAATTTTTCCAGGACATTGCTTGGACTTTTTTCTGTCTGTGAGTGGCAAGATCTGTCATTCACCTATCAAAAAAGTGAAAAGACAACCTACCTTGATAATCTCGTTTTCTCAGCATTCTCCGTTCTTTGGGGAACAGTCAAAAAATCCGGGCTGAAATCCGACCTGCGTCAGACGTTACCTGGGGAGTGCGCCGGGGAGTCTGTGACAAAATAGTCCACACAAAGATGCATTTTTCTGCATCAGCCTGATAAACATAGACCAATGTTGAATCACATGTACATTTAAAGTCGAATAAAGCACCCATTTACGCCATAAAGGGCCCAGAAACGGCAAGTGCTAAATTTCTAAAGGTACTATTTTCGTGGGCTACCAAACCGGAAGACTGTAATTGTGTACTAACACCTTCAAGAATCTGCAAATTTTCGAATTTTTAAATTTTGTCTCTGTGACATATCAAACTCATATAGTTAAGCAAATAATCGTCCAAAAAGACTAACTCAGTCACCAAAAAGCGATACAAATCTAGGATTTCATATGTGACCCCCCTCACAAGCTGACACAAGCAAAAGTTCAATTATTCAAACTAGTCTAATGAAAAAGTTCATAGTTTCAATTATTTCAATGAATCTCAATAACCCAAAAGCAAAAAAGAAAGTTTAGGCATCTGTAAGAGTCATTAAAGGATAATCTCACACAAACTTTAGTTACAAAATTTAAAAACTGAAGCTAAAAAATCAAATTTTAAAGTGATTTTAAGCAAAATCGCGAACAGTTTTGAATCACATTCAAATTTGCCCCCAAAACCAAGTTTCGTTGCACCCAAGCATGCTGGAAACAGCAATTTATGCCACTTACTTTGTGTCTGAAGTAGAGCAGCTTCACTGATGAGTGCCTGATGCTGGAGGAAACACATCATTTCATTCTAATCATGATCTACACTGCTAGTTCTGAATGTGAAATATTCCGTAATTTACATGCTACCAAAATGGCCAGAGTGGGAAAGATTTGAGACCTAGGTCTAGATTTAATGCCCATATCATAATGGAAATTGCTCATCCTCTTTTTTTGATGAAACTATATCCCAAATTTGAAATTTCTGAAAAGACTGTAAGTAAAGATTACTCATTAGAACGGCCTCGTCGAACGAGAAATATCACAACCCACTTAAGCACATAATACGAGTATCTGTGTGAAAGTGCTTCATTGGGGGTTAGGTAACTAAATGAGCTTTAATAACTGTGTTATATCATTATCTATGTGAGGCGGTTCTAATGAGTAGCTTCTAAAACAATTTTGAGTGTGAGGCGACTCTAATGAGTACCAAACAATACTACTGCTTGCGTGGTCGAAATAAGAACAAAATTTGATCTCGGGTGAAGCTGGTGGGGGGGGGGGGGGGGGGCTGCAGTTGATTTGTTTAGCTGAAAAAGTTTAAGTTTGTGTTCAAATTAGTACAGCCTCGACCCGGTGAGTTGAACAGCCAAATACAATTGAATTTTATTGGTCTAAGCAATGAGGCCAGGGAACCTGCTTGGGGGAATGGTCCCGACCAGTCCCTGCGGATCCTCATCATTATGCCTTTAAGTGCCATCTCTATGAGGCAGTTCTAATGAGTGTAAGTATCCTAAGAGTGTTTTAATAAATACCCATATGCTAAGTCACCATACTTGTACAGTTAAAGTGAGTAAGCACTCATAGCACATTTCAGTAGAAAAGGGAATACAATCACAAAAATCAACTTGCACAGCAGTGCTAGCCAGTCTGCAAAAACGGAGTATCACGGTCAGCCTGCTCGGATTGATTAGTCAAATCCTGGTCAAAACTGTTTGTGTATGGCCATTTAATTGCATTTTCTGATATATAATGCAATTTGAGTCTTTCCTCGAGAGAACCAGGCTTTAAAAATGATTTTAAGAAAAAATTAAAATTTAAACTAAAATTCAATAAAATTTTAAAATTTAAATTTAAATTTCTTCCAAAAATAATTTCAAATTATTTCTATTTTGGTTCCTGATCTGTGTGCGAAATTTCATCTGAATTCATTGAAAAATGACTGTTTTACAAAGATTTTCGTTTTTTCACCTTCTCTCTTATAGGGTTCGGTGCACAATTAATCGGTCCCATTCAACTCCATGTAAAAAGGCGGAGTTCGAGCATCTGCAAATTTTTCCAGGACATTGCTTGGACTTTTTTCTGTCTGTGAGTGGCAAGATCTGTCATTCACCTATCAAAAAAGTGAAAAGACAACCTACCTTGATAATCTCGTTTTCTCAGCATTCTCCGTTCTTTGGGGAACAGTCAAAAAATCCGGGCTGAAATCCGACCTGCGTCAGACGTTACCTGGGGAGTGCGCCGGGGAGTCTGTGACAAAATAGTCCACACAAAGATGCATTTTTCTGCATCAGCCTGATAAACATAGACCAATGTTGAATCACATGTACATTTAAAGTCGAATAAAGCACCCATTTACGCCATAAAGGGCCCAGAAACGGCAAGTGCTAAATTTCTAAAGGTACTATTTTCGTGGGCTACCAAACCGGAAGACTGTAATTGTGTACTAACACCTTCAAGAATCTGCAAATTTTCGATTTTTAAATTTTGTCTCTGTGACATATCAAACTCATATAGTTAAGCAAATAATCGTCCAAAAAGACTAACTCAGTCACCAAAAAGCGATACAAATCTAGGATTTCATATGTGACCCCCCTCACAAGCTGACACAAGCAAAAGTTCAATTATTCAAACTAGTCTAATGAAAAAGTTCATAGTTTCAATTATTTCAATGAATCTCAATAACCCAAAAGCAAAAAAGAAAGTTTAGGCATCTGTAAGAGTCATTAAAGGATAATCTCACACAAACTTTAGTTACAAAATTTAAAAACTGAAGCTAAAAAATCAAATTTTGAAGTGATTTTAAGCAAAATCGCGAACAGTTTTGAATCACATTCAAATTTGCCCCCAAAACCAAGTTTCGTTGCACCCAAGCATGCTGGAAACAGCAATTTATGCCACTTACTTTGTGTCTGAAGTAGAGCAGCTTCACTGATGAGTGCCTGATGCTGGACGAAACACATCATTTCATTCTAATCATGATCTACACTGCTAGTTCTGAATGTGAAATATTCCGTAATTTACATGCTACCAAAATGGCCAGAGTGGGAAAGATTTGAGACCTAGGTCTAGATTTAATGCCCATATCATAATGGAAATTGCTCATCCTCTTTTTTTGATGAAACTATATCCCAAATTTGAAATTTCTGAAAAGACTGTAAGTAAAGATTACTCATTAGAACGGCCTCGTCGAACGAGAAATATCACAACCCACTTAAGCACATAATACGAGTATCTGTGTGAAAGTGCTTCATTGGGGGTTAGGTAACTAAATGAGCTTTAATAACTGTGTTATATCATTATCTATGTGAGGCGGTTCTAATGAGTAGCTTCTAAAACAATTTTGAGTGTGAGGCGACTCTAATGAGTACCAAACAATACTACTGCTTGCGTGGTCGAAATAAGAACAAAATTTGATCTCGGGTGAAGCTGGTGGGGGGGGGCTGCAGTTGATTTGTTTAGCTGAAAAAGTTTAAGTTTGTGTTCAAATTAGTACAGCCTCGACCCGGTGAGTTGAACAGCCAAATACAATTGAATTTTATTGGTCTAAGCAATGAGGCCAGGGAACCTGCTTGGGGGAATGGTCCCGACCAGTCCCTGCGGATCCTCATCATTATGCCTTTAAGTGCCATCTCTATGAGGCAGTTCTAATGAGTGTAAGTATCCTAAGAGTGTTTTAATAAATACCCATATGCTAAGTCACCATACTTGTACAGTTAAAGTGAGTAAGCACTCATAGCACATTTCAGTAGAAAAGGGAATACAATCACAAAAATCAACTTGCACAGCAGTGCTAGCCAGTCTGCAAAAACGGAGTATCACGGTCAGCCTGCTCGGATTGATTAGTCAAATCCTGGTCAAAACTGTTTGTGTATGGCCATTTAATTGCATTTTCTGATATATAATGCAATTTGAGTCTTTCCTCGAGAGAACCAGGCTTTAAAAATGATTTTAAGAAAAAATTAAAATTTAAACTAAAATTCAATAAAATTTTAAAATTTAAATTTAAATTTCTTCCAAAAATAATTTCAAATTATTTCTATTTTGGTTCCTGATCTGTGTGCGAAATTTCATCTGAATTCATTGAAAAATGACTGTTTTACAAAGATTTTCGTTTTTTCACCTTCTCTCTTATAGGGTTCGGTGCACAATTAATCGGTCCCATTCAACTCCATGTAAAAAGGCGGAGTTCGAGCATCTGCAAATTTTTCCAGGACATTGCTTGGACTTTTTTCTGTCTGTGAGTGGCAAGATCTGTCATTCACCTATCAAAAAAGTGAAAAGACAACCTACCTTGATAATCTCGTTTTCTCAGCATTCTCCGTTCTTTGGGGAACAGTCAAAAAATCCGGGCTGAAATCCGACCTGCGTCAGACGTTACCTGGGGAGTGCGCCGGGGAGTCTGTGACAAAATAGTCCACACAAAGATGCATTTTTCTGCATCAGCCTGATAAACATAGACCAATGTTGAATCACATGTACATTTAAAGTCGAATAAAGCACCCATTTACGCCATAAAGGGCCCAGAAACGGCAAGTGCTAAATTTCTAAAGGTACTATTTTCGTGGGCTACCAAACCGGAAGACTGTAATTGTGTACTAACACCTTCAAGAATCTGCAAATTTTCGAATTTTTAAATTTTGTCTCTGTGACATATCAAACTCATATAGTTAAGCAAATAATCGTCCAAAAAGACTAACTCAGTCACCAAAAAGCGATACAAATCTAGGATTTCATATGTGACCCCCCTCACAAGCTGACACAAGCAAAAGTTCAATTATTCAAACTAGTCTAATGAAAAAGTTCATAGTTTCAATTATTTCAATGAATCTCAATAACCCAAAAGCAAAAAAGAAAGTTTAGGCATCTGTAAGAGTCATTAAAGGATAATCTCACACAAACTTTAGTTACAAAATTTAAAAACTGAAGCTAAAAAATCAAATTTTAAAGTGATTTTAAGCAAAATCGCGAACAGTTTTGAATCACATTCAAATTTGCCCCCAAAACCAAGTTTCGTTGCACCCAAGCATGCTGGAAACAGCAATTTATGCCACTTACTTTGTGTCTGAAGTAGAGCAGCTTCACTGATGAGTGCCTGATGCTGGACGAAACACATCATTTCATTCTAATCATGATCTACACTGCTAGTTCTGAATGTGAAATATTCCGTAATTTACATGCTACCAAAATGGCCAGAGTGGGAAAGATTTGAGACCTAGGTCTAGATTTAATGCCCATATCATAATGGAAATTGCTCATCCTCTTTTTTTGATGAAACTATATCCCAAATTTGAAATTTCTGAAAAGACTGTAAGTAAAGATTACTCATTAGAACGGCCTCGTCGAACGAGAAATATCACAACCCACTTAAGCACATAATACGAGTATCTGTGTGAAAGTGCTTCATTGGGGGTTAGGTAACTAAATGAGCTTTAATAACTGTGTTATATCATTATCTATGTGAGGCGGTTCTAATGAGTAGCTTCTAAAACAATTTTGAGTGTGAGGCGACTCTAATGAGTACCAAACAATACTACTGCTTGCGTGGTCGAAATAAGAACAAAATTTGATCTCGGGTGAAGCTGGTGGGGGGGGGGGGCTGCAGTTGATTTGTTTAGCTGAAAAAGTTTAAGTTTGTGTTCAAATTAGTACAGCCTCGACCCGGTGAGTTGAACAGCCAAATACAATTGAATTTTATTGGTCTAAGCAATGAGGCCAGGGAACCTGCTTGGGGGAATGGTCCCGACCAGTCCCTGCGGATCCTCATCATTATGCCTTTAAGTGCCATCTCTATGAGGCAGTTCTAATGAGTGTAAGTATCCTAAGAGTGTTTTAATAAATACCCATATGCTAAGTCACCATACTTGTACAGTTAAAGTGAGTAAGCACTCATAGCACATTTCAGTAGAAAAGGGAATACAATCACAAAAATCAACTTGCACAGCAGTGCTAGCCAGTCTGCAAAAACGGAGTATCACGGTCAGCCTGCTCGGATTGATTAGTCAAATCCTGGTCAAAACTGTTTGTGTATGGCCATTTAATTGCATTTTCTGATATATAATGCAATTTGAGTCTTTCCTCGAGAGAACCAGGCTTTAAAAATGATTTTAAGAAAAAATTAAAATTTAAACTAAAATTCAATAAAATTTTAAAATTTAAATTTAAATTTCTTCCAAAAATAATTTCAAATTATTTCTATTTTGGTTCCTGATCTGTGTGCGAAATTTCATCTGAATTCATTGAAAAATGACTGTTTTACAAAGATTTTCGTTTTTTCACCTTCTCTCTTATAGGGTTCGGTGCACAATTAATCGGTCCCATTCAACTCCATGTAAAAAGGCGGAGTTCGAGCATCTGCAAATTTTTCCAGGACATTGCTTGGACTTTTTTCTGTCTGTGAGTGGCAAGATCTGTCATTCACCTATCAAAAAAGTGAAAAGACAACCTACCTTGATAATCTCGTTTTCTCAGCATTCTCCGTTCTTTGGGGAACAGTCAAAAAATCCGGGCTGAAATCCGACCTGCGTCAGACGTTACCTGGGGAGTGCGCCGGGGAGTCTGTGACAAAATAGTCCACACAAAGATGCATTTTTCTGCATCAGCCTGATAAACATAGACCAATGTTGAATCACATGTACATTTAAAGTCGAATAAAGCACCCATTTACGCCATAAAGGGCCCAGAAACGGCAAGTGCTAAATTTCTAAAGGTACTATTTTCGTGGGCTACCAAACCGGAAGACTGTAATTGTGTACTAACACCTTCAAGAATCTGCAAATTTTCGAATTTTTAAATTTTGTCTCTGTGACATATCAAACTCATATAGTTAAGCAAATAATCGTCCAAAAAGACTAACTCAGTCACCAAAAAGCGATACAAATCTAGGATTTCATATGTGACCCCCCTCACAAGCTGACACAAGCAAAAGTTCAATTATTCAAACTAGTCTAATGAAAAAGTTCATAGTTTCAATTATTTCAATGAATCTCAATAACCCAAAAGCAAAAAAGAAAGTTTAGGCATCTGTAAGAGTCATTAAAGGATAATCTCACACAAACTTTAGTTACAAAATTTAAAAACTGAAGCTAAAAAATCAAATTTTAAAGTGATTTTAAGCAAAATCGCGAACAGTTTTGAATCACATTCAAATTTGCCCCCAAAACCAAGTTTCGTTGCACCCAAGCATGCTGGAAACAGCAATTTATGCCACTTACTTTGTGTCTGAAGTAGAGCAGCTTCACTGATGAGTGCCTGATGCTGGACGAAACACATCATTTCATTCTAATCATGATCTACACTGCTAGTTCTGAATGTGAAATATTCCGTAATTTACATGCTACCAAAATGGCCAGAGTGGGAAAGATTTGAGACCTAGGTCTAGATTTAATGCCCATATCATAATGGAAATTGCTCATCCTCTTTTTTTGATGAAACTATATCCCAAATTTGAAATTTCTGAAAAGACTGTAAGTAAAGATTACTCATTAGAACGGCCTCGTCGAACGAGAAATATCACAACCCACTTAAGCACATAATACGAGTATCTGTGTGAAAGTGCTTCATTGGGGGTTAGGTAACTAAATGAGCTTTAATAACTGTGTTATATCATTATCTATGTGAGGCGGTTCTAATGAGTAGCTTCTAAAACAATTTTGAGTGTGAGGCGACTCTAATGAGTACCAAACAATACTACTGCTTGCGTGGTCGAAATAAGAACAAAATTTGATCTCGGGTGAAGCTGGTGGGGGGGGGGGGCTGCAGTTGATTTGTTTAGCTGAAAAAGTTTAAGTTTGTGTTCAAATTAGTACAGCCTCGACCCGGTGAGTTGAACAGCCAAATACAATTGAATTTTATTGGTCTAAGCAATGAGGCCAGGGAACCTGCTTGGGGGAATGGTCCCGACCAGTCCCTGCGGATCCTCATCATTATGCCTTTAAGTGCCATCTCTATGAGGCAGTTCTAATGAGTGTAAGTATCCTAAGAGTGTTTTAATAAATACCCATATGCTAAGTCACCATACTTGTACAGTTAAAGTGAGTAAGCACTCATAGCACATTTCAGTAGAAAAGGGAATACAATCACAAAAATCAACTTGCACAGCAGTGCTAGCCAGTCTGCAAAAACGGAGTATCACGGTCAGCCTGCTCGGATTGATTAGTCAAATCCTGGTCAAAACTGTTTGTGTATGGCCATTTAATTGCATTTTCTGATATATAATGCAATTTGAGTCTTTCCTCGAGAGAACCAGGCTTTAAAAATGATTTTAAGAAAAAATTAAAATTTAAACTAAAATTCAATAAAATTTTAAAATTTAAATTTAAATTTCTTCCAAAAATAATTTCAAATTATTTCTATTTTGGTTCCTGATCTGTGTGCGAAATTTCATCTGAATTCATTGAAAAATGACTGTTTTACAAAGATTTTCGTTTTTTCACCTTCTCTCTTATAGGGTTCGGTGCACAATTAATCGGTCCCATTCAACTCCATGTAAAAAGGCGGAGTTCGAGCATCTGCAAATTTTTCCAGGACATTGCTTGGACTTTTTTCTGTCTGTGAGTGGCAAGATCTGTCATTCACCTATCAAAAAAGTGAAAAGACAACCTACCTTGATAATCTCGTTTTCTCAGCATTCTCCGTTCTTTGGGGAACAGTCAAAAAATCCGGGCTGAAATCCGACCTGCGTCAGACGTTACCTGGGGAGTGCGCCGGGGAGTCTGTGACAAAATAGTCCACACAAAGATGCATTTTTCTGCATCAGCCTGATAAACATAGACCAATGTTGAATCACATGTACATTTAAAGTCGAATAAAGCACCCATTTACGCCATAAAGGGCCCAGAAACGGCAAGTGCTAAATTTCTAAAGGTACTATTTTCGTGGGCTACCAAACCGGAAGACTGTAATTGTGTACTAACACCTTCAAGAATCTGCAAATTTTCGAATTTTTAAATTTTGTCTCTGTGACATATCAAACTCATATAGTTAAGCAAATAATCGTCCAAAAAGACTAACTCAGTCACCAAAAAGCGATACAAATCTAGGATTTCATATGTGACCCCCCTCACAAGCTGACACAAGCAAAAGTTCAATTATTCAAACTAGTCTAATGAAAAAGTTCATAGTTTCAATTATTTCAATGAATCTCAATAACCCAAAAGCAAAAAAGAAAGTTTAGGCATCTGTAAGAGTCATTAAAGGATAATCTCACACAAACTTTAGTTACAAAATTTAAAAACTGAAGCTAAAAAATCAAATTTTAAAGTGATTTTAAGCAAAATCGCGAACAGTTTTGAATCACATTCAAATTTGCCCCCAAAACCAAGTTTCGTTGCACCCAAGCATGCTGGAAACAGCAATTTATGCCACTTACTTTGTGTCTGAAGTAGAGCAGCTTCACTGATGAGTGCCTGATGCTGGACGAAACACATCATTTCATTCTAATCATGATCTACACTGCTAGTTCTGAATGTGAAATATTCCGTAATTTACATGCTACCAAAATGGCCAGAGTGGGAAAGATTTGAGACCTAGGTCTAGATTTAATGCCCATATCATAATGGAAATTGCTCATCCTCTTTTTTTGATGAAACTATATCCCAAATTTGAAATTTCTGAAAAGACTGTAAGTAAAGATTACTCATTAGAACGGCCTCGTCGAACGAGAAATATCACAACCCACTTAAGCACATAATACGAGTATCTGTGTGAAAGTGCTTCATTGGGGGTTAGGTAACTAAATGAGCTTTAATAACTGTGTTATATCATTATCTATGTGAGGCGGTTCTAATGAGTAGCTTCTAAAACAATTTTGAGTGTGAGGCGACTCTAATGAGTACCAAACAATACTACTGCTTGCGTGGTCGAAATAAGAACAAAATTTGATCTCGGGTGAAGCTGGTGGGGGGGGGGGGCTGCAGTTGATTTGTTTAGCTGAAAAAGTTTAAGTTTGTGTTCAAATTAGTACAGCCTCGACCCGGTGAGTTGAACAGCCAAATACAATTGAATTTTATTGGTCTAAGCAATGAGGCCAGGGAACCTGCTTGGGGGAATGGTCCCGACCAGTCCCTGCGGATCCTCATCATTATGCCTTTAAGTGCCATCTCTATGAGGCAGTTCTAATGAGTGTAAGTATCCTAAGAGTGTTTTAATAAATACCCATATGCTAAGTCACCATACTTGTACAGTTAAAGTGAGTAAGCACTCATAGCACATTTCAGTAGAAAAGGGAATACAATCACAAAAATCAACTTGCACAGCAGTGCTAGCCAGTCTGCAAAAACGGAGTATCACGGTCAGCCTGCTCGGATTGATTAGTCAAATCCTGGTCAAAACTGTTTGTGTATGGCCATTTAATTGCATTTTCTGATATATAATGCAATTTGAGTCTTTCCTCGAGAGAACCAGGCTTTAAAAATGATTTTAAGAAAAAATTAAAATTTAAACTAAAATTCAATAAAATTTTAAAATTTAAATTTAAATTTCTTCCAAAAATAATTTCAAATTATTTCTATTTTGGTTCCTGATCTGTGTGCGAAATTTCATCTGAATTCATTGAAAAATGACTGTTTTACAAAGATTTTCGTTTTTTCACCTTCTCTCTTATAGGGTTCGGTGCACAATTAATCGGTCCCATTCAACTCCATGTAAAAAGGCGGAGTTCGAGCATCTGCAAATTTTTCCAGGACATTGCTTGGACTTTTTTCTGTCTGTGAGTGGCAAGATCTGTCATTCACCTATCAAAAAAGTGAAAAGACAACCTACCTTGATAATCTCGTTTTCTCAGCATTCTCCGTTCTTTGGGGAACAGTCAAAAAATCCGGGCTGAAATCCGACCTGCGTCAGACGTTACCTGGGGAGTGCGCCGGGGAGTCTGTGACAAAATAGTCCACACAAAGATGCATTTTTCTGCATCAGCCTGATAAACATAGACCAATGTTGAATCACATGTACATTTAAAGTCGAATAAAGCACCCATTTACGCCATAAAGGGCCCAGAAACGGCAAGTGCTAAATTTCTAAAGGTACTATTTTCGTGGGCTACCAAACCGGAAGACTGTAATTGTGTACTAACACCTTCAAGAATCTGCAAATTTTCGAATTTTTAAATTTTGTCTCTGTGACATATCAAACTCATATAGTTAAGCAAATAATCGTCCAAAAAGACTAACTCAGTCACCAAAAAGCGATACAAATCTAGGATTTCATATGTGACCCCCCTCACAAGCTGACACAAGCAAAAGTTCAATTATTCAAACTAGTCTAATGAAAAAGTTCATAGTTTCAATTATTTCAATGAATCTCAATAACCCAAAAGCAAAAAAGAAAGTTTAGGCATCTGTAAGAGTCATTAAAGGATAATCTCACACAAACTTTAGTTACAAAATTTAAAAACTGAAGCTAAAAAATCAAATTTTAAAGTGATTTTAAGCAAAATCGCGAACAGTTTTGAATCACATTCAAATTTGCCCCCAAAACCAAGTTTCGTTGCACCCAAGCATGCTGGAAACAGCAATTTATGCCACTTACTTTGTGTCTGAAGTAGAGCAGCTTCACTGATGAGTGCCTGATGCTGGACGAAACACATCATTTCATTCTAATCATGATCTACACTGCTAGTTCTGAATGTGAAATATTCCGTAATTTACATGCTACCAAAATGGCCAGAGTGGGAAAGATTTGAGACCTAGGTCTAGATTTAATGCCCATATCATAATGGAAATTGCTCATCCTCTTTTTTTGATGAAACTATATCCCAAATTTGAAATTTCTGAAAAGACTGTAAGTAAAGATTACTCATTAGAACGGCCTCGTCGAACGAGAAATATCACAACCCACTTAAGCACATAATACGAGTATCTGTGTGAAAGTGCTTCATTGGGGGTTAGGTAACTAAATGAGCTTTAATAACTGTGTTATATCATTATCTATGTGAGGCGGTTCTAATGAGTAGCTTCTAAAACAATTTTGAGTGTGAGGCGACTCTAATGAGTACCAAACAATACTACTGCTTGCGTGGTCGAAATAAGAACAAAATTTGATCTCGGGTGAAGCTGGTGGGGGGGGGGGGGCTGCAGTTGATTTGTTTAGCTGAAAAAGTTTAAGTTTGTGTTCAAATTAGTACAGCCTCGACCCGGTGAGTTGAACAGCCAAATACAATTGAATTTTATTGGTCTAAGCAATGAGGCCAGGGAACCTGCTTGGGGGAATGGTCCCGACCAGTCCCTGCGGATCCTCATCATTATGCCTTTAAGTGCCATCTCTATGAGGCAGTTCTAATGAGTGTAAGTATCCTAAGAGTGTTTTAATAAATACCCATATGCTAAGTCACCATACTTGTACAGTTAAAGTGAGTAAGCACTCATAGCACATTTCAGTAGAAAAGGGAATACAATCACAAAAATCAACTTGCACAGCAGTGCTAGCCAGTCTGCAAAAACGGAGTATCACGGTCAGCCTGCTCGGATTGATTAGTCAAATCCTGGTCAAAACTGTTTGTGTATGGCCATTTAATTGCATTTTCTGATATATAATGCAATTTGAGTCTTTCCTCGAGAGAACCAGGCTTTAAAAATGATTTTAAGAAAAAATTAAAATTTAAACTAAAATTCAATAAAATTTTAAAATTTAAATTTAAATTTCTTCCAAAAATAATTTCAAATTATTTCTATTTTGGTTCCTGATCTGTGTGCGAAATTTCATCTGAATTCATTGAAAAATGACTGTTTTACAAAGATTTTCGTTTTTTCACCTTCTCTCTTATAGGGTTCGGTGCACAATTAATCGGTCCCATTCAACTCCATGTAAAAAGGCGGAGTTCGAGCATCTGCAAATTTTTCCAGGACATTGCTTGGACTTTTTTCTGTCTGTGAGTGGCAAGATCTGTCATTCACCTATCAAAAAAGTGAAAAGACAACCTACCTTGATAATCTCGTTTTCTCAGCATTCTCCGTTCTTTGGGGAACAGTCAAAAAATCCGGGCTGAAATCCGACCTGCGTCAGACGTTACCTGGGGAGTGCGCCGGGGAGTCTGTGACAAAATAGTCCACACAAAGATGCATTTTTCTGCATCAGCCTGATAAACATAGACCAATGTTGAATCACATGTACATTTAAAGTCGAATAAAGCACCCATTTACGCCATAAAGGGCCCAGAAACGGCAAGTGCTAAATTTCTAAAGGTACTATTTTCGTGGGCTACCAAACCGGAAGACTGTAATTGTGTACTAACACCTTCAAGAATCTGCAAATTTTCGAATTTTTAAATTTTGTCTCTGTGACATATCAAACTCATATAGTTAAGCAAATAATCGTCCAAAAAGACTAACTCAGTCACCAAAAAGCGATACAAATCTAGGATTTCATATGTGACCCCCCTCACAAGCTGACACAAGCAAAAGTTCAATTATTCAAACTAGTCTAATGAAAAAGTTCATAGTTTCAATTATTTCAATGAATCTCAATAACCCAAAAGCAAAAAAGAAAGTTTAGGCATCTGTAAGAGTCATTAAAGGATAATCTCACACAAACTTTAGTTACAAAATTTAAAAACTGAAGCTAAAAAATCAAATTTTAAAGTGATTTTAAGCAAAATCGCGAACAGTTTTGAATCACATTCAAATTTGCCCCCAAAACCAAGTTTCGTTGCACCCAAGCATGCTGGAAACAGCAATTTATGCCACTTACTTTGTGTCTGAAGTAGAGCAGCTTCACTGATGAGTGCCTGATGCTGGACGAAACACATCATTTCATTCTAATCATGATCTACACTGCTAGTTCTGAATGTGAAATATTCCGTAATTTACATGCTACCAAAATGGCCAGAGTGGGAAAGATTTGAGACCTAGGTCTAGATTTAATGCCCATATCATAATGGAAATTGCTCATCCTCTTTTTTTGATGAAACTATATCCCAAATTTGAAATTTCTGAAAAGACTGTAAGTAAAGATTACTCATTAGAACGGCCTCGTCGAACGAGAAATATCACAACCCACTTAAGCACATAATACGAGTATCTGTGTGAAAGTGCTTCATTGGGGGTTAGGTAACTAAATGAGCTTTAATAACTGTGTTATATCATTATCTATGTGAGGCGGTTCTAATGAGTAGCTTCTAAAACAATTTTGAGTGTGAGGCGACTCTAATGAGTACCAAACAATACTACTGCTTGCGTGGTCGAAATAAGAACAAAATTTGATCTCGGGTGAAGCTGGTGGGGGGGGGGGGCTGCAGTTGATTTGTTTAGCTGAAAAAGTTTAAGTTTGTGTTCAAATTAGTACAGCCTCGACCCGGTGAGTTGAACAGCCAAATACAATTGAATTTTATTGGTCTAAGCAATGAGGCCAGGGAACCTGCTTGGGGGAATGGTCCCGACCAGTCCCTGCGGATCCTCATCATTATGCCTTTAAGTGCCATCTCTATGAGGCAGTTCTAATGAGTGTAAGTATCCTAAGAGTGTTTTAATAAATACCCATATGCTAAGTCACCATACTTGTACAGTTAAAGTGAGTAAGCACTCATAGCACATTTCAGTAGAAAAGGGAATACAATCACAAAAATCAACTTGCACAGCAGTGCTAGCCAGTCTGCAAAAACGGAGTATCACGGTCAGCCTGCTCGGATTGATTAGTCAAATCCTGGTCAAAACTGTTTGTGTATGGCCATTTAATTGCATTTTCTGATATATAATGCAATTTGAGTCTTTCCTCGAGAGAACCAGGCTTTAAAAATGATTTTAAGAAAAAATTAAAATTTAAACTAAAATTCAATAAAATTTTAAAATTTAAATTTAAATTTCTTCCAAAAATAATTTCAAATTATTTCTATTTTGGTTCCTGATCTGTGTGCGAAATTTCATCTGAATTCATTGAAAAATGACTGTTTTACAAAGATTTTCGTTTTTTCACCTTCTCTCTTATAGGGTTCGGTGCACAATTAATCGGTCCCATTCAACTCCATGTAAAAAGGCGGAGTTCGAGCATCTGCAAATTTTTCCAGGACATTGCTTGGACTTTTTTCTGTCTGTGAGTGGCAAGATCTGTCATTCACCTATCAAAAAAGTGAAAAGACAACCTACCTTGATAATCTCGTTTTCTCAGCATTCTCCGTTCTTTGGGGAACAGTCAAAAAATCCGGGCTGAAATCCGACCTGCGTCAGACGTTACCTGGGGAGTGCGCCGGGGAGTCTGTGACAAAATAGTCCACACAAAGATGCATTTTTCTGCATCAGCCTGATAAACATAGACCAATGTTGAATCACATGTACATTTAAAGTCGAATAAAGCACCCATTTACGCCATAAAGGGCCCAGAAACGGCAAGTGCTAAATTTCTAAAGGTACTATTTTCGTGGGCTACCAAACCGGAAGACTGTAATTGTGTACTAACACCTTCAAGAATCTGCAAATTTTCGAATTTTTAAATTTTGTCTCTGTGACATATCAAACTCATATAGTTAAGCAAATAATCGTCCAAAAAGACTAACTCAGTCACCAAAAAGCGATACAAATCTAGGATTTCATATGTGACCCCCCTCACAAGCTGACACAAGCAAAAGTTCAATTATTCAAACTAGTCTAATGAAAAAGTTCATAGTTTCAATTATTTCAATGAATCTCAATAACCCAAAAGCAAAAAAGAAAGTTTAGGCATCTGTAAGAGTCATTAAAGGATAATCTCACACAAACTTTAGTTACAAAATTTAAAAACTGAAGCTAAAAAATCAAATTTTAAAGTGATTTTAAGCAAAATCGCGAACAGTTTTGAATCACATTCAAATTTGCCCCCAAAACCAAGTTTCGTTGCACCCAAGCATGCTGGAAACAGCAATTTATGCCACTTACTTTGTGTCTGAAGTAGAGCAGCTTCACTGATGAGTGCCTGATGCTGGACGAAACACATCATTTCATTCTAATCATGATCTACACTGCTAGTTCTGAATGTGAAATATTCCGTAATTTACATGCTACCAAAATGGCCAGAGTGGGAAAGATTTGAGACCTAGGTCTAGATTTAATGCCCATATCATAATGGAAATTGCTCATCCTCTTTTTTTGATGAAACTATATCCCAAATTTGAAATTTCTGAAAAGACTGTAAGTAAAGATTACTCATTAGAACGGCCTCGTCGAACGAGAAATATCACAACCCACTTAAGCACATAATACGAGTATCTGTGTGAAAGTGCTTCATTGGGGGTTAGGTAACTAAATGAGCTTTAATAACTGTGTTATATCATTATCTATGTGAGGCGGTTCTAATGAGTAGCTTCTAAAACAATTTTGAGTGTGAGGCGACTCTAATGAGTACCAAACAATACTACTGCTTGCGTGGTCGAAATAAGAACAAAATTTGATCTCGGGTGAAGCTGGTGGGGGGGGGGGGGCTGCAGTTGATTTGTTTAGCTGAAAAAGTTTAAGTTTGTGTTCAAATTAGTACAGCCTCGACCCGGTGAGTTGAACAGCCAAATACAATTGAATTTTATTGGTCTAAGCAATGAGGCCAGGGAACCTGCTTGGGGGAATGGTCCCGACCAGTCCCTGCGGATCCTCATCATTATGCCTTTAAGTGCCATCTCTATGAGGCAGTTCTAATGAGTGTAAGTATCCTAAGAGTGTTTTAATAAATACCCATATGCTAAGTCACCATACTTGTACAGTTAAAGTGAGTAAGCACTCATAGCACATTTCAGTAGAAAAGGGAATACAATCACAAAAATCAACTTGCACAGCAGTGCTAGCCAGTCTGCAAAAACGGAGTATCACGGTCAGCCTGCTCGGATTGATTAGTCAAATCCTGGTCAAAACTGTTTGTGTATGGCCATTTAATTGCATTTTCTGATATATAATGCAATTTGAGTCTTTCCTCGAGAGAACCAGGCTTTAAAAATGATTTTAAGAAAAAATTAAAATTTAAACTAAAATTCAATAAAATTTTAAAATTTAAATTTAAATTTCTTCCAAAAATAATTTCAAATTATTTCTATTTTGGTTCCTGATCTGTGTGCGAAATTTCATCTGAATTCATTGAAAAATGACTGTTTTACAAAGATTTTCGTTTTTTCACCTTCTCTCTTATAGGGTTCGGTGCACAATTAATCGGTCCCATTCAACTCCATGTAAAAAGGCGGAGTTCGAGCATCTGCAAATTTTTCCAGGACATTGCTTGGACTTTTTTCTGTCTGTGAGTGGCAAGATCTGTCATTCACCTATCAAAAAAGTGAAAAGACAACCTACCTTGATAATCTCGTTTTCTCAGCATTCTCCGTTCTTTGGGGAACAGTCAAAAAATCCGGGCTGAAATCCGACCTGCGTCAGACGTTACCTGGGGAGTGCGCCGGGGAGTCTGTGACAAAATAGTCCACACAAAGATGCATTTTTCTGCATCAGCCTGATAAACATAGACCAATGTTGAATCACATGTACATTTAAAGTCGAATAAAGCACCCATTTACGCCATAAAGGGCCCAGAAACGGCAAGTGCTAAATTTCTAAAGGTACTATTTTCGTGGGCTACCAAACCGGAAGACTGTAATTGTGTACTAACACCTTCAAGAATCTGCAAATTTTCGAATTTTTAAATTTTGTCTCTGTGACATATCAAACTCATATAGTTAAGCAAATAATCGTCCAAAAAGACTAACTCAGTCACCAAAAAGCGATACAAATCTAGGATTTCATATGTGACCCCCCTCACAAGCTGACACAAGCAAAAGTTCAATTATTCAAACTAGTCTAATGAAAAAGTTCATAGTTTCAATTATTTCAATGAATCTCAATAACCCAAAAGCAAAAAAGAAAGTTTAGGCATCTGTAAGAGTCATTAAAGGATAATCTCACACAAACTTTAGTTACAAAATTTAAAAACTGAAGCTAAAAAATCAAATTTTAAAGTGATTTTAAGCAAAATCGCGAACAGTTTTGAATCACATTCAAATTTGCCCCCAAAACCAAGTTTCGTTGCACCCAAGCATGCTGGAAACAGCAATTTATGCCACTTACTTTGTGTCTGAAGTAGAGCAGCTTCACTGATGAGTGCCTGATGCTGGACGAAACACATCATTTCATTCTAATCATGATCTACACTGCTAGTTCTGAATGTGAAATATTCCGTAATTTACATGCTACCAAAATGGCCAGAGTGGGAAAGATTTGAGACCTAGGTCTAGATTTAATGCCCATATCATAATGGAAATTGCTCATCCTCTTTTTTTGATGAAACTATATCCCAAATTTGAAATTTCTGAAAAGACTGTAAGTAAAGATTACTCATTAGAACGGCCTCGTCGAACGAGAAATATCACAACCCACTTAAGCACATAATACGAGTATCTGTGTGAAAGTGCTTCATTGGGGGTTAGGTAACTAAATGAGCTTTAATAACTGTGTTATATCATTATCTATGTGAGGCGGTTCTAATGAGTAGCTTCTAAAACAATTTTGAGTGTGAGGCGACTCTAATGAGTACCAAACAATACTACTGCTTGCGTGGTCGAAATAAGAACAAAATTTGATCTCGGGTGAAGCTGGTGGGGGGGGGGGGGCTGCAGTTGATTTGTTTAGCTGAAAAAGTTTAAGTTTGTGTTCAAATTAGTACAGCCTCGACCCGGTGAGTTGAACAGCCAAATACAATTGAATTTTATTGGTCTAAGCAATGAGGCCAGGGAACCTGCTTGGGGGAATGGTCCCGACCAGTCCCTGCGGATCCTCATCATTATGCCTTTAAGTGCCATCTCTATGAGGCAGTTCTAATGAGTGTAAGTATCCTAAGAGTGTTTTAATAAATACCCATATGCTAAGTCACCATACTTGTACAGTTAAAGTGAGTAAGCACTCATAGCACATTTCAGTAGAAAAGGGAATACAATCACAAAAATCAACTTGCACAGCAGTGCTAGCCAGTCTGCAAAAACGGAGTATCACGGTCAGCCTGCTCGGATTGATTAGTCAAATCCTGGTCAAAACTGTTTGTGTATGGCCATTTAATTGCATTTTCTGATATATAATGCAATTTGAGTCTTTCCTCGAGAGAACCAGGCTTTAAAAATGATTTTAAGAAAAAATTAAAATTTAAACTAAAATTCAATAAAATTTTAAAATTTAAATTTAAATTTCTTCCAAAAATAATTTCAAATTATTTCTATTTTGGTTCCTGATCTGTGTGCGAAATTTCATCTGAATTCATTGAAAAATGACTGTTTTACAAAGATTTTCGTTTTTTCACCTTCTCTCTTATAGGGTTCGGTGCACAATTAATCGGTCCCATTCAACTCCATGTAAAAAGGCGGAGTTCGAGCATCTGCAAATTTTTCCAGGACATTGCTTGGACTTTTTTCTGTCTGTGAGTGGCAAGATCTGTCATTCACCTATCAAAAAAGTGAAAAGACAACCTACCTTGATAATCTCGTTTTCTCAGCATTCTCCGTTCTTTGGGGAACAGTCAAAAAATCCGGGCTGAAATCCGACCTGCGTCAGACGTTACCTGGGGAGTGCGCCGGGGAGTCTGTGACAAAATAGTCCACACAAAGATGCATTTTTCTGCATCAGCCTGATAAACATAGACCAATGTTGAATCACATGTACATTTAAAGTCGAATAAAGCACCCATTTACGCCATAAAGGGCCCAGAAACGGCAAGTGCTAAATTTCTAAAGGTACTATTTTCGTGGGCTACCAAACCGGAAGACTGTAATTGTGTACTAACACCTTCAAGAATCTGCAAATTTTCGAATTTTTAAATTTTGTCTCTGTGACATATCAAACTCATATAGTTAAGCAAATAATCGTCCAAAAAGACTAACTCAGTCACCAAAAAGCGATACAAATCTAGGATTTCATATGTGACCCCCCTCACAAGCTGACACAAGCAAAAGTTCAATTATTCAAACTAGTCTAATGAAAAAGTTCATAGTTTCAATTATTTCAATGAATCTCAATAACCCAAAAGCAAAAAAGAAAGTTTAGGCATCTGTAAGAGTCATTAAAGGATAATCTCACACAAACTTTAGTTACAAAATTTAAAAACTGAAGCTAAAAAATCAAATTTTAAAGTGATTTTAAGCAAAATCGCGAACAGTTTTGAATCACATTCAAATTTGCCCCCAAAACCAAGTTTCGTTGCACCCAAACATGCTGGAAACAGCAATTTATGCCACTTACTTTGTGTCTGAAGTAGAGCAGCTTCACTGATGAGTGCCTGATGCTGGACGAAACACATCATTTCATTCTAATCATGATCTACACTGCTAGTTCTGAATGTGAAATATTCCGTAATTTACATGCTACCAAAATGGCCAGAGTGGGAAAGATTTGAGACCTAGGTCTAGATTTAATGCCCATATCATAATGGAAATTGCTCATCCTCTTTTTTTGATGAAACTATATCCCAAATTTGAAATTTCTGAAAAGACTGTAAGTAAAGATTACTCATTAGAACGGCCTCGTCGAACGAGAAATATCACAACCCACTTAAGCACATAATACGAGTATCTGTGTGAAAGTGCTTCATTGGGGGTTAGGTAACTAAATGAGCTTTAATAACTGTGTTATATCATTATCTATGTGAGGCGGTTCTAATGAGTAGCTTCTAAAACAATTTTGAGTGTGAGGCGACTCTAATGAGTACCAAACAATACTACTGCTTGCGTGGTCGAAATAAGAACAAAATTTGATCTCGGGTGAAGCTGGTGGGGGGGGGGGCTGCAGTTGATTTGTTTAGCTGAAAAAGTTTAAGTTTGTGTTCAAATTAGTACAGCCTCGACCCGGTGAGTTGAACAGCCAAATACAATTGAATTTTATTGGTCTAAGCAATGAGGCCAGGGAACCTGCTTGGGGGAATGGTCCCGACCAGTCCCTGCGGATCCTCATCATTATGCCTTTAAGTGCCATCTCTATGAGGCAGTTCTAATGAGTGTAAGTATCCTAAGAGTGTTTTAATAAATACCCATATGCTAAGTCACCATACTTGTACAGTTAAAGTGAGTAAGCACTCATAGCACATTTCAGTAGAAAAGGGAATACAATCACAAAAATCAACTTGCACAGCAGTGCTAGCCAGTCTGCAAAAACGGAGTATCACGGTCAGCCTGCTCGGATTGATTAGTCAAATCCTGGTCAAAACTGTTTGTGTATGGCCATTTAATTGCATTTTCTGATATATAATGCAATTTGAGTCTTTCCTCGAGAGAACCAGGCTTTAAAAATGATTTTAAGAAAAAATTAAAATTTAAACTAAAATTCAATAAAATTTTAAAATTTAAATTTAAATTTCTTCCAAAAATAATTTCAAATTATTTCTATTTTGGTTCCTGATCTGTGTGCGAAATTTCATCTGAATTCATTGAAAAATGACTGTTTTACAAAGATTTTCGTTTTTTCACCTTCTCTCTTATAGGGTTCGGTGCACAATTAATCGGTCCCATTCAACTCCATGTAAAAAGGCGGAGTTCGAGCATCTGCAAATTTTTCCAGGACATTGCTTGGACTTTTTTCTGTCTGTGAGTGGCAAGATCTGTCATTCACCTATCAAAAAAGTGAAAAGACAACCTACCTTGATAATCTCGTTTTCTCAGCATTCTCCGTTCTTTGGGGAACAGTCAAAAAATCCGGGCTGAAATCCGACCTGCGTCAGACGTTACCTGGGGAGTGCGCCGGGGAGTCTGTGACAAAATAGTCCACACAAAGATGCATTTTTCTGCATCAGCCTGATAAACATAGACCAATGTTGAATCACATGTACATTTAAAGTCGAATAAAGCACCCATTTACGCCATAAAGGGCCCAGAAACGGCAAGTGCTAAATTTCTAAAGGTACTATTTTCGTGGGCTACCAAACCGGAAGACTGTAATTGTGTACTAACACCTTCAAGAATCTGCAAATTTTCGAATTTTTAAATTTTGTCTCTGTGACATATCAAACTCATATAGTTAAGCAAATAATCGTCCAAAAAGACTAACTCAGTCACCAAAAAGCGATACAAATCTAGGATTTCATATGTGACCCCCCTCACAAGCTGACACAAGCAAAAGTTCAATTATTCAAACTAGTCTAATGAAAAAGTTCATAGTTTCAATTATTTCAATGAATCTCAATAACCCAAAAGCAAAAAAGAAAGTTTAGGCATCTGTAAGAGTCATTAAAGGATAATCTCACACAAACTTTAGTTACAAAATTTAAAAACTGAAGCTAAAAAATCAAATTTTAAAGTGATTTTAAGCAAAATCGCGAACAGTTTTGAATCACATTCAAATTTGCCCCCAAAACCAAGTTTCGTTGCACCCAAGCATGCTGGAAACAGCAATTTATGCCACTTACTTTGTGTCTGAAGTAGAGCAGCTTCACTGATGAGTGCCTGATGCTGGACGAAACACATCATTTCATTCTAATCATGATCTACACTGCTAGTTCTGAATGTGAAATATTCCGTAATTTACATGCTACCAAAATGGCCAGAGTGGGAAAGATTTGAGACCTAGGTCTAGATTTAATGCCCATATCATAATGGAAATTGCTCATCCTCTTTTTTTGATGAAACTATATCCCAAATTTGAAATTTCTGAAAAGACTGTAAGTAAAGATTACTCATTAGAACGGCCTCGTCGAACGAGAAATATCACAACCCACTTAAGCACATAATACGAGTATCTGTGTGAAAGTGCTTCATTGGGGGTTAGGTAACTAAATGAGCTTTAATAACTGTGTTATATCATTATCTATGTGAGGCGGTTCTAATGAGTAGCTTCTAAAACAATTTTGAGTGTGAGGCGACTCTAATGAGTACCAAACAATACTACTGCTTGCGTGGTCGAAATAAGAACAAAATTTGATCTCGGGTGAAGCTGGTGGGGGGGGGGGGGCTGCAGTTGATTTGTTTAGCTGAAAAAGTTTAAGTTTGTGTTCAAATTAGTACAGCCTCGACCCGGTGAGTTGAACAGCCAAATACAATTGAATTTTATTGGTCTAAGCAATGAGGCCAGGGAACCTGCTTGGGGGAATGGTCCCGACCAGTCCCTGCGGATCCTCATCATTATGCCTTTAAGTGCCATCTCTATGAGGCAGTTCTAATGAGTGTAAGTATCCTAAGAGTGTTTTAATAAATACCCATATGCTAAGTCACCATACTTGTACAGTTAAAGTGAGTAAGCACTCATAGCACATTTCAGTAGAAAAGGGAATACAATCACAAAAATCAACTTGCACAGCAGTGCTAGCCAGTCTGCAAAAACGGAGTATCACGGTCAGCCTGCTCGGATTGATTAGTCAAATCCTGGTCAAAACTGTTTGTGTATGGCCATTTAATTGCATTTTCTGATATATAATGCAATTTGAGTCTTTCCTCGAGAGAACCAGGCTTTAAAAATGATTTTAAGAAAAAATTAAAATTTAAACTAAAATTCAATAAAATTTTAAAATTTAAATTTAAATTTCTTCCAAAAATAATTTCAAATTATTTCTATTTTGGTTCCTGATCTGTGTGCGAAATTTCATCTGAATTCATTGAAAAATGACTGTTTTACAAAGATTTTCGTTTTTTCACCTTCTCTCTTATAGGGTTCGGTGCACAATTAATCGGTCCCATTCAACTCCATGTAAAAAGGCGGAGTTCGAGCATCTGCAAATTTTTCCAGGACATTGCTTGGACTTTTTTCTGTCTGTGAGTGGCAAGATCTGTCATTCACCTATCAAAAAAGTGAAAAGACAACCTACCTTGATAATCTCGTTTTCTCAGCATTCTCCGTTCTTTGGGGAACAGTCAAAAAATCCGGGCTGAAATCCGACCTGCGTCAGACGTTACCTGGGGAGTGCGCCGGGGAGTCTGTGACAAAATAGTCCACACAAAGATGCATTTTTCTGCATCAGCCTGATAAACATAGACCAATGTTGAATCACATGTACATTTAAAGTCGAATAAAGCACCCATTTACGCCATAAAGGGCCCAGAAACGGCAAGTGCTAAATTTCTAAAGGTACTATTTTCGTGGGCTACCAAACCGGAAGACTGTAATTGTGTACTAACACCTTAGCCCCTAAGGCGTTTCCCCCTGGTCGTTTCGGCCTCACTTGTCGTTTCGCCCCATTAGTCGTTTTGCCCCACTAGTCGTTTCGCCCCTAGTATGTATAAAAGTTCTGTCTTATCTAATCTGGGTCTAAAAAGTTTGCATACTGCAAAAATCGCCACGTATTTTAAAGGTGTGCAAGTTCATAATGTTTAGGTTCTTGAGTACGTCTCTCTTGAAACTTGCATGCACAGCAATCTAGTTGGACAACACAGGCCTATATATCGTCCTCATCTACGTCCCTACTTTAGGTATATGAGCTGCAATGGCTCTGGCAAGACTGCATAAAGGCACATTGAATGTTCCAATTTTGAGCGAGCCTGTGGAGAAATAAAATCGAGTTTGAATTTCAGTGCATGTTTCTGACTGCGCGATTTTCAATCCTCTAGAATATCTGTGGAGGGAAACTGAATAAAAATATGCAAATTAAACAGTCATGCTAAAGATAGAAAGAAAAACTTAGCATATTTTCTGTTTATTTATTTTTTTCTATAGAAATAGACTAGGTCTTAGCTAAGCTATTAACTTAAATTAATAATATGAGTCTTTCACACAGCGCAGACTCAGTGGTGTTTTATCTGGCCAAGCTCAAAACCTGGCTCAAACCAGCATGCCCAGCTACAGGGACTAGTTTAAATAGTGTAATTTCGCGTCTCACTCGTTTAGCTAGAGCAAATAACGAAGGCGCTGATCAGACTGCGCCGATGCGAGGCTGTTTTGCGCTTTGTTATTCGCATCCAACAACATCGCGTTTTCTCGCATGTAGGCTCATTTTTCTTTACATGCTACCGAGATCTAAGTCTTTGAGGCATTATGATCGCTTATACAATACATGATAGGTGCAGAGAAGGGAACTTTAGGAGAATTAAACTATAATGATATTTTTGCCTATCAATTTAAACATGTGTTTTGTGTGCTCAAAAGAACCGTCTCGATGAGACGATTCTTTTTAGTATCCACAACAATGTTTTGGTTGGACGAGACCAAAACTTTCATAATTTTTGTACTGACGTTAACGATAAATCCATTTTTTCACATTGACGTTAATAATTATTTTTTTAACGATTAATGCATGAAAATAAATAACTTTTAAATCAAAACCTAAGCATATAACCCCACTAGATAGCTGCGCATGCACGTTTAATAATCTTACTCCTTCTATATCTGAACTGTAAAATTAACCGCTTGTTCAAGCTTGCCCAGGAAAAAAGGTGGTTAGGTGAACTGACCTCCCCCCCCATGACCATAGCTGTTGACTGGGACGTAAAGCAACAAAACAAACAAACAAACAAATGCATAATCCAGCGGCTACGGCTGTTTAGCAAACAGCAATGATTGAATGCATCTTCTTTCAGTTGTTTTAAGACGAATACTGTATCATGTATGCGAGCAAATGCTCTGACGAGACTGCGCGGGAGCGCAGGTTCGTCTGAGCGTTCACTATTCACACAATGTACCAACATTTTATTAACTGGCTCATAATGTACTGATGACTCCTTAACGCGTACTTTTGTAAACAGTGAAGACCCTGATGAAATGCCGCATGTGACATTTCATCAGGGTCTACACTGTTTGTAAAGACAAAAATGGTCTACAGTGAAAGAAAATATTTAGTTTGTTTGTTATATACACTGTGGGACACGTTCAAGGTAGGCACGCGACATTCAATAAACACTCAGACAATCAATAGTCGATACTACCAATAATCGATAATTGATAATCGTTCACACGCTTTGATAATCCAATTATCGCTGTTCTTGAGTTAAGTGGATTATCTTGATGTTTTGATGGTTACCATTTTGATAATATTGCTTTGTGGTCTGAGTCTTCATCTGCTACCATATTTTATGTATACGAACAGCGAAGGCTCTGGCCAGACTTTGCAGATGCACTGGCTCGTCTGAGCCTTCGCTGATCGCCGATGTAAAAATTAAAATCCAAAATCATGATACTGGATTTCTTACAGTCTAAATTGAAAGATATCAAACATTTTCAATGAAATGTTGCCTACTATAATATACACGGCGATGTCGGACCGGGGTTCGTACTCTTTGCCCAAATATTACATACCTTTTGCGACCTTGGTTCTCACTGTCTGCAAACATTATTTTATCAATTTTACAAAATAGGCACCTCTCTGAACACTATAGAGTCCGACCAGACGCTGTATGACGAAACACCTGGTCTGGGTCTGCAATGTTCGCTAAGTCTGACAAACTGCAAACCTCAGGAAAGACAAAGAAAATGCCGGAACCCCGCCTTAATTCCTGTTACCGAAGCCAAATGATTTGGCATCCAGATTAGCCCCGGTTTCTCGTGTCTGACATGAGTCAAACTGTTTGCACGTGACAAGTCCCCACCAGCGAGAACGGGATAAGTCAAGGTGAATGAGTATGGATGTATATATATGTGTCAAGAAAAAAATTACATTAAAATGCTTCGTTCGATGGAAATCTGGCTGATAGGGTGAGTGAGTTTGTGTCAAACGTCCCACAACAGCTTAGTAGGTCATATGGAGCTTGGACCCAGTATTGGGTCCGAGTATGGAGACAAGGTCACGACATAGAGCCTCATACGGTAGACTGGAGGAGCCAGGGATCGAACTCAGGACCCCTGGACACAAGGCGAGTGGATTATATATCCACTAAAACACAGCGACTATATATTATCTTCATATACTAGTTGAGCCATTGACCATTCTATACTACCAAATTTTATGTTGTCTCAATGAGACGGTTCTTTTGAGCACCCAAAACAAATATTAAAACGGATGGATAAGAAAATATTTACGTTCAATATTACGCTAAAAGTTATTTTGCGTATCTAAACTATTCTATACGGAGAGAAGACTCAAATCAGGCTGCGCATCTACAACACATGGCATATCATTTATTGAAACGTTACCGCGATTGTAGAATATAGCATCATATTTGTTCTGCTCTTTCTCAGGTCATAGAGGTCGGGCCTTATTGATTATAAACGATAATCCTTAATTAAACTTATGTGAGTTTTAAGTGAGGCCGTTCAACTTGAGCGAACGGCAAAGGTTCTGATGAGATTGCACAGCGCAGTCTGGTCTGAACCATTGCTGTTTGCGCTCCATATATCCCAGAATGCACCGATTTTAGCAAATCCCCTCACACCGAGTTGATCGGGATCAGTAAGAACTAGAACAGACCAAACACAATTTGTAAAAGGTAAAAGGTATTTCAACAGCAAACAGCAATGGGGCTGAACAGACTGCGGAGATAAATTGCTATGAGCAAGTAATATATGCGCAGACTAACAAGCACCATTAATGTACGCTGTTCGCGTATGATTAAAAAATCTGGCAGTCGTTTTATGATGTGGTCATTTTCTCAATGACACAGCGGGAACTCAGTGGGAGTTCGCTCATCTGTGCTTTTAAAGGGACAAATATTTGAGCAATAATACTGGTACCACTCATTATGACTCTCTCCAGGGGTCATACTGGGCAGATCAAAAGGACAGCCATAATGAGGTGATTATGACTTCCTCACTGGGGCAATAAAGTGGTCCCATAAAGGGATTAGGTATTTTATGATAAAATATTGATCTTTATCTTAGTGAATGAAATTGTGTTGCATACAGGTAAGTCCCCTCTTGAGGCCCCATTAATTTTGTGAGATACTGAAACCGTCACTTATCAGTTAATCCTTTAATGATCTCTAGTGGACAGTAATCTTTGTCTTTAAAGTGTGAAAATAGCTAATAAGCGACTGCTCTCATGAATTTTGTCGCATTTTTCTGTCTGCATTATATTCCTGTATTTTATTGTTTAACTTGAAGCGAAGACTGGCGCTGATCAGACTTTTTTGTCAAACCTCGGACCCAGTCTTTACAGATGTCAGCTGATTTTATTTTCGAAAAAAATGTACAGTGTGGATCCAGATAAGGACCCTGAGGCAGGCGGAGCATTGAGTTATGCACGCTTAAGTTATCAAACAATAAACAAACTTTGATCATCCCTTAAAAATTTCTAAAGGAAACTGAAAGAATGACCCTACCAAAAAGCATATTCGGCAAAAAAGTGGTCCGGCAAAAAACAGTTTTGGCCAAAAGAATGGTCTGGCCATAGCAGAACCGGACGTACCGCCCATGGTGGCATTGTATGCTGGGTTCTGATTGGGAACCAAACCGTTAACTTTTTATAAAAATAAAATCTGACGACTGAAAAGAAAAATTGCGTTTGACAAAAAAAGTCTGATCAGCGTCTTTGCTATTCGCTCGGTTGGGTACTCTTTTCGCAGTTCTAGCGAGTATACACACTCTATGTTTCAACTCTTTGCATGCTTGGTACTTTTTCATGCTTTTTAGGAGCTGCTATGCTACGAAGCTACCAGTAAGCGCACGCACTATGGGGTCGATTTGTTATCAGTTTAATCCAGTTACCCACTCCAAAATATTGGATATATGGTATATTCCTGTTTCTCCCACTTTTAGATTTTAGGAAAATTTGGGATGGGAAGATATATATGTGCAATAAGTGAAGACCCAGATGACATGATAAGTGCCTCCTGTGACGTTTTATTAAAGGTCTGCAATGTATACGGATTGTTCAACAACATCACAGCGACACGGGTAGCAACCTACAACTTGCGGCAGTGTAGGTCTGAATACGTTTTCGCATGACGAGAATCATTAAAGAAACCAGTTGATCTGGATCTACACTGCTTTAAATAGAGTTTTAATCTGGAACTTATAATGTTTTCAAAAGGAGATATGGCCAGTACCACCCCTATATATCCACTTTGGATACGTCAGCATTTGCGGTTATCAGAGACATGTACAATAAGTACCAAGATCTCGTGTGCTTTGCCTATATAACAGTTATTAGAAGTTGCAAACAACATGCTTTTATGGAGGCATATGGCATGCGAATGCGAGTATGCACTGTGCACTCTCGCCAAAACCTTTACTGTTCACTCTAATGAACATTGGGTCAAGTCGAAAAATAAGCTATGACCTCACTGCGCACTGTCTGAGTGGTCCTTTTCCTGCGTCGCGGTGCATTTCTACTTGCATTTATTTTGTTTCTCTATAACGATACATAAACATACAATGATAAACATGTATTGTGGTACTCAAAAGAACCGTCTCATTGAGCAACGAAGACACCTTTAAAATGACACACTGTTGCTTGACGCTTCAGCAACATCGTATTTATTCTCAATTACCATGAACGCGGACCCAGTATACTGGGTCCGAGTCATGAATAATTATTTGTGCCGTCTGATCATCTGTTTATGAAGCGACATTTTTGATAACATTGTCATGACTGAAAATAAGTTATTGTACTGAACAATATAGATCATGATACTAGTCTTATTCTGTTCAGCAAAGACCCTGACGAGACGCCGCATGTCAAAACTGGTAATTTAAAAGGTAGTGTGCGGTGGCGCATAACCATTTTGTTAGGTTTCGTCACATTTATTTCACATGAGCAGTTTTTGTAGTAAAACACTTCTGAATCTGAACGCGTCATAAAACCATAAAATCGGTCTTTTATTATGACCAAGATAAGAACTATAGCCCCAGGGATTATCCGTCACCTAAGAGTATCGCCTATCGCCGTTAACTTCCGGAGAACAACCGGGACGGACTTGATTTAGCAATTTTTAGAGTACTCGGCGTACGCCAGAACAGCCACATAAACAAGTAAAACTGGGCACTTTGGAGTACTCCGGAGTAAATCAAGCGATGCAAATATTTCCACACATGCTGGCAGTGCTCCGCCATCTTGTTTTGGAACAGGTCACGTGACTGTTCTGTCTACACCACCTCGAAATACGGAGTACTCCGGAGTACGCCAGCACAGATGTTCCAGGACACTTGATTTCTGTTCTGCCTGTTCGGAGTGGAAGGAGTAAAGAGAACAGCTAAATCAAGTCTGCCCCTGATTAGTTCTTCGGAAAGTTACCTATGTGCGTCTAATAATCAATAGTCACCAGCTTAAAATAGTGAAGTACGAGTATTCTGCCAGATGATGGGCCGAATTGTCCAGTGATCCTATCAACAAACGAAAACAGTTGAGGATTTGTATTTTTATTATTTCAAAATTAATTTACCATGTAACTTCATGTTAAATTTCTATCTATAAAGGTATCCTGCAGCATACGGGGGTAGCATGTGGTATCCTGTGGTATCCTGCGGTAATAAGACCGACATCCCACCCATTCATCCAGTCTGTCTATCCCTCCGTCCGTCCGTCCGTCCATCCATCCACACAGCTTTCCATCCACCCACCTAGCTATTTGTCATATCAACCCACCTAGCTACATATGACAATTAAATATTTTTTTTTAAAAAAAAGGGGGCGAAACGATTAGGTAGGAAATGGTATTGGGGGCGAAACGACTAGGGTATGAGGCGAAACGACTAGGGTATGGGGGCGAACGACTAGGATTGAAAATAGAGACAAAACGACTAGGGGGGACACGACTAGGGGAAATGACTAGAGGGAAATGTCTTGGGGCGAAACGTCTTGTTACCAGCAGGACTTAGGTGAATTGTGCGTGATTTCTTTGTTCTTGCGAAAATTGATTTTAGGGGTTATGTGACGTTTTGATAGCTGACGTCTGAAATTAGTTCATCTTTTCAAATATTCTCAGTACATCTTAGTCTGCCTTTGTTCGGCTTTACGCAATGGAAAGCTAGACAAGCGCGTATTCATTTACTACCAAAAAATTGACACACAGTATGTGTCAGGTTTCTTTAGCCGGAAGCCATCAAAATTACTTATTCCGAAATGAACCTGTCCTATCAATAGGAGTGAGAATATTCAAACTTTCCAAATATAATCAATGACCCCTCAATATATGCAATGGGCCATCCTGACTTTCATGCATTTTGTGGGGAATTCAATCGGTCTGAAAGGGTTAAAAAGCATATAGGATTATGTTTAAGGGATGTGTTTAACCTAAACAAACATAGCGTCCTTTAATTGGACATAGGCAACGGCAAACAGTGGATACCAGATCAAACGCTGTAAAATTAATGTATTGGTTAAGATTCTCACTTGCTAGTGGCGATTATTTTGGTACAAATAATGTGGATCCAGATCAGGCCCGACAAAGCGTCAAACTGATCTGTATTCCATCTGTTCGACTGTGTATGTGTTTCTGAAATAAAGTGGAAAAAAGATCTTGAAATATTGTTTCAAAGGCCCATTTGATAACAATCAAAATGATGAAAATACAGTAAAAACCAAAATACGTATTTTCTTCTCGTTGCTAGGGTCATACTTATTTTCGTACTTTCAAAATGCTAACTAATGATCATATATAAGCATAGAGATGATGTGTTCTGCATGAGTTTGGCTGTCTGTTGATTTTCTGCAAAATAAATGGTTATAACAGTAACATCAAACCCAGGGATCGACGCTTCCATTGCCAATTTTTAATATTTTATTTATAAGTTGCCTACGTCACGAGAAATCTATCTTTTGAATGATTTGAACAGGTTCAGTTCATATTAACCCTGTGTCCCTTTTGTGGGACATAGGTGAACAGCACAGACCAATATCAGAGTCACAGAAGGTGGCGTTTACTTAGGGTCTTCACTGTTCGCGCACTCAAGGTTCGTCTAAAACGTGAATGCATTGAATATCCTGAGCGATCATCAGACTGCACGCAGTGTGTAGAGGTAATCTACGCGTTTGTAACTAGCATGCAAGAAAACTATTTTTTTTATTTACGCCGTTAACCCATATAAGCCTAGCGTCCTTTTTGTGGGACATAGGAAAACAGTGCAGGCCCAGATCTGACGCAGCAGAACGCGGCATCTGATCAGGGTCCCACTGTCTGCACACAGAATGTTCTATAAAAGTTTGAATACAAATGAAAATTACCATCCATCAACCCTTAAAACGGAAATGGACTGGTTCAATGGACAAGAGTGGGAAATTCCATTCGGCTGAAATGGGTTGATAAAATTTACAGTATACTATTAATTTCAATAATCTGCGAAATACAGTCAAGTGGATAAAACGCCTTTAGCAATGGTAACTGTCCGCTTCTACTTTATAGTTGAATCCCGTTTATTTGGAGAAGAAATGACAAAGGCGCAGAACAGCCTATGCATCCGCGCAGTCTGATAATCGCCTTTATTTTTCGTTATCTCGAGGGCTTTAAACTTGCCATATACAAAATTCTGGATTCTAGCTAGTCTCTGTAGCTAACCAGGCTGGTTGAACCTTACCTGGTCGAAAATCCTGAACACATATTTTCGCCGTCGAAGCCTACTGGCCTATCTGTTGTTGTTTTTAAACGATGGGTTCTACATGAGTTTAGTTGTCTGCTGAAAACTTCTTCAAAATAAATGTCTTCCAATAAACTTTCAGTAATACCACCAGATTTTCAAAATGTTTAGATCAGGATGAACATTTTGTCAGGACTGATCTGGGACCAGGCTGTTTGCAATACCTCCCAGAGCCACATCATGGTTTGGTTCGCATTTTATCTAGTACGCTGTGTTTAATCAGGGTATTCACTATTCGCTCACAGATGGTTCCTCTTAAATTCAATAATTTAAAAAAAAACCTGCATAAAACATGTAAAATAAACCCACCCGATTGATAAATGAGGAAAGTTCATTCTGATAGGTAGGACAGATATATCATACTTATCAGCACCATACATAGGTCAAACGATGGTCAGACTGCGTCTGTGTACGTGTTGTGTTACACTCGGAATGGTGAACCCTCAATAGATGATTGGCCATCCCGAGTGTTATATGGTAAAACAGACGCTGTAAGCAGGTTTCAACATTACTGTTTAGAACAACAACAACAACAACAACAACAACAACAACAACAACAGCAGTCGTACCAACATGGCAATATTACTAGCACCTTTTTTGCACTAAAGCATTCGGAATGGCGAGGCCTCTTTCAAGAGGTTTGGCCATTTTGGTTGTTGTAGGGCTTAAAGGCGCGATGGTCCCGTGTGTAAATATGCCTTTTTGGCTGCCAACATTTGTTACTAGTTAGCTAATGCTACTATATTATGTCCTTCTACTTGAAAATGTTTTTCACTCTCGGTACATTCCATATGTATCCTACTTTCACATATATGTATTTTTGTTTTGTGACGATGATCTGTATATGCTTAAGTCTAATAAAACTTCTGTTCTGTTCTGTTCTGTTACTAATCTACGCGTGCAAGACATTTTTTTTTCTTTCATCGTTAATCCAATTTGTTATAGAAATGTATCAAACTAATTAAAAATGATACTTATTTTACGTTTGTTTGTTTTTTATGATGCAAATCTGGTGTACACTCTGATCAGTGTTCGATGCACACGCGCAGAATTGTTTGGCATACTATTTTGATCAGTAATGCTACTATTTTTTTCGAAAATCTATTTCACTATAAAATATTGTAACAGTCCAGTGAATTAAACGCCGTTACTATGGTTACTCTGCCACCTGCTAAGAGATTAAAAAGACAGGTCCAGATGTCCTCGATACCCACGCACGGCGTTAGTAGTAAATTTATTGGCTAAAATGTCCCTGCGTTGGCATGCGTAGATTATCGCAGGTCATATCAGTAATATGATTGGACGGCTATCCTGTGCGGGGACCACGCGTTTCTGATTGGTTCATATGAAGAACTTCGCGAAAAGTGCGTGTATTCGCGAAGGAATATGCGTTAATTTCACACGCGTTGGACTCGCAGGAGTCTCGCACGAGACCCGCAAAAATGGGAAACTCGTTAGCAATCTGCACTGTAGCCTCAAGGCGAGCCGCGCAAATGATACCTCATTTTCAAGCGCTTTTCATACAACGTCACGGTATGATTTCCGCGCTTATGATATACGGCCGTTCCCGCCAACATCGCTGTTTAACTAAATTGGAAGTTAAGAGTTCGGTTTTACGCTCCTCCCTCGTCGTTATTCTTGGGTGTCTGATTTAAAAATCAGCAAAGACCAAAGAAAAAAAAGCATCAGCCATACTACAATGAAATAAAACTGCCTCGCTGTTGTTATTTGGTGTAGGTATATGATAAATCTAGTAGTTTAGTAACTTGATCTAGTCGTGTTTGTGCGCCAGGAACGACAGGATCATCTGGTGTGATCCATTCGTTCCCGGCGCACCCACTCGACGTGATCAGACCCATCGAACCAAGATAATGAAGTGATAATACCTATGTATCTTCAATACCAGCTAGCAACATTTTGTATATTTTATTTCAGTAACATCAAATATATTTAAAAATGATTATATTTCCAACATGTTGTCAGCTCATTCGTCAACGCTTTAGTAAAAAGTGCATTTGGATGTTTTACAAGTATACTGAATCGTAAAGGACAATTCAACACTTATAATGGGCACCACTCACCGTACCAGCGAGCTGGCGATTTTCAACATCGCTTTTTATTGTATATAAATCTTATTTTTTAGAATTGCTGCCCACCATTTGATTTTTTTCAACATTTTCAGCTGTACACAGAATGACAGATCTCAATATTGGCACCACCTCTTCATTCAGTTAAACATGTAAACAATAAGATCTTACTGTTGAATGTCTTTTTTCAAAGTCACCATTGAATAACTATAGAGATGTGAAAAGTTCAGGCCCTGAGGTTATAAAACTCTTTTCATGTTCAACTGAGCTGAGCACGAAATTTATCCTGCTCATAAATGTTAAAATGCCAACAATTGTTGGCATTTTAACATTTATCTGTCTGATAAATACATTATCTACGGGCATTATAGCAATAAACTTCTTAATTTGTCAGTATTTTAGCTTTTTTGAGCAGTTGAAATTACGTGCTCAGTTAAGTTGAGCATGAAAAAGTTTTATAACCTAGGGGCCAGGTTGAGTCTATAAATTACATTTACAAACACTACAAAATAGTATATTCAATTTATTCTGATAATACGTTCCATGTTAGTTTAAACATTTATTGTCAGTAGTAAAAAAGGGGTTTGGCCACACGTTGTTCAACATAAGTTACGACCCTTTCTCTACAACATACATATATACAAATAATGTCATAGATTAACAAGGATAGATATCTCATACACCAACATGTATAAGCATCTACACAATTGTACAAAATACAATGTGCATATTAATAATGTATATAGTTATAATG
>CAXHUL010000604.1:299903-315167 GCA_964019695.1 Loripinus fragilis
CCTTTTAAGCTTAGAAACTTCAATGGCTGTTCTAACATGAGCTAAGCAGTCATAGAATATTCAAGCAACTAGCAAAGGCTCTAATCAGGCTGCACGTATACGCAGGCTGATCTGAGGCTATGCTGGTCGCATATACCATATTGATGGAAATCTTGCGTCACGGCTTATTTCCTTTTTGCAGCTTTTGAGCCATTTTCTATGTAACATCAGTGGCTGCTTACGACAGGTCGAAAGTATTGCAGAATGCCCCAAAGGGAGCATTCTGAAATACTTTCGACCTGCATTAAGCTACCATCTATATTTCAGACCTTTGTTTTGACTATTTTTGAGTGGCCGCTTAAGACAGGTCATACTGTATTACCTTGACCTTTATCAAATTTTGATCGGAATATTTGTTTGACAATTCTCAGGCTAGGTTAATGTCCAATCTGTCTCGAAACCATTTATGTCTTCTTCTGAGTGGTTGCTGAAGAAAGGTTTACTGTGTCTGCATTTTAACTTGGTTGTTGTTCTCTGTAAGGATGCATTGAATAAGCTAGGAAGCTCTGTTACATGAGTGGATGCATAAGACAGGTTTTACTGTGTCTGCAATTTAGCTATATTGTTAATAGCAATTAATTAATAGATTTGATATATTAATAGCAATTTTAAGATCTTTAAAATTGGGTCTTCATGACGAACTAATTGGTAGTTATTGATTAATAACATAATTAATAATAAGCGATTTAATTGATATGTTCATTTCGATTTGATCAAGTTCAAGTTTTTTAATTCAGGCAAAAACAAGTACAAGTTCATCGCACATATTGGCGTCATGTACAGGGTGTCCCAAAAGTTATGAAACGTTTTTAAACTTGAATAAAAGACAGGCATGAACATAACTAAAAATAGGATATCGCCACGACAGCTCTGTCTAACCGATCTTTTATACGGTGACTTCTATGGAAACTGATTAGTTATCATACACTATCGGGGAGTATAATTAAATGTTTTGACGAAAGGCAGGAGTTTTAGGATATATAGCAGCCAGTATTATTTTTCACAAGATAGAAATAAGAATTAAAATGACCCAGCTCTTGCCTTTTTGGGATCTATCGCATTTGCGATGAACAGGTCTATAGATGAGCATCCACTCGGATCGCTGGAGCTTTTGAGTGTCGCGCACTCCCTGCAGGGTATTTATTTTAGCTGCCATACAAACTGAAATAACAGGATTGGCCCGTGGAGGCATGTACATTTCAAGGCCGTTTGTACAACATGTGCGATAGAACCCAATCTCACAGGAGCTGAACACCCCCTATATATAACAAGAAATTCAAACACTATATGTAGATATAACCCGATGGTTCAAACTGTTATATATGTTGATGTATGTTATATTTGATGCATGCTTGTTGAGGCTTAAGACTTAAAAATACAAGGGCATGTTTGGACAAAGTGTATAAAATATTGCAAAGTATTGAGATATGTGAAAACAGTGTGTTTGAACAGGTCTTCTAAGCTCTTCAGACTAGTAAGACTGATAAACTGGGTGGCAAGACGAGCAAGAGAAATTGAAAAAAAAAATGTATTTTATGTGGACTTTGTTTTGGATAAATCATACAAGACACATGTGTATGAATCTGTTTAAAAATACAAGATCTAGTACATAGAACGTTTAGAAAAGACAGAAGCTATGCTATTTTTGAACAATGTAAGAGAAGGAGAAATAAAGATATTTTGAATGGGATCTGCTTGAAGAGCTAATTAATATCAATTAATTAATATATTTAATTAATTAAAGGCAATCTAATTGATACAGATCTTACCAAGAGGGTCTTCTTGACGAGCTGATGCACCAGATTCCAGGAAAAGACAATTACCTAGGAGAAATCCTCAATACTGAAGATGGACTCCCTGCTTATCATATTCAACCAGAAAATCCATTTAGAAAACTCAACACTGCCAATTATCACAGGTAAGTATGATACCCAAACAGAAAGCATGTCATTTCAAAGGTTTGCATTTGTTCCCTGTTCTTTTAACTTCACAGGTAAAAGGGACAATGCAGGTGACATTGAGACAACATAGTCCAGTAGAAAACCAGAATGACTTGGAACTTGATTTTAAATTGTTTTACTTTAATGTTTCTTGTTGTTTAGATATTGTACTTGATGAATCCAACTGACGCCACTCTGGCATCATCGAGCGTTTTGAAATATAAACGATGGCGTCCAATATGGCCATTAGTTAGGCTCCTTTGATCTCTATGACCAACAAACTCGATAAAGAAAACTTTTTAAAATTGACTTTTTATGTATGTTCAGAGGCTAAATGAAACAAACAATTAAAATAAAACATTGTTTTGATTCAGAAGGTTGAAATATTAAAGATTGCGTCCAAGATGGCCATCAGGTAGGCTCTGATGGCCAATTCGACCAACATACTCAATACAAATCATTTTATTTTTGATTTAGGGATGTGAGGGGTAATTAAACGATGCAAACGATTACAATGTAAAATTGGTTTGATTCCCACAGTTGAAATATTAAAGATGGCTTCCAAGATGGCCGCCAGTAAGGTTCTTCTTTCTTTAGATACAGGCTTGATCTATGTGGATCATTATGACCCATCTGACAAACAAACTAGATAAAAAGCATTTACTTTTTAATTTTAATGGCTGTTTTAGAGGCCTTATGATTCAAACGATTTAAATGGAAAATTTGTTTGGTTCAGAAGGTTCAAATATTTAAGATGGTGTCCCAGATGTCTGCCATTTTAAAGCAAAATACAACCTGCTCGCAGTTAATAGCTTTTTTCCAACAGTTTTTAACAGTGGTTGC
Organism: Loripinus fragilis; assembly: GCA_964019695.1. NCBI lineage: Eukaryota > Metazoa > Mollusca > Bivalvia > Lucinida > Lucinidae > Loripinus > Loripinus fragilis. The sequence goes on from CAXHUL010000604.1 coordinate 302,726, forward strand.
ATTCAGAAAGTTTGACTGACATATTGTTGTTGTGTTCTGCGTTTTGAAATATTCAAACATTCAAAATGTCGTCCAATATGTCAGTAATAACAGGATGGGGAATCACATGGTTTTTGCTATGATACACTGCATGGAAGAGATAGCAGACTCATATTTTCGTAAAATTATTTTTTGTCTTTGTTTTGGTAATCGTATGCATTAATCAATACACCATTTTCCAGACCACCTTTGGCTAGATCTGATAATACCAACATAGTTTGGAAAACACTCTGCCCAAAAGATGAAGCGATAAGTAGCAGGGTATACTGAATGATATAGCTGTAAACGTTGCAGTTGGGTATGGGCATAGGGACAAAACTGCCTGTCTGAGGCAAGTGTTACCAATATACCTGCTGATTCAGCCCCAATAACTACAGATGTGCTTGCAAGTCAATTGCAACTGAATCAAACATATATGCAGGTGAGATGCATGCTGGTAGAGTGCAATTGTAACCAACGTGCCTGTTTTTTAATAGCAGAGTTTAAAGACCTGGGCGCTGCAACAGGTCAGCTAGTCTAGTGAAGCTGTTACAGAAAAAATGCTTTGTTTCAGACATGTGTGCTGGTCCTGTGCCACATAATTATAAATTCGTAATGTTAAATATGTCTGCTGCCCCTGTGGCAATGATGACTGAGCTGGAAGTCTGGTGCAAGAAAAACAGACATGCACTCCAGCGGGATGCAACTTGACAGACATGCCTGCTGCTCGAGTGCAACAGTGCCCAGCATTCCTGTTAGTCAGATGATATCACAACAGACATTATTGTTAGTGCGATGTAACCTACACAGATGACTGCTGTCCCTGTGTCTCGTTAAAGGCAAATGTGATGGTTCATTACCACATAATTAAACACGTGTATGGTAAGGGTTTCTGATGTGATGACCTGGAAGCAAAACATGGCCTGCTGTTTGGTAAAAACTTCAACATATGCCTGCGAACTTGGTGGCATAGGCTGCTGTCCGTTCTAAGGCGGTGGTTCTGTTGTTGTTGACTTTTTGTTAATAGTTAGTCCCATTGTGGGAGTCTGTAATTGTTCTATGTTTTGTTGTATGTTACTTTATGTCCATTTGAGTATTGCGATCATCTTGATGGGGACAAGAGAGCTGGTTGCATTGCTTAATTTGTTTTCCTGGTGTCTCGTGATGGTTGAGTGGCTCTTCCTCACGGTGCCATGGGGTTGTCTGCGGTTTGTGATTGTTGTATTTCCTGATCATACGCACTTACTATTTGTTGGTACCATTCAATCAGACATACCTCGGGATCCATTGAAAATCAAAGTGAAAACTTACTAAACTGATACATGTACTTCCTCTATCAGACATGCCAACTAACCAGTTGCAACAGGTATGCCTGCTGGCCTAGTATATCTGCTGCCACAAACAACGCTGCTGTTAGAATATGCCTACTTGTTGAGTGCTGCTGCAAAATGGATGCTTGCTGGGCATTTGCCACTCAATCCTGCAAAAAAGCTGGTGTTGTGACATACCTGTTGGCATGGTGTCTCACTATCAGCTGTGCCTGCTGGTGTTATACCTCACTATAGGCCATACCTTCTAGTGTGGTGCCTCACTTTTAGCCCTGCCTGCTGGTGTGGTGCCTAGATATAGGCCATGCTTTCTGGTGTGGTGCTTCACTAGGCAATGCCTTCTGGTGTGGTGCATCACTATCAGCCATGCCTGCTGGTATGTTGCCTCACTATAGGTCATGCCTTCTGGTGTGGTGCATGCTTATTGATGTGTTACCTCACAATAGACCATGCCTTATGGTGTGGTGCCTCATCAACAATCATGCCTGTTGGTGTGGTTCCTAACTATATACTATGCCTGTTGGCGTGGTAACTACCACAATATAGACCGTGCCTTCTGGTCAATTGCCACTGCAATCAGCATTTTACTAGTTGAGTGCATATAGGAGAAGGGTGGTTACAAGTCTGGTGCTACTATGACAGAGGTGCCATTATTTCAGACATGTCTGATGAATCGGTGCAATCTCAGATATGCTTGCTTGTACAGTGCAACTATATCAGACATGCATGCTGGTTCATGAATTCAACTATGCATGTTTGTAAAGTGCTGCTCTATCAAGCAAGGTATCTGGTATGTTACAAATACATCAGATATGCCTACAGGTATGGTGCTGCTCCCACAGGTTTGAAAAATCCTGGACGCCATCTTGAATTAAAAAAAATCTGAATGATGTATAAAAAGCATCACAGGGATGTTACACGGATAATGTTTGTAGTTAAAAATCAGTAAAATAAAATTTTGCATACAAATTCCTGAAGCTTGCCAGTCTCAGTGAAGATTTTTATATATTTTGTCTATAAACTACCATCTTGGAGGGCCATCTTGTCCCCATTTTTTCTACGTTTCATTTGGTTACAAGCTACGTGTCTACAATTAGATTCCACATTCATAGCTAACAATTTAAGAACGAAAATGGGTTTGAGATATTTTTCTGTATCACACAATATTTTCACTTATAATTTGACTCCCTTTTGGACGCCATCTTGGATATATCGAAATGCTCAATGATGCAGAGTGACATCATTCTGTTTTTTTAAGTACAATGTATGTACTACCAGAATCAACAAAGAAAAAAAATCGAGTTCCAGGTCTTCCTTAAATTCGCACAAATTCTGGTGGACTAACAGTAAACATTTACTTGTCAGATATAAGAGGGGCATCTTTTTTATATTTGATTACAAAACAATTGTTTGTTATGATTCTTTACATCCCAGTCAACAATTTTCCTGTCATGTCGGCATGGGTCTTCCTGGGATTAACCAGTACTAAGCAGAGTGAGAATACAATTTCTTGCTCAAGGACACAATGCAGTGCCTCTTATAAGGCACAATTAATAAAATCTATTCAGCACTTTTAAGACTGGCCAGTCTCTGTAGGAAAACAACTATGCATTTTTTTTCAGGTAAAAAGTATTTTATCCCCCCCACTCCGCAAAATCCTTACTTTTCAGCATTATAATAATATTTTTTAAATTATTTTAGCATTAAATTCAGTAATTGCTTCCATATTGGATTTAACAAAGAAATAAAAAATATGGTTTAAAAATAATAAAGAAACACATTACAGTCAATACTCTTAATTTCAGGTATCAGATTACAAATCAATTACCATATTCATCACACCAGATAGGCGACAATCAAAAACGCTCTTAACAATCAACAAACGTGGATAAAAATGGATAAAATAACTGTTTTTGCCATTGCCGTTTATCGCTATTTGGGTGACAATTGGCATTTGAAAAGTCTGTTTCTAGCTATTTTTGATCTATGTAGCATTTTCGATTGCTGCATATTCGTGGTGTTCCTAGGGTGAATGAGAAAAACCCAAGAAACTAATGCTAAAAGACACTTGTTTTCAGTGGCTATATCTACATAGTGGACACCACACTACACCCCAGTAGCTGTAAGAAAAAGGGATAAAGTTTGGTTGGATAGATAAGAGAATGTATCCATTATGAAATATATGCCAAATGCAAAAAAAAAACACACACACCAAATTTGACACATTTTCTTCACTGACGTCAATAACGTTGATACGTGTGTTTGAATTGAACGTGCAATTTATCAAAATTGAGCCCCCACATAAGATTTCCAACAATGTGGCATGTGCGACCAGCAAAGCGTCATATCAGTCATAACAGAGTCTTTGCTAGTCATTTGAATCTTCTGACTCTTTAGCTTCTGACTGAACATCATTTGGAGTTTCTAAGCTTCAAGGGAGGCTGCACAGGCTTATCAAGTATTTTCTTCTCAAAATGCAGCTATGTTGGAAATCACAAGTCCCAGCAAATACTTTCTCCACTTTGTCATTTTTTCTTTACCATCTGTTTTAATTCACACGAGGATACACTTATTTTCTAAAGAAAACCAACGTTTGAAAGGAGAATTTTTCTCGTGTAAATAATAAGTTTTTCTTATTTTAGGTGGTACCGAGTTGATGAAAATGATTGCATGGGATCAAAGAACATACACAGGGGCTTTTCTGACCCTAACCTCTTTGTTGCTCAGGTATATATATATATACATACTGCTCAAAAACAAGTTTTGCAACAATTATGAACATGTATTTATTTGTATTATATTGATGAATCAAAATGAAACTAATATACATTTAGATGAAACCTTTTATTTGCTCGTAAAGACCTCAAATTATTGGTGGCTGTGTGTTTGGTTCAGAGGTTGCTGGATGTGACCCCTAAATGTGATTTGAATAATTTCACGTTTGATAACTGTTGCCTTTAGCTAATGATAATGGATGGAGTGAACATGCAACCATTTGTGCCAAAATGACCCATTATGTGGGAATTATCGGTATCTTAGCTTAAATTTGGAAGATTTGCAAATTCCTAAAACTGTTATTTTTTGGTCAAAAATGGTATTTTTCACCAAAAATGTATTGTTTATATTTTTGGCTGAAATGATTCTCAATGACTTCTGATGTTTAAATTTGAAAACAAAACTTAGCTCTAAAGCCCATGAAAAAGGTTGTGAGCTTTTTTAAACAATCCTAAATGTCTTCATTTGCAGAAAAAAGCATTTTACCGATTTCTTCATTTTTTTCGTTTTTGCAGTCAATTGCAGCAAAACCGTATGAAAGATTAACCCTTTACCTATATGTTGCTACAATAAATCTGTTAACAGAACTAGTGTCAAAATCTGCATAATTGCTTTTTTTGCATATTTCAAATTTTGGTTTGAAAAAACCCTCGCAATTTCTTAAGGACTTTTAAATTTAGCTTTGTTTTCAAATTTCATATATAGAGGTTAAGAAGAATCATTTAGCCAAAAAAGTTAAAAGTAAAATTTTGGGTGAAAAATGTCATTTTTGACCAAAAATCAAACATTTTGGGATTTATCAACCTTCCAAATTTAAGCTTAGATACCGATAGTTCCCACGTAATTGGTAATTTTGGCACAAACGGTTGCATGTAATCATCCATAATGACTAACTAAAGGCAATATGAATCAAACGTATAATTATTCAAGTCATATTTATTGCGTCACTCTGTTTGAGCTCATCCAGCAACCTCTGGACGAAAGTCACAACCACCATACTTCCAGGTCTTTTGTGAGCAAATGTAAGGGTTCCTCTAAATGTATATTAGTTTTTAATTTTTCACCAATATAAAAATAAATACATGTTAATAACTGTTGCAAAATAGTAAGTGAGTATGATCAGGAAATACCACGATCACAAACCGCAGACAACCCCGTGGCACTGCCAGGAAGAGCCACTCAACCATCAAGAGACACCAGGAGGACAAATTAAGCAAAGCAACCAGCTCTCTCTTTCCCATCAAGATGATTTCAATACTAGAATGGACACAAAGTAACGTACAACAAAACATAGAACAATTACAGACTCCCACAATGAGAGTAACAATTAACAAGAAGTCAACAACAACAGAACCATCGCCTTAGAACGGACAGCAGCCTAAGCCACCGGGGGGCTTAAATGCATTTTACTGGTACCAAATCTTCACCCTAGATTCTCCTGTTGTTGAAGTACAAGAAATGTTCACTGTTGCAAAACTTGTTTTGAGTAGTATATAATTTCACTGCAATGTTGATCAAATACGAGGAGTGTTCAAATGTGACGCACCTAGCTTCATAACTTTCTTCTCAGGCATGATATGACAAATTGCCATACGTCTCTAGAAAGAACAATTTGCCTCCCTTAAACTTGTACCAGATCTAAAGAAACACACAATATATTTCTTGAATTAAGTAGCAAGTCAGTAATTTCAGGAAATACCACAATCACTAACTGCACACCAACCCACAGCACTGTGAGGAAGAGCCACATGACATGTAAAGTAACAATACATCTGCAAGACAATAATAGCAAAGTAACCATCTTTCTCTTCCTCTTCAAGATGATTGCAAAACTAGAATGGACACAAAGTAGTGCATAACAAAACAAAGACAATCACAGAATTCCCAAAAACAATACGAAGTACATTTAAACAGTACATCAACAACAACAGAACCACCACCATAGAACGAACAGCTGCTCAAGCCAACAGGGGGCCATATACATATGTATTTCACTGGCACCAAATCTTCGCCTCAGATTCTGTTGTTGTTAAAACACAAAATTGTTTAGCTCGCATGATTTCTCCCTAACAAATGCAATGTATCATCACAGGGAAACAATCAAATCAAATTAACGCACTATGATCATACAAAAAAGGGCTCATGACTCACAGATAGGCAGAGCTAAAGAAAACTTTAAATTGAGCTACGGTGGGCCCAGCCAACAAAAAAGCAACGAGCACAAACAAATAGAATAAAGCTATACACCAGGGTCGTCATTAAGTCTGGGGCCTGGCCCTACCTCGTGCAATTAAAGAGGAAACCATAGCTATCAACTGTGATTGGGTTCACATTTACAATGCATGCAGACTGTCGCATGCTATCCATGTTTATCCCACTCTTTTAAAACATTTAATAATCTTATTCAATTGTTCACTAAAATTATGCTTTCCAACAATTATTTTTAATTTATAAACTAGATCGACATAAAATACAGTTTCTGATATGCCTTGTTGCAGAAGAGTTTTCAAGCAAATATTGTATTAAACAATCAACTCTGAGTGTCGGTAATAAAATTTAGAAAAAGCTTTACAGAGTTTATGGTATTGATAACCTTGTTCTAGTAATTAAGAATTCATTAAGTTGTTTCTGTTGTTGAAGAAATCAACATGAGAACATACTCTTGCAAAACGAATAAGTTGCAAAATGTATACACCATAGGAAGTGAGCGAGGAACATCTCCATCAAGAAATGGAAAATTATCAATTTCAAAATAAAAGTCGTCTCATTTATCATGTATTTTAGTTTATTTAGTTTATTTGTAATGGACAAGTCTTAGTCCAAACAAAAGTCTTTAGTATCTGAAGGATTCAAAATATTCATATATAAATTAGGCTTTTCAGAACACTAAGCTATTTCTGAAATAGATTTCAACACCCGTTTTGTACATGTGTGGATACTGTATCATATCTTTGTAAGAATAAGACAAATTGTCATCAAATTGTGGATGTCAGGTTTTGTATAATTCTGGTAGCTGCTAGCATTATCCTTTTAAATTCCAAATAAGAATACAGGTTTGTGACGTTATCAATTTTAACATAAGCGTCATTTTGCTTGATCTGTTTATGATTTACTACTGTTCATCACTGTAATTTATTATTACATATTTCTAAAAAATATGCCAAAACGTCATGAGGGCATTTTCAAAATGAGATGTCCTCTGATAACACAGTTATTACATTTGAAATCATAAATTTAAAGAAAAATGTCTGTTTCTTAGTGACGAGTGAAAATTGATTAAAATATGTTAAATCTGTTTTGTCCTCAAAACCAGATGAAAAATAGTATTTTAAATAATCTCTATAGTGGTCAAATTTAAAGTCTATGATCAAATTCAGAATGTTAACGCAAACAAAATTCAGTATAATCTCTGCAACCATTTCACTTATGGCTTTTCTGGCTTTATAAAAAAAATTCAGAGTATGAAAATTATCCACAAATGATTGATAATTTGTGGTAACAGCTCAGTATAAGAGATCATTATATGGCTTTGACTTATGGCTAGTTTAAATGTTGCTTCTTGCATTTTATTAGAAACAACTTTAGATAAAAAAGATGGAGTTTTGTTTACTCTTTTTTCAAATATCAGAAGACTTTGATAACGAAATTGACATAATTTAGCAAAAATGTGTAGGCTTTTCGAATTCTTTACAGAAACTTTTCATAAGAACATGGAAACAATTTATTAATGAAAATCAAGATAGTATACTAGTTTATCAAATATTTATGCGCTCGTCAATATGTACGATACATCGACTGTGTTGATATACTAGAGAGTCCCAAAGGGTTTTAACTCGCAGTATATTGCATTTTTCTTAATGTATTGTGCGAGTTTAAAGGCGACAAACAGTTCTTTCTAGAAACGTATAGCATTTTATTGGGGCATATCTATGAAGAAAGCTATGAAATTAGATGCAGCCATATTTTTGAACACTCCTTGTACATAATTATAGAGGATCTTACACGAGTGATCATTTTATATGAACCTTATTAAACGCGCCTATGGCGAGTTAAATAAGTTTGATACGATTTGATCAGGAGTGTAATATTGTGTTTATCATATGACCATTAAAATGTGATTTCATCGCCTTCAAAGATTTTTTTATTTCTATGAAAGTTTGCATTGTTGCAACTGACGTCGTCATGACGTTACTTTTATCCGCCGGAATTGTTAGCAACGTGTTGCCAAAATATTATTCATGACATGACGTTATCCATTGAATAACTGTAGCGTCATATGATAAATGCTATTGAATAAAGTGGTCAATCTACATTCTTTATGAAGTTTCAAGTTTCAAGTTTATTGTATCTTTTCTCAGGTTTACAATAGCAAACAACATGAGATGCATGTACAACATTTAAAAAATTTCAGCATGGCGGTAACTTTACAGTTGGACTGCTGACAGTCGTTTTCTTTTCTTGGATTTAATTCTATATCATGTCTGCAACTGTCAACAGTCCAAAAACAGTTGTTGTTAAACATGAAAGAAATACTAGCTCACAGCAGATTTTATAAATTCCCATCAGTGCTCTGGGAGGGTACAACTGCTTCATTTTTTTAAAAGCACTGGATTTTTTTATCTTTTTTTTTATTTTTTACCGATTTTTTTTCATTAATGAATGTTAATATATTTTGAGGCGACTAATTTTTGTAATAAATAAGTCGCACATATTTGGTCCAAATACAGAATAATATATATATGCCGTTAGCTAGTATCAGCAGAGTAGCAATGATGTATCTTGACCTTCATAGGTAAAATCCGGGGTAAATAGAATTTTCGTGGTAGAGTATGTATGTATAGCTGGTCATGTTCAGTTACTTCATTGCTATCTGGTCACATTCTTTAAAGCGTGAAATTCTAAAGACAAATATATTCGTATCATTTTCAAATATTTTGGTGGCACCAAAATGACTCAGAGGGACCTAGTAAAAGCCTAATACCCATTTTTCTCTCAGACTTGTCCGCCGATAACACTGTCCAATCAGACTTATAACCTTAAGCTAGTAAATGCATGTAAATTTCGTGCATTACTAGGTTCCGCTTGGCCTGGATTTTGTTTCATTAATTTTTATTTTTATATTTATATTTTTATTTTTATTATTGGATACCAGCAATAGGCATAGATCCAGGTAAGGAAAGGGGTACGTGCATTAAGAGGCTATTTTGCCCCCTCCCCCCCCCCCTATGAGGTCAAAAAGTAAAAGTTGCTCTTCACAAGTTTCTTCTTATCAGTTTATTAGAACAATGGCCAAAGTGTAAAAGTATGGTATTGATTCGATCTTTATCGTTGCTATGGTAACAAAAATGGCCGCCAAAATAGGCTGTAAATAGGAAAATGACCATTTTGGAGCAAATTTGAGACATGTAACAAAGGAATTAATATAGAGCACAAGCAAATGCAAAAAAGATATTTTAACAGATAGTGAGCATTAGCATGGCACACAATTTTTGGCATTTGCTTGTGCTGATACCTAATTCTTAAAAAAATCAGTCTACAAAAGCCTTATATTTGGCCTAAAATGGCAAGTTCTCTGTTTTAAGCCTATTTCGTCCACCATTTTGTTACCATAGCAACGGTAAAGTGAATAAAAGCCTGGATATTACACTTCAGTTGTTCTTCTAATAAAGCAATCATAAGAAATTGGTGAAAAGCAAATTTCAGTTTTGGGCTCAAAAGGGGGCCAAAATACCACCTACTTAATGCACATACCCCTTTTATGAGCGTAAAATTGTAATTATTTGCTTACCCATCAATTTAATTTCTTTGTTTAGGTGCCCAAAAGAACCGTTTGGTTGAGACAGTTTTTTTGAGTACCCACAGCATATTTTTCGGATGACAAATGAAGAAAATGAAAAAAGTCAATAAGCAATGCTTAAGATATACCCCCGCATAGTAAGGAACAGTGAAAAACTTACGTTTTGGCAAGTGATAGTTCAAACCAGCGGACCTTAGTTTTGAAAACAAGATTTCAGTAGAATCTTTGCAAATGATCTTAAAGCTTGCAATCTGGAACATTTGTTAAGATCAAATACACAAAATTATTCACATCTGAAAGCTCTATATATCAGAGCTTATATCGGAAAAATAGTCTAATTTCTCATAGATGTCATTTTATCAAAAATTATTTTTTGAACCAAACTCCTCCATGCATATGTTCAATGTTTCTACATTGTATACGCAACATATCAAATTGCTCCATCAAAAGCTGTGGTTGGAGTTGATAGGCCCATGGAGGCACTATCTATGCATATACAAAAGCCATATAAGGGAAAATTGTCTAAGTTCTCTTAGCAGTCATTTTATCAAAAAAAAAAAAAATTCTGAACCAAACTCCTTCATGTATAAGCTCAATGTGTCTACATTGTATACTATTAGGCAAATTATCAAATTGGTCCATCAAAAGCTGCGGTAGGATTTGATCAGTCCATGAAGGCACTATCCATGCATATACAAAAGCCATATAAGGATTGGCCCATGAAGGTACCATCTATGCATATACATAAGCCTCATTAGGGAATAATTCTCTAAGTTCTCACAGCTGTCATTTTGTCCCAATTTATTTTGGAACCAAACTCCTTCATGCATATGTTCAATGTGTCTACATTGTATAGGCAAAGTATCAAATTGCTCCATCAAAAGCTGTAGTAGAAGTTGATCGGCCCATGAAGGCCCTATCTATGCATATAAAAAAGCCATATTAGGAAATAATTGTCTAAGTTCTTACTGCATTCATTTTGTCAAAAATTATTGATTCTGAACCAACCTACTTCATGCATATGTTCAATGTGTCAAAGTGCTCCACCAAAAGCTGTGGTAGGAGTTGATCCGCCCATGAAGGCACTTTTCTTGCACATACAAAAGCCATATAAGGGGAAAATTGTCTAAGTTCTCATAGCTGTCATTTTGTCAATTTTTTCAACCAGACTCATTCATGCATATGTTCAATGTGTCTATATTGAAGTTCTCACAGCTGTCATTTCGTCAGAAATTATTTTTTATGCATGTGTTCAATTTGTATACATTGTATCCGCAAAGTATCAAATTGCTCCATCAAAAGCTGTGATAGGAGTTGATCGGCCCATGAAGGCACTATCCTTGCACATACAAAAGCCATATAAGGGAAAATTGTCTAATGTCATATGTTCAATGTGTCAATATTGAATAGGCAAAGTATCAGATTGCTACAAGTTGATCGGCCCATGAAAGCACCATCAATGCATATGCACAAGCCCTAATAGTGAAAATTGCCTAAGTTCTCACAGCTGTCAAAATTATTTTGACTGAACCAACCTCCTTCATGCATATGTTCAATATGTCTTCATTGTATAGGCAAAGTATCAAATTGTTCCATCAAAAGCTATGGTAGGAGTTCATCGGCCCATGTATGGACTTATTGGACTATAACAGCATAAGCATAAATCCCTATATAAAAAAGCCTTATAGAACTAAAAAGGGAAATAATTCTAATAGAATTGCCCCCAAGCCCTTACTTTTTGTTTAAAGAACACTGAAGGACTTTTAAAATGCAAAAAATAAAAATTATTATTTTTTTTGGCATCCAGAACATTTTTCGCCTTCTTTAACAGATAACAATGGATTATAACGACACTCTGCTTCTATCTATACCCAATACCGGTGTTTTGAAAGACACTGGCTACCACCAGCTATGCATTGCTGGTTTACTATGTTTTGCACGTAGCGTCCCCACGAATCAATGAACCAAATATTTTATCATTTCACATGTAGCTTGTAAGTATACATGTATAAAAATCACAACAGCTTTATTTTAAAGCTTTATTGTTCATGTCACATTTGTCTGAACATAAGCAATCTTGCGCAATTGGAATGTTGAAAGCTGGCGTGCGTGTTTCTGACGTGGCCAGATATCATAATTGCAATCCGTCAACTATACAGCGCCTCAGAGATCGTTACCAGGCTACTGGGAGAGTTAAAGATCGACACAGGTCTGGTCAGCCAAGAATGGAGACCGGCATTAAGAGCCAACTTACGTCGATTGCGTATCGACGATATTTACATCGACGATATCAATTCCGGCCGGCTACTGCTTGTGTCAGATGAATAGTAGGGGTCCCATGGTGATTTGTTTCTGATTTTTTAATGAAAATATTTTATCACAATAACTTGAAATGATGTCCAATTTCTGGACAAATTTCAAATGGCTCCCTTAGAATCATAGAGTATTGCTATCTGATAGACTGTACACTACCGCCCGCGTATTTGTCCTGCGAATTCGCGGTTTTATGTGCGTTTCCAACGCG